>CM046002.1:4804703-5262626 GCA_025175895.1 Wurfbainia villosa | reverse complement strand
ATTTTCTATGCTCACAAAAACATGCACGTATGAAATCATGCAACTAGTTCTCTTGCCTGATACATTGATACACATGCAAACATAATGGAAATCATAACTCATTACATTGTCTCTTGTATAAAATCATGCTCTTAAGTATTTTAAAACTTGTAAACAAGTGTATCCGAATCGAATGATTAACTTTGAAAACTTTTACTTATACTTATACTTATCGATACTTCAAAATAATAATCATCCCGGATATGGGCCCTAAGATAGTACCAATAATGCGCGCATTCCTAATAGGCCAGGGTGGCCAACCACCGAACCTACTAGGGTAATCAAATCGAGGGCCTTGGCATGGGCGAAATCGATGCCCTGATACATGCCTCTTTCAAAAGTAAAATACTTCCTTTATACTTATATTCTTATACATACTGAAGGAAATGCTCTTAATCCCCTAAATCACGAATGAGGAGCACCATAAAGATCATTATGCTCTTGACCCCCAAAACTGAAATGGGGAGCATACTGAAGATCGTTGTGCTCTTAATCCCCAAGTCGAACGGGGAGCATCTTTAAATTTTCTTTATAAAGGAAATATTTTTACATCTTACTCCATATCATGCATATGATTGTAAGCTACAACTCATCTACAACATGCATGATCATGAATCACATTCTTATCATGGATCTAAACATGATGCTGAATTATCCATAATATACTTAAAATCACGTAACTGAAAACACCATGCATAACTGAAAATAACATGCACATAAAAACATATCAATAATATACGATAACTACTTATACTGCAGGTGAGCAATACTTACCTTCGATTGCTTTAACTTATATTTGTAAAACCTAATGAGATGCAACCTTCTATCCCGCCCTAGCAGCTGCCCTCTAAGGTCTCTTGAATCCCACCTTTCCTTGGATTCGGCGGAGAAGACAACCCTAGGAGAAAATTCTCCTTGATCTGTGGTTCGGCGGTGGAGGGACCAAGAGAGAGTAGAGAGGTGTCCTCTAGGGTATTAGGGAGGTTAAATTTATAACCATCAAGGCTTAACCTATTCCCTTATAAATTTCCTAAAATTTCTCTCTTTAACAGAATTAATTCCTTCTTCAATTAAATTCGTGACTTCTCCCTAATCATATAAAATTTTTATTCCCTTATAAATTTCCTTAAATCTCTCTCTTTAATGTAATTAATTCCTTCTTCAATTAAATTCGTGATTTCTCCTAATCATATAAAATTTTTATTCCCTTATAAATTTTCCTTAAATTTCTCTCAAATTAATTCTTTCTTCAATTAAATTCGTGACTTCTCCTAATCATATAAATTTTTTATTGGATTTTTGGTGACTCACCCTTCTTGTCAGGTTTCTTTTCTTTTATCTTTTTTTTATTTCCTTTAAATCAACGGTTCATGGTTCGAGCCTCGGCTAACGAACCAATTATTTCTTTTATTATTATTATTATTATTCTATTCCTATTTTTATTACTTCTATTCTTATTTCTATTTTCCTCTAATAAAAATATAGGAATTAAAATTTGGGATGTTACAATCCCTTATACCTTAAAAAGTTTAGTCCTCGAAACTTAGAAAAGCTCAGTGGTACTTTTGCTTCATGTCATCCTCACGTTCCGTTGCTTCTTCAACCCTTTGACTTTGCCATAAGACTTTTACTAACTATTTCTTTGTTTCTTAGTTTCCGATCGCTCGATCTATTATCTGAATAGGTCGACTTTCATAACTTAGATCTGTCTGAATCTGTACCGTCTGTGGCTCAATCACTTGGTTGGTGTCTGGGACGTGCTTCTTAAGCATTGAAACATGAAATACATTGTGGATAGCTGACATTTCTTGTGGTAGCTCTAGCTCATAAGCTACCTTACCAACTCTCTTGGTGATCAGGTAGGGGCCTACATATCTGGGACTTAACTTGCCTTTCTTCCCAAATCTCATTACCCATTTCATAGGAGCTACCTTAATGAACACTGAATCTCCGACTTGGAACTCTAGGGGTCTGCGTCGGACATCGGCGTAACTCTTCTGCCGACTTTGGGCAGTCTCTATCCTTTGACGTATGTTCTTTATAGCTTTGGTGGCGTCATCTATAAAATCAGTCTTGAGTCCCATTTCTTTCTTCTCGCCACCCTCATACCAACAGATAGGCGATCTGCATCTCCTTCCATACAAGGCTTCATAAGGTGTCATTCCAATTGTGGTTTGATAACTATTATTATAGGCAAACTCTGCCAAACACAAATATTTGCACAGCTTTCCTTTAAAATCCAAGGCACAAGCTCGAGCATGTCCTCCAAAACTGATTCACTCTTTCTGTTGCCCATACATGCGAGGATGAAATGCAGGTCTTGAATCGTAACTTAGTGCAGGGCTTTCAACACACTCCCGTATGTGAAGTGAAGCGATCTCTATCGAGAGATAATGGTTTTAGGTACTCCATGCGTCTAATCACTTCCTTGACGTATAATCGGGCTAATCGCTTCCATGGAGTATGATATTCTGATAGGCATGAAGTGAGCAGACTTTGTCAATCTATCGACAACTACCCAAATAGAATCGTAGTCATTGGTTGTTTTGGGCAGTCCTACTATGAAATCCATGGCTAGTTCCTCCCACTTCCATTCTGGAATCTGGATAGGCTGTAGAACTCCTCCTGGTCTCTGGTGTTCGGCTTTCACTCTCTGACATGTCAGACAAGTGCTAACATACTTAGCCACATCCCTTTTCATACCAAGCCACCAGAATTTCCCTTTCATATCTTGATACATCTTGGTGGATCCGGATGCATCGAATATGGGGTCCCATGAGCTTCTTCTAGGATCTTCTTTCTTAAGTCCGGGTCGTTGGGGATACATAGGCGTTACCCAAATATAATACCCCACTATCGAGACACGGAATCCTTCATCCTTCCTTCTTGGATCCCTTGCTTGATCCTTTGGATGCTAGGATCTTTGTCTGTCTCGCTTTAATATATCCTCAAATAGTGTAGGTACTATGGTCAAGGCGGAGAGCTGTCCGTAAATGATCTCAACTCCAAAATTCATTATCTCTTTCTCCGATGGTTGGGATAGTGTTGCTAGGGACATCAAGGTGATGATTTTCTACTCAAGGTCTGCGCTTTTATTTGCCTTTCGGGATGGTAGTGGATTTCGGTCATAGTCCTTTACTAGCTCAAGTCATCTGTGCCGCATATTCAAATCCTTCATACGAGTGAAGAAGTACTTGGACTCTGGTGATCTGTAAATCTTGCATTGGACTCCATATAAGTAATGTCTCCAACTTTGGAGCAAAGACCATCCGCCAACTCAAGGTCATGAGTGGGGTAATTCTTTTCATAGTCCTTGAGTTGTCTAGATGCATAAGCAATGACTTTACCCTTCTGCATAAGTACTGCTCCGAGTCCCATCTTGGATGCATCACTATATAGGTCAAATCCCTCATTACTTTCTGGAAGGGTAAGCACTGGAGCACTTGTGAGTCTCCTCTTTAATTCAAGGAAGCTCTTTTCACAATCTTCGGTCCATTCGAACTTCTTATTCTTTCTAGTACGAACCGTCAACGGTGAAGCTATCCTTGAGAAGTTTTCCACAAACTTTCGATAGTACCCTGCTAATCCGAGGAAACTTCTAACTTCACTGGCATTCTTTGGTTGACCCCAATTACTGACTGCTTCTATCTTTTTCGGGTCTACCATAACTCCATCTTTTGAAATAACATGACCCAGAAATGATATTCGATCAAGCCAAAACTCACACTTGGATAACTTTGCATATAACTGTCTTTGCTGAAGGGTCTGCAAGACTGTCTTCAAGTGTTAGACATGTTCTTCCTGGATTCTCGAGTAGATAAGGATGTCGTCAATGAAAACGACCACAAAATTGTCAAGATACTCCTTAAATATCCGATTCATCAAGTCCATAAACATAGCGGGTGCATTTGTCACTCCGAAGGGCATGACCACGAACTCATAGTGTCCATACCTCGTTCAGAAGGCTATTTTCGGTATATCATCCTCTTTAACTCTTACTTGATGATAACCTAACCGCAAGTCAATCTTGGAGAAAACTGTGGCTCCCCTCAATTGATCAAATAAATCCTCTATCCTTGGCAGAGGATATCTGTTCTTGATCGTCACTTGATTTAAGGCTCGGTAATCTATGCACATCCTCATAGATCCATCTTTCTTTTTCACGAACAACCTTTGGAGCTCCCATGGGAATGACTAGGGCAGATGAATCCCTTGTCTAATAACTCCCGTAATTATTCCTGAAGCTCTTTCAATTCAGCTGGAGCCATACGATAGGGTGCTTTTGAGATTGGGTTGGTACCAGGAATAAGTTCAATCTCAAACTCAACTTCCCTTCTAGGTGCTAGTCCTGGTAGTTCGTCAGGAAATACTTCCGGGTAGTCACATACGATTGGGACTTCTTCTAGCTTTTGGCTTCTTGCTTGCTTAGTATCAACTATATGTGCTAAATACCCTGTGCATCCACTAGCTAGCATCTTCCGAGCTTCCATAGCAGACAAGAACTTCTTAGTCTTTTTCCTTAGTTCTCAAATAAACTCAAATTTGGCCTCGGTCTCGGGTTGGAATACTACCTTCGCCATTTACACTCAATGGAAGCACCGTACTTGCTAAGAAAGTCCATTCCAAAGATGACATCATAGTCATGCATGTCCAACAAGATCAAATCACTATAAAGCTCTCTGTCTGAAATTCTGACCGGCACGACATGCAACCAGTGTGTAGATGTCATTGTTTCACCCGAAGGTAGGGTCGTTAAAAATTGAATATCTAAGATATCCGGAGTTATATCTATCTTCTTAACAAATGTCATAGACATGAAAGAATGGGTTGCCCGATCAAACAGCAGTATGGTAATATCTTTGACTAAGGATAGGTATCGACTGTAACCACCGTAGAAGCATTTACTACCTCTTCCTTGGTGAGGAGAAGATCGACCATTAGGTGTAATGATGGAGCCTCTAATCTTCCTTGGTGATGTAAGGACCCTCTAGTGCTCCCTGGTCTTTGGGCCTTGTTTGGCGAAAGTGTCCTCAACACCACATATAACACCCGCTCACGCCTGGCGCGCAAACTCTGGATGCTTCCTCCCACACTTAGAACATGTAGGATACGTAGGCTGCTTACTGACTGAACCTTCCTTTGCATTATTCCATTGCTTCCTCTTGCCATTGTTGTTTCGCTTCCAATTCAAATTACCGCTCTGAGATTTCTGACCTCCTGAACTTCCCTGGCTTTTGCTTTCTACCGAGGCTAGCTTTTGGTTCTTGATACTATTCATGTAATGCTCCGTGATTAGTGCACTGCTGATTAGCTCTTTAGTGGTCTGTGGTCTATTAATTCTACCAGCTACATTCAGAGCTATCTCCGGTCTCAACATCTTTAGCATCAACCTAACTCTTTCCGTCTCAGTACTGACCAGTTCCGGACATAGGCAAGTCAACCTATTGAATCTCTTTACCGCTTTGTCTACTGATAAATTCCCTTGTAGGAACTCCGTGAACTCATCATAAGATGATCAAGTGAAACCACTATAAGACTATTATCACTACTTTTTATCATCTTCACATACATATCTAGATGTGTTCTATTACTTACTGTCCATCATCTTTATATATATATATATGCAAGCATGTTTAACTCAAAGAAAACATTCTAGGTGAGCATGTTTAACTTAAAAGTAGCATTCCTTACTACTCATAAAATAAATAAAGCAGATAAATACTTGCTTACTTGGAGGCGGCAGGACTGATGCTCGATGTGTGTGTGACGGAAGGGCGGAACCCGCTCTGATACCATCTTGTAACACCCCCCTAGTCTTTCCCCTCTCTACCAGGGGAGATGTCACTACTTTACTGTCTCTATCTTTAATTCATGCAATATACCAATGCAATATGCTAACAACTAAAATAATCATAAGGACCTTTACATCACTTAAACAATAATCATTTCAAGATCTTCACCTAACATGAAAGTATTAAAACTAACTCAATATGACTCTAGCATTCTTTGGTTTCAACCATAATTAATCCAGTTGAACTTCAACAATATCAAAAGAAAACAAGAAACTAAAAATCTGATTTAGATATCTGCACTTAGGATCTTTTACTTCCACTGTTCCGTCGCCACACACACCCAGCACTTCATCCGCCATGCCACCTTACTGAAGCTTTTCTTTACCTTTATCTGCAGTATAAGGAAATGCAAACTATAAGCAACAACGCTTAGTAAGTACTTTCTATGCTCACAAAAACATGCACTGTATGAAATCATGCAACTAGTTCTCTTGCCCTGGATACATTGATACACATGCCAACATAACTGGAAATCATAACTCTGATTACTTGTCTCTTGTATGAAATCATGCTCTTAAGTATTTTAAAACTTAAGTGTATCCGAATCTGGAATGATTAACTTTGAAAACTTTACTTATACTTATACTTATATCGATACTTCAAAATAATAATCATCTCGGATATGGGACCAATGCGCGATTCCTAATAGGCCGGGGTGGCCAACCACCGAACCTACTAGGGTAACTGAAACTGAGGGCCTCGGCCCGTGGGCGAAACTGATGCCCGGTACATGCCCTGTCAAAAAGTAAAATACTTCCTTTATACTTATATTCTTATACATACTGAAGGAAATGCTCTTAATCCCTAAATCACGAATGAGGAGCACCACATTATGCTCTTGACCCCCAAAACCGAAATGGGAGCATATCAAGATCGTTGTGCTCTTAATCCCCAAGTAACAGGAGCATCTTTAAATTTTCTTTATAAAGGAAATATTTTTACATCTTACTCCATATCATGCATATGATTGTAAGCTACAACTCATCTACAACATGCATGATCATGAATCACATTCTTATCATGGATCTAAACATGATGCTGAATTATCCATAATATAACGGTAAAATCACGTGGCGAAAACACCATGCATAGCGAAAATAACATGCACATAAAAACATATCAATAATATACGATAACTACTTATCTGCAGTGAGCAATACTTACCTTGATTGCTTTAACTTATATTTGTAAAACCTAATGAGATGCAACCTTCTATCCCGCCCTCGCAGCTGCCCTCTAAGGTCTCTTGAATCCCACCTTTCCTTGGATTCGGCGGAGAAGACAACCCTAGGAGAAAATTCTCCTTGATCTGTGGTTCGGAGGTGGAGGGACCAAGAGAGAGTAGAGAGGTGTCCTCTAGGGTATTAGGGAGGTTAAATTTATAACCATCAAGGCTTAACCTATTCCCTTATAAATTTCCTAAAATTTCTCTCTTTAACAGAATTAATTCCTTCTTCAATTAAATTCGTGACTTCTCCCTAATCATATAAAATTTTTATTCCCTTATAAATTTCCTTAAATCTCTCTCTTTAACAGAATTAATTCCTTCTTCAATTAAATTCGTGATTTCTCCCTAATCATATAAAATTTTTATTCCCTTATAAATTTTCCTTAAATTTCTCTCTTTAACAGAATTAATTCTTTCTTCAATTAAATTCGTGACTTCTCCCTAATCATATAAATTTTTTTATTGGATTTTTTGGTGACTCACCCCTTCTTGTCCGGTTTTCTTTTCTTTTATCTTTTTTTTTTATTTCCTTTAAATCAACGGTTCATGGTTCGAGCCTCATTCTAACCAATTATTTCTTTTATTATTATTATTATTATTCTATTCCTATTTTTATTACTTCTATTCTTATTTCTATTTTCCTCTAATAAAAATATAGGAATTAAAATTTGGGATGTTACATTCCATCTGCGTCGCACGATCTCCGATTGATCATCAACTTATCCTGCCAAATAGGTATCCAGTCGACTCATATATGTCCAATCTATTGGATCGTAAAAAAAGCGCTAGAGGGGGAGGGTGAATAGCGCACGAGAATTTTTTTCGTCGATATGATTAAAACACAAGCAAAGAGTAAAAGTGCAGTGGAAAAAGTAAATACACAACTTGGTTTTACTTGGTTCACAGCCTACCGACTGCTAATCCAAGGCCCTAGCGGTCCGAGACGGCGTACGGAGGGCAATTCACTAAAATATCTCCTCCTCGTTGGAGGTAGGAGACGACGATTACAAAACCTTGAAAAGCTCGAGGTCGAGAGACAAACCCCCTCTCCTCTTTATGATAAAAGCTCGATAAATGAAATGAAGTACAATGTTAAATAAGATGACAAACTAAAGTTATACCGATGACTAGGGAAATGGAGGTTGAGCTCGTGTCGTCGGCGTTTCAGCAACACTTCGTCGTCGTAGAGTTGTCGTAGAGTAGCAGCATTGCGAAGGCGTTTGGAGAGCTTTTGAATGTTGAAAATGGTGAAGAACACTCCTTATTTTATAGCCTTCCAACCCCTTAGACGTTGAGCTTGAGTTCTATCCAAAAAGGCCACATCACCCTTGGAAATGGGGATGAGGTTTGACTCTCATCGAAGCAGGAATTTGAATTGGCAGTCGACTGTTCACCCTCATCAGTCTACTGATGGAAGCATCAATCGACTGATATAAGCCATCAGTCAACTGTTGGCTAGGGTTCTCAACTGCACTAAAGAGTTAGCTCAAAATCAAAGTAATAAGAGTGAATTCAACGACCACTTACTATCCGATCTCGACCTAGACCTTCTATGGGAAGGCTTAGTTGGATCATCGCCTAAGGACATCCCCGTACAGAGGACTTGACCTTACATTCACTCATACACACAAGCTTACCTTGAGCTTACCCTAGGTCCTTGTGACTTGTAGCTTTGCTTTTGGTCTCCAATTGGGTTCTTCAACTCCCTCCAAAGTTCTCCCGGTGTCGCCCGACCTCAAGCTCAGTGTAACATTCCTACACACTAGGTTTAGCTCATGAGATAACGATATTACCTTAACTTTGGGTCTTTACCATAATCAAAACTTAGGTTCAATTATCTGGTGCCTACTGCACCAACACAATTGACTCGAATTCATTCAATCTCGATCCTTGCAAGACAAGATTAGCACAAATAGATAATATAATAGCAGTAGTAATACTGCTCGATCTCGACTACTAAGTCTCACGCGGACTTTTCGTCGGATTGACGCCTAGCTTTGTCCTCCTACAGAGGACTTGGCCTCACCTCTTCACTCGAGGCTTACCTGTCGACTATCTGCCAGACTTACCACTCTTGACATTCGATCCCCACGGGCTTCCACGGTACCGGTTTGCACGGCCACCGGACTTTTTATCGATTGTCCATCTCCTAACCTAACCGGTCTTCATGCCAAATGTCCGTCCACATGACCCATTTGGACTTTATGCACGTGTCGGTCCTCCCGATCTATCAAGATACTTGTATCCGGTCAACACGACCTACTAGGACTTCCTATTAAGCCTGCATACTTAACACTGATATTAGTACACAAATGAATCCTAACTTTTAACTATGGTTCATACATCACAACTAAGGAGTGATATTTACTGCATCAACAATCTCGACCAACAGTTGACTGCCCAATGTTGGCAGTCGACTACGAGGCCATTTTACCGCAGTCGAACCCTAGTCGACTCACGACAGTCGACTGCCAAGAGTCAACACGGCTGCCAAGTGTCAAAACACTTGACCAATCGATTGGTCCAAAGCCCTAGTCGACTGATAACCTCAACCATGAGGTTTAACCCCAAGTATGATGCCCTCATACTTGATAGACCACCCTTAGCCTAGACCTAAGCCTTCTAGCCACCTCCGTCAGCCTCACGCCTATCGGATCCCTCTAAGTCATCCATGACTTGTTCATCCATACGCTAGCCTTTAGGTGCTTCCATCGGCTATTATCATGCTAAGTTGGTGAACATTGCCAAGGCACATTGGGCTTACGCTGCCAAGACTACCGCTTGGATTTTATGCCGCCAACAATTGGACTTATGCTGCCAAGACTCCCGCTTGGACTTTACGCAACCAATATCAAACCCCTTGGACTTTCCTTGCCAACCCATGTTAGACTTTCCAATTGCCAAGACCCATGCTTGGACTTTCCCTTGCCAAGACCCATGCTTGGACTTTCCATGCCAACCCATGTTGGACTTTCCCATTGCCAAGTGTCGCACTTGGACTTTCCATGCCCAGTACCCATGACTTGGACTTTCCATTGTCAAGTACTCAAGACTTGAACTTTTCATGACAATCACATTGTCATACATTTTGTCGAATATCAAAATACTGCTCGAGTAAAACTCGAGTTTGGTCAATTGTGACCTGTGCCGATTGCACCAGCAATCTCCCCCTTTTTGATGTTTGACAAAAACCAACATCTTTGAGTTAGGTCACCTAACTCAAATCTCCTTACCAATTCTCCTAAATTGGTAATCTCAAATTCTTCCATCAATTTTTCAATAACTTCTCCCCCCTTTTTGACATACATCAAAAAGGTTCTCTCCCCAAGGGTGTCAATGTCTCATATCCCAATGAGATCTTACAATCTCCCCCTTGGTCTAAAAACACCTAGGATGCCTTCACTCTTCCTAGTAATAAGTCCCATATTACTCAAGAGAGGCTTCCTATAAACTCTCCCAATTTTCCAAATTGGGCATCTTACATTCTCCCAAAATTCTCCCCCTCATGAGGAAGAACACCTCCATCATCCCATGATGGATAACCTCTCCCTAAAGGCTTGCTCCCCCTTGACCATTGCACCAACAATGTCCTTGGAGAGTCCCTAAGCCTATAGAAACAATAAACCATCAAAATTAAGGTTAAAAGTTCAAACATGAACTCTCACACACCTTATAATTGATACACACCCTAAACAGCTCTCCTAATCCATATACAATGGATTTTCACCCTTTTTAATGTTTTACAAAGCATATCCTAGGGTTAGGAGTAGTTATGGTAGCCTAAACATAGTTGAAATCTTGGCTAAACAACTTTTGTTTACCCGAAATCGAACTGCCGGTGACTCGACTCGGCAAGATATCGCCGATTGATGCCAATGATTGCTATCCATGGCGATTTAGAAATCAGATTTAGAAAATGAATTTTATAAATACAAAGTAATACTTAAGTCAATCATTATGGGTGAAAAATATTTGAAAAATAAAATACCCATAAAATAGTGAGTTTGACACAAAGTTCAAAACCATTGAAAAGTTAAATGTTTTGACCCTACTTTGTATCAACTCTCTCAATGGTGACTTTTCTATCAAAATAGACTCCAAGGTTTTCTAAAATGATTTAAAAATATTTTTAAAAACCTATATTAGATCATGATCAATGGGCTCAATGCACATGACTTGCACATTAGCTTTCCCCATGATCCACCCATGATATAAGGTGAGTTTGAGTTCATCTAGATGCAAAAACTATGCACCTTGAACTTAACTCATTTCCTAGCATCTCACATGTGTCTAGGGTGTTTGAAAATACATACATGTCAATGTAATGTGAGATGTGGATTTTGGTTATTCTAATCTAAGGCCTCCTGCATTTTCTAAGGCAACACTACTTGATTCCCTCATACATGAGACTTTAAGTCATGTCATAGCCCTTAACTCAATTTTATTAATGCATGAAATATGATCATGGCATAAATAAAGCAATGCCAATAATCATGATGTCATGACATATGATTAAATCCTAAACATACATGACACTAAAACTAAAACCTAAGCATGATCATGACTTATTATATGATAAAAATAAATAAGATGTCATGACATGACATATGACAAATCAATCATGGCGAATAAAATATAAAGGTATAACAATACTTAAATTTTAGTGTTAATTGCCATTTTTTATTATTAAGTCCATTTTGCTATATTACTACTAATCCTCCAAGTGTGCCAAAAACCCAAAATGACACACTATGACCTTTAAACCTAATTTGTGCCATTTGATTGTTTTTTCATAATTCTCAAAATATATTGGCACATCCTAAAATCCTTTAGGATATAAATTCAAACCACATTTCCAAGGTACCCATAACCTTGAAAATGACCTAAAGTGCCACCTTTACCATGGTTAGGTTAACTGCCCATCCATTTAAAGTTGGCACACCCTAACCCATTTAGCGTGAATCGATCACGCTCCTAGGAACCCAATACCTATTGTAGCTCCTTGGGTTTACTAGGTATTCCTTAGGGATAACTTCCCTAGATATCCTCCTAATGACCCTTCTTGGCTTGGTAGCCTTGGTCATTGTGGTCTTGCCTAGGTTAACTCTCGGGGTGACTCCCCTTCTAACCTTTTTAGTGACTTCCCTAGATTTCTTCGAAACCTTATCCACTAGGCACACTCCATGGTTAGCCTTAGGGATGACCTCCCTAGTAACTATGGCCTTCCTAAACCTAGGTTGTGTTCCATAATCGAATGGAACACTATGGTAGGTCTCCTTAGGAATAGGTTTGTGACCCAAACCTTTCTTGCCTTTGGATTAACCTTGCCTCCTAGACCCTAGGTTTTGAGAATTTGTCCCTTTAATTGAATTTTGCATCCTTGCAAGGGTCTTTTCAAGTTTTTCAAGCCTTGGCCTCAAGGCTTGGTTCTCTAATTCTAATTTCTCTAATTTGGTGGGCCTATTGTTTCTTTGATCATTTTTGCCCTTCCTAGGTATATGTCTAGATTTCTTTGGATTAAAGCCTAGATGGTCTTCTATTTTCTTAATACTTGCCTTAGATAGAATTTTCTAGGACATTAGTCCCAAATTTCCCTTGGTTCTAAGGTTACATGATTTTGCACCTAGGCAATAAAATCTATTTCTAGAATGCTTTTGTTCATGAGCAATAACAATAAAATTCCTAGCATGCTTTTGCCTATTAATTAAGGAAGGAACATAATTAAAGGTTACCTTAGGGTTTGCCTTAGCTCCCCCTACATGTGATGTTCCTTCTTGGCCCTTGGTTATCTTCCTCCTAGGGCATTGACTCCTATAATGCCCTTTTTGGTTACATTTGAAGCACACCACGTGCTCCTTGCTCTTCCTAATTGGGGCTCAGATTTCATTGGTCTTAGATTAAACTTTTGGCATCGATTGAATCTTCTTGACCTTCTTAGGGCACTTACTCTTATAGTGCCCATATTTTCTACACTCAAAACACATAATATGATCTTTATTACCAATGCATGTGTTTGATTTACCTTCCACTGTAGGGAAATTTTGATCGGATTCTTCATGGCTCTTGGAGGTAGAGGCTTCCTCTTGATGGCCTAATCTCCTCCCCCTGAATCCTAGAGGTGGAGGCTTCCTTCAATTCTTCCTCTTCCACTGATCCGAAAGTTGACTCCTTCTCAACTTTCGACTCCTCACTTTCTTGTGAGGATGAGCACTTCTCCTTGGACTCCTCTTCTACTTCATGAGTCAGTGATGGGTTTTTATGATATTTCATCAACTTGCTCCAAAGGTCCTTGGTGTATTTACAATCTTTTATCTTGATCAAAATATCACTAGGAATTATGCTAAGTAATATACTCATTACCTTATTATTTATGTTGAAGTATCGGAGTTGCTCTTTGCTCCATTCTTCTTCTTAAGTCTTTTTCCTTCTTCGTCCTTCAGAGCATCAAAACCTACTGCGACACTAATCTAATTATCAAAATTTCACATAAGAAAATTCATCATTCTACCTTTCCAATATATGAAATTTTCGTGGTCGAAGGACGGTGGAATGTTGATGTCGTCACCTAATCTCTCATTGAGCTCCATATTCTCCTCTAGTGATTTTGCTCCCAATTGTTAATCCATAGAAGAGCTCCAAGCTTTGATACCAATTTGTTGGAATGTTGATGACCGCTAGAGGGGGGGGGGTGATTAAGAGACTGGAGCCTTACAACAGTCTACTACCAATAGTACCGTTGTCTCTTAATCAAAAAGAGGAGAGGTAGGCTTGTTGCCTCTTCCTCTATCTTATTTTTCTTGTAACCATTGTCTCCTACCTCCAATGAGGAGGAGACTTTTAGTGTATTGCCCTTCAGACGCAATCTAGGATTGTGGGGCCTTGGAGTAGCAACCTTTTGGTTGTGAACCAAGTAAAAACAAAGGTGTTCATTTACTTTTACTTTACTCTTATTTTTGCTTCAATACTTGAGTTTTATCGAAACGAAAAGAAAGATTTACGCTCGCTATTCACCCCCTCTTGCGTGCTTCTCGATCCAACACAATTCTCTTAGGCGGCATAGCTGTGACATAAACATTAAATATAGATCGAAATATAATAAAATATTATCTTAAATACATGAATTATAAATGAATAAAAATATAAATACCATATAAATACATTTAATCACTATCATCATCAGAAAAGGATAAATGATTATCTGTCTCACTGTCAATTTCACTATCTTCACCCTCATCACTTTGAGCGCCCCTATCCAGATCCACTTGTACATTTGCCATATTTATTTGTTGATGCTCAACATCTAATCTACATAGTTGAGTTATCTCTAAGTCTTCCCGACTACTGAAGTTGAATCATTGGATGAAATCTCTTGGTTTGACTCTATATTCAAGATATTATCAACCTCAAAATCTTGGATACTTCATCAACTTCGCATTTCAGATATATCTCGGTGGTGAACCCTTTGAACTACCTTCCAATGACCTTCACACTTGATATCATTCAAATAATACACTTATTTGTTTGGTTTGCCAAAATGAATGAGTCATCATTGTACCATGTTTTAGAAGTGTCAATACACAAAAGATCATATTCTTCCACCAACGATTTTTTTTGGATTACATTGAGCCATTCGCACCAAAATAATTGGACTTTATACCTAAAAGAATAAAATATTTGAACCACATCCTTCAACACACCAAAAAAATCTAAATTGTCCCCATCGTTAGAGGATGGTACGCTGACCCCACTATTCTGAGTAGATATGCGTGAATCACAGGACCTCGTATGATATCGAATCCCATTTACAATGCATGCATCATACAGTTGAACTTCAGCATCAGGTCCCATTGCTAAATAGTACAACTCATCTGTGATCTCTGAATTTGTAAAATTTTTTAGCGCTATAATTTTATTTCTAAACCACAGTGGAAAATTTCGCTTGTGATATTGCATAACTTGATCAACATGAACTTTTTGTGAGATAAGTTGCAGATACTCACTGTATAAAAACTTAATTAATTTAAAATTTATGAATGAAATAGAATAAGTAATAACTTAATGTAAAAATTTACTTTCGATATCGATCGACTTCTTTACAATTCTTCAGAATATACCAATGTGCTTTCTTAAACAAAGACAATGGAAATTTCAGACTGTGTTGGTTGCCAAAGACTCTTGTTTCCTGTGAGAAAATACTTAATTTGCATATTGATGGTTGAACATCTTTATTCCGTTCCGACCTAGAAAAGTTTGTCTCAATTTTACTCATATATAATGAACTGAAGTCAACGCCTCATTTACAATATACCCCTCTACAATAGATCCTTCAAGTCGTGCTTTATTATGAACATACTTTTTTAGTCTTCCCAAATATCGCTCAAAGGGATACATCCATCGTGACGAAACTGGCCCAGCTAACATGGCTTCATGAGGTAAATGAACTATCAAATGAACCATAATGTCAAAAAATGGCAGAGAAAATATCTGTTCCATCTTACATAATATCAAGACTATTTTCTCCTCCATTTTACATATGTCCGCTGTGTGTAAAGATCTTGCAAGAATCTTTTTGAAGAAATCACATAACTCAATTAGTGTGCTACATATGTCTATTGGGAAAAAATTTACGTACATTAACTGGAAGTATTCTTTGCAACAATACATGACAATCATGTGATTTTAGTCCATGTATCTTTCCTTCATTTGCATTCGCATTTCTAGATATATTAGCAACATAACCATCTGGAAACTTCACAAATTTTAAAAATTGGCAAAATTCATGTCTTTCTTCCAATGTCAACGTGTAACTTGCATACGATTTCCTGAATTTGTCTCCTACTGGCTGTAAATGCAATTCACTCCTTATCCCCATATTCTGTAAGTCTAATGTTGCTTTGAGAGTATCCTTTGACTTTCCGTCTATATTTAATAATGTGTCAATTAAAGCATCACAGATATTCTTTTCAATATGCATCACATCTAAATTGTGTCTCAACTTTAAATCTGACCAATATAGTAACTCAAAAAATATAGACTTCTTTACCCAATTTGTATCATCCAAAGATCGCTGCCATTTTTTACATGAATGAAGGATGCTTACTGAATGTCACTTGGGGTAATGCATCTAACTGTGCTAAAATATCATATCCATTAATTATTTGTGGTGGTCTTTCTTTTTCAACCTTTCCATTGAAATCTTTATTTCTACGCCATGGGTGTTGCACATTCAAGAATCGACGGTGACATGTGTAGCATATTTTACTCCTTAATCCTTGAGATTTGGTTTCATTCAGACATACTAGACATGCCTTATAGCCCTTTGTGCTCCATCTAGAAACTGTTCCATATGCTGGAAAGTCATGAATGATCCACATCAACATGCAATTGAAATAATTGTTTAGTCGATGCATCATATTCTTCCACCCGTCATCCCATAGCTCCAGTTCGCTTATCAAAGGTCGTAGTATACATCTATCTTTTACCAGTGATTTAGGCCTAGGAATTAAAGAGACATAATCATATATGGCTTCATCATTTTCCATGGTGGAAAATTATAATTTATAGTATAACATGCCACATACTATAAGCATTTTATATGTTTCCAAATGGATTAAACCCACAAGAGCCAACCCTAAGCGAATATTTCGTGGATCACAAATATTTCATGTGCATTGTCAAATTCTTTCCATGATTCACTATCACCGAGTGTCTTAATACACCATCTATTTCAACTCACTTTTCTTTATGTCATCTCATATCTTTGGCCGTAAGCTTCGAAATAAATAACCACTTAAGTCTCAGTTTCAGAGGGAAATATCAAAGAATTTTTTGAGGTTTTTTTTATTCATCCTTTCATACTTGTATCTGGGCTCCTTGAACACTGGACATGTATCCTTATTCTCGTGCTCATCCAAAAAAATATACACTCATTCTTACATATATGTATCTTCTCATATGTCAATCCTAACTCTTTTAATAATTTTTTTGCTTCCTAATAAGAGTTTGGAATGACATTTGATTTAGGAAATGCCTCTTGCAATAACTGAAGTAACATATCAAAAGATTTATTGCTCTAGCCATTTAACACCTTCACATGCATTAGCTTCACCACAAAATTGAAACCCAAAAAATCAGTACAATTGTGATACAATTCTTTTTGTGCTTCTTCCAACATTGAAGTATAACTTCGTCTACAATCATTTGTATTTGTGTTTTCATTGATGTCATTTGATTGAGGCTCATTGTCATTTATATTTTTTATATTTCGTAAATCAGTAAACATGTCTTCAAAATCATCTTCGAAATCATCTACTTCAACATCAAAATCATTGATGGATGATGTAGAAGCTTCTCCATGAAAGTTCCATACTTTATATAATTTATCAAATCCCCACCTATAAAGATGTCCTCGCACATAATGCAACTCATATTTAAATAAATTGACACACTGATGACTTGGACAATGAATTTTCGATAAATTTAGACTGATCATATAATTCTCTACCATATTTAAAAACTGATTCAACCCATTTATATATTCAGGACTAATCCGATTCTGAATCGTTATCCAACTTTTAACCGTATTTTAAAATCTGGCGAAACATATATTAGATGTCAAATTAATTAATAAATAAGTTTAATGGTAACTTTTAATACAAATATTTTAGCAACTTAAATTTATTGATCATATCAAAATTAATCATAAAATTTATGATTTAAACATCAAATTAACCATAACAATCAATATATCTAACAAATTAACTTTAAACAACCCTTTTATCGTAAGCATAAACATAAAACTAAAATTATCATAAAATAATTTATAATTCCTACTTAACCTTAATGTTAGGAAAGTTTGCTCTAGAGGGGGTGAATAGCTTGTTCGCTTGTCGATGGAGGAATTCGATCGTGCTTGCTACAAAACGTTAATACGAAGTGGAAATACAAAATATATAATAAAAATAAACACAAGCACAATCACAACACGAGATGTAACGTGGTTCGGAACCGAATGGTTCATACTCCATGGATTGGGCTCGTAGGAGCCCTAGCGATGTCAATCACACACCACTACTCAATAACTCCTTCTCGACAATAAGTCAGAGGTGGAGAAACCTCGTATAAGAGATTACAAAAGCAATACACGAAAATACAAGCAAAATACAAAGAAATGTAAAGAGCACTTTACAATCTAGGATTTTTGAGCGCTTGCTTGTTGGTTGCTTGGATGAGCTTGAAGGACCCTGAAATACACAAGCAATTCGCCTTCAAATCGCCTCAACAAAGTTCCCAAAGAACCAATGGTTAATCCTCCCTCCACGAGCTCCCTTTATTGCTGCTCCTTGGGCTGGATTTTGCCTATCAGTCTATTGCTCGGGACCATCAGTCGACTGGTGCCACTGTTATCGTGAGACAACGGCTAGATCCACATTGGAAAAATCCAACGGATACACCATCAGTCGACTGATCATTCCCATCAGTTGACTGATGGCTCAATCAATCGAGTGGTCGACGCGTTCACTCGATTGGAGAACCTTCTGTGCCCGAGATCCCGGCCACCAGTTGACTGGTCATAAGACCAGTCAACTGATGAGGCCAGCAGTCGACTGACCACCTCTGGAAGTCAACTGCTAGGACACTTCCTGCAGTCAAACCCTAGTTGACTCCCACCAGTCGACTGACCCATGGTCCCAGTCGACTGATACACCTCAAACATGAGGTTTTAACCCAAGTATGGTGCCCCCATACTTGCTAGACCACCCGTAGCCTAGACCTAAGCCTTCTAGCCACCTCCGTTAGCCTCGTGCCTATCGGATCCCTCCAAGTCATCCATGACTTGTTCATCCATACGCTAGCCTTCAGGTGCTTCCATCGGCTATTGTCATGCTAACGGTGTCTACACCGCTAAGGCACATTGGACTTACACTGCCAAGACTCCGCTTGGACTTTATGTCGCCAACCATTGGACTTATGCTGCCAAGACTCCTGCTTGGACTTTACGCCGCCAATATCAAACCCCTTGGACTTTCCAAATGCCAAGTACCAAGCTTGGACTTTCCTTTGCCAACCCATGTTGAACTTTCCATGCCAAGACCCATGCTTGGACTTTACATGCCAAGTACTCAAGACTTAGACTTTTCCCATGACAATGGTCAACCCATCGTTAAACATCAAATACTAACCTGGGTCGATTGCAGATCGAATCTCCCCAACACATGTCAGACATCAATGTCATACATCCATGTCAAACATCAAAACACTTACTCAAGTCAAACTCGAGTCTGGTCAATCATGACCTGGGCCGATTGCATCAACAATCTCCCCCTTTTTGATGTTTGACAAAAACACCTTTGAGTTAGGCCCCTAACTCAAATTCCCTTACCAATTATCCCAAATTGGTAACTTTAACATTCTCCCCCTTTTTGATATACATCAAAAAGGTTCTCTCCAAGAAGGTCAATGTCTCATATCCAATGAGATCTTACAATCTCCTCCTTGGTCCAAAAACACCTAGGATGCCTACAATCTTCCTAGTGATAAGTCCCATATCACTCAAGAGAGGCAATCCTATACACTCTCCCAATTTCCAAATTGGGTATCTCAAAATCCCATTTTTCCCCCCTCATGAGGAAAAAATAACATCCATCATCCCATGATGGATACCTCCCCCTAAAGGCTTGCTCTCCCTTGACCATTGCACCAACAATGTCCTTGGGAAGTCCCTAAGCCTATAGTAACTCTAAACCATCAAAAATAAGGTTAAGAGTTCAACATTGAACTTTCTCACACCTTAAATTTGATACATCATCCTAACAACTCTCCTAATCCATATCTAATGGATTTTCACCTTTTATAATGCTTCCTAAAGCATATCCTAGGGTTAGGAGTGGTTAGGGAACCCTAACATAGCTGAAAATGGGCTAAACATATATCATGTTTTCCGAAATCAAGATTGACAATGACTTTATCAGTTTCACTGACTGATCGTGTCTATCACGATCGTCATGTTTTATCACGATCGCCATCAAGGGCTGATTGATAATCAAATTTTTGAATTTCGATTATCGTAATCAATTTCAAAATTCATAAATAATTATATGTAATTTAAAAAATCATGAAACTTCATACGTATAATACTTATGACCAATACAATGGGTGAAAAATATTAGAAAAATATTTTACCCATAAAATAGTGAAATTGACACAAAATTCAAAAGTGAAGAAAAACTTCAATGTTTTAGCTCACTTTGTATCAACTTCATCAATGGTGATTGCTATCAAAAGATAGACTTCACCAAATTTTTCTCAAATAATTTTAAAATGTTTTTAAAAACCTATATTGGATCATATTCTTTGGGCTTAATGTACATGACTTGAACATAAGCTTTCCCAATGATCCACTAATGATATTAGATGAGTTTTAGTTCATCTAGATGCAAAAACTATGCACCTTGAACTCAACTCATATCCTAGCATTTCACATGTATCTAGAGTGTATCAATACACATACATGTCAATTAGATGTAAGATGTGGGTTTTCGTTTATCTTAAACTAAGGCCTCATGCATTTTCTAAGGCAACACTACTTGATTCCCTTATAAATGAGACTTCAAGTCATGTCATTGTCCTTAACTCAATTTTTATTAATGCATGAATGATTATGACATTAATGATGATATAAATAAACACATGCTCATAATCATGATGTCATGGCATATGATTAAATCTAAATACACATGACATAAAGACCTAAATCCTAAGCATGATCATAATATATAAATGATAAAAATAAACATGATGTCATGACATGGTATATGACAAACAAAACATGGCAGATAAAATGTATAGGTATAATAATACCTACATTTTAATATTAGTTGTCATTTGTTATAATTAATCTCATTTTGCCATATTATCAATTATTCCCAAAGTGTGCCAAAAACCCAAAATGGCACACTAAGACCTCTAAACCTAAATTGTGCCAATTTGATTGATTTTTCAAACTTCTTAAATAATATTGGCACATCCTAAAAACCTTTAGGATTTAAGATCAAAACACATTTCCAAGGTAACCATAACCTTGAAAATGACCTAAAGTGCCACCTTTACCATGATTAGGTTAATTACCCATCCATTTAAAGTTGGCACAACCTAACCCATTTAGTGTAAATCGATCACGCTCCTAGGAACCCAAAACCTATTTGAGCTCCTTGGGTTAATTAGGTACTCCTTAGGGATAACCTCCCTAGATACCCTCCTAATGACCCTTCTATGCTTTGAAGCCTTGGTCATTTTGGTCTTACTAAGGTCAACTTTAGAGGTAACCCCCCCTTTGACTTTCTTAATGGCTTCCCTAGGTTTCCTTGAAACCCTAGCCACTAGACACACTCCTTGGTTACCCTTAGGGGTAACTTCCCTATTAACCTTGGTCTTCCTAGACCTAGTTTGAGTTCCATAATCAAATGGAACATTGTGGTAGGTCTTTTTGGGCTTAGGCTTGCCCTTGGATGGTTCTTGTTTCCTAGGTCTTTGACTTTGACTTCTAGACCTTAGGCTTTGACCATTTGACCCTTTAATTGAATTTTGTATATTCTTAAGGGTCTTCTCTAATTTCTCAAGCCTTGACCTCAAGGCTTGATTTTTCTTTTCTAATTGCCCAATTTTTGAATTTTGATTTAATCTTTGGGTATTGTTCTTCCTAGGGATATGCCTAATCCATTTGGGGTTAAAACCTAGGTGGTCCTCAATTTTCTTAATACTTGCCCTAGGTAAGGTTTTTCTAGGGACATTAGTTCCAAATTTCTCCTTATTGCTAAAATGGACATTCTTAGCTCCTAAACAATAATCTCTATTTCTAGCATGCTCTTTATGATAAATTGCAAGATTGCTAAAATTATTTCTAGCATGCTTTTTGACATTAACACTAGAAGATGCATACTTAAAGGTTACCTTAGGGTTTGCCTTAGCCCCCCCTATTTGTGATGCCTCTTCTTTTCTCCTAGGGCATTGGATCCTATAGTGTCTCGGTTGTCGGCATTTGAAGCACACCATGTGCTCCTTGCTCTTCTTGGTGGGGACACCGACATCCTTGACTTTTTTGTTGTCTTTTGGTGCCGGAGGAGCTTTCTTTACTCTTTTCGGGCACTTACTCTTGTAGTGCCCCGATTCCCTACACTCAAAGCAAATTATATGATTTTTATTTAAAACCGACATGCTTGAGTTACTTAGGGTGGTGGTAGGTGCCGGAGTTTGAGCTTCTTCATCTTGACTGGATGTGGAAGGCTCTTCTTGATGCTCCGGAGTGGAAGGTCTAATCTCCTCCCCCTCAATCCTAGAGGTAGAGGCTTCTTCCAATTCCACCTCTTCTTCCTCTTTCGATCGGGATCCGGATGTTGATTCCCTATCAACTTCCGAATCCTCACTTGCTTGTGAGGATGAAGG
This sequence comes from Wurfbainia villosa, assembly GCA_025175895.1. Lineage (NCBI taxonomy): Eukaryota > Viridiplantae > Streptophyta > Magnoliopsida > Zingiberales > Zingiberaceae > Wurfbainia > Wurfbainia villosa. The sequence continues at coordinate 5,240,066 of CM046002.1, read as the reverse complement.
TTCTTCTTCGGACTCTCTCTTGACTTGAGCCATGGATGGTTCTTCATGGAGCTTGGCCAATTTTTCCCATAGCTCCTTGGCATCTAGACATTCACCTAACCTAGACACAATATCGTTAGGTAATGAATTTAATATCAATTGCATTACCTTATCATTTCTCTCGAAAGCTTGGACTTGCTCTTCGGTCCATCTCTTCTTCTTGAGGTATGCACCTTTTGGACCTCTTGGAAATTCAAAACCCTTCGCTAGGATCATCCAATCCTCGAAGTCCATCATGAAGAAGTTCTCCATCCGTGCCTTCCATTGCTCGAACCCTTCTTGTCCATAGAAGGCGTATGGAATTGGGGTGTTGATATCCCATCCAACTTTTTCTTCAAACTCCATATTCTTCCTCTAGCGGTGCTCTTTTGGTTGTTAAGCCAGTGCAGAGCTCCTAGCTCTGATACCAAATTATTAGGAACGTTGCGCCCGCTAGAGAGGGGGGGGGGGTGAATAGCTCGTTCGCTTGCCGATGGAGGAATTCGATCGTGCTTGCTACAAAACATTAATACGCAGTGGAAATACAAAATATACAATGAAAATAAACACAAACACAATCACAACACAAGATGTAACGTGGTTCGGAACCGAATGGTTCCTACTCCATGGATTGGGCTCGTAGAAGCCCTAGCGATGTCAATCACACACCACTACTCAATAACTCCTTCTCGACAACAAGTCAGAGGTGGAGAAACCTCATACAAGAGATTACAAAAGTAATACATGAAAATACAAGAAAAATATAAAGAAATATAAAGAGCACTTTACAATCTAGGGTTTTTGAGCGCTTGCTTGTTGGTTGCTTGGATGAGCTTGAAGGACCCTGAAATACACAAGCAATTCGCCTTCAAATCGCCTCAACAAAGTTCCCAAAGAACCAATGGTGAATCCTCCCTCCACGAGCTCCCTTTATTGCTGCTCCTTGGGCTGGATTTTGCCTATCAGTCGACTGCTCAGGACCATCAGTTGACTGGTGCCACTGTTGTCGTGAGACAACCACTAGATCCATGTTGGAAAAATCCAATGGATACACCATCAGTTGACTGATCATACCCATCAGTCGACTGATGGCTCAATCAGTCGAGTGGTCGATGTGATCACTTGACTGAAGAACTTTTTTGTGCCTGAGATCTCGACCATCAGTCGACTAAATCACAAGACCAGTCGACTAATGAGGCCAACAGTCGACTGACCACCTCTAGCAGTCGACTTCTAGGGCACTTCCCGCAGTCAAGCCCTAGTTGACTCCCACCAGTCGACTGATCCATGGTCCCAGTCGACTGATACACCTCAAACATGAGGTTTTAACCCAAGTATGGTGCCCCCATACTTGCTAGACCACTCGTAGCCTAGACCTAAGCCTTCTAGCCACATTCGTTAGCCTCGCGCCAATCGGATCCCTCCAAGTTATCCATGACTTGTTCATCCATACGCTAGCCTTCAGGTGCTTCCATCGGCTATTGTCATGCTAATGGTGTCTACACCGCCAAGGCACATTGGACTTACGCTGCCAAGACTCCACTTGGACTTTACGCCGCTAACCATTGGACTTATGCCACCAAGACTCTTGCTTGGACTTTACGCCGCCAATATCAAACCCCTTGGACTTTCCTTTGCCAACCCATGTTGGACTTTCCATGCCAAGACCCATGCTTGGACTTTACATGCCAAGTACTCAAGACTTAGACTTTTCCCATGACAATGGTCAACCCATCATCAAACATCAAATACTAACCTGGGTCGATTGCATTAGCAATCTCTTTAATACATGTCAGACATCAATGTCAGACATCCATGTCAGACATCAAAACACTTACTCGAGTCAAACTTGAGTCCGATCAATCGTGACCTGGGCCGATTGCACCAACACTTAACCCTTAAAATATCTATCAAGCATATAGACAAATCAAGTAGGTCATATACAATGGGGACTTAAAGTAATAGTAATAGGTATTACATGTAATTTGTTGGTGCAATCGACCCAGGTCACGATTTACCAGACTTGAGTTTGACTCGAGCGATATTTTGATGTTTGACAAAATGTATGACAATGTGATTGTCATGGGAAAGTCCAAGTCATGGGTACTTGGAATGGAAAGTGTCATGCCCCGAGAATATGTCGAGCCCGAAAATCGTGCAGCATCTCCCCTATACGTGATACAATTCCCTGTTGATGCATAGCCTTCCGGCCACAATCACACAACATATAAAAGTATATAACCAAAGTCACAGTGAAATACACCAAAAATAATAAAAATACAAAGACTCTAATACATGCGTACCAGTACGACTTTGACACAATAAAGAAAACATGATCGAAACTAAAAATATAACAACATAACCGATTACCAAACAACGGAAACAATATAGGATAAGAATCCAAAACATACAATTCAAAATATACAACATCAATATGGATTACAATCTAAATGCACGAGGTGAGACGAGATCAGTTGGCAGAGTTCCGAGCATCCAAGGAATCTTCTACCTGTTACCTGAGCGATAGAAAACCCATGGTCTGTGGTGGTGAGTATAAAACTCAGCGGTAATATGCAAATAGTGCATGATCAACAACTAAGATATAAAGGGCAACAAATATACAAATGGAGATGAACAGATATATATAGATGGAGATCAATGGTATACAGTCATGAAGGTAATGCCAACTAACTATCAGTGTGAATCTAAGCAGTGGATAAACAACCAACTGATCAACTGTATATAACGTAATGTACTGACATACCTGAAGATCTACAACGATACAACTCGTATAACCTAAACACACATACTACCATATAACAAATACAACATGAAAGAACACTAAGCATGTAATCAACACACTGCCCTACTAACCTATAAACAACATCATCAAACCTGGTCAGTCCTATACAACATCATGATACTGGCCATAGGTGTACAACATCCGGTCCAAGTCATACACTAGTATCCCACACACAATATTATAGATCATGCAAATAACATGTAAGATGATGTATAATCATAGCACAAACAAATGCAACAATACAACAAGCATATATATATATATATATATATATATAGACCGTATCTATATATACTACTCACACTCACACACACACATATATACATAAATATATGTATATGTATATATATACAAATACCACTCATGGCAATGCAAATACATGGTCATGCCTGCGCACCCCACTCGCTACCACGACCCCAGTGTGGCCTAGGTGACACGACATGATAACTATCCCAACTCAACAATAACCACTGCTCTCGAGTGGTCGAGTGGGCAGTATGAATAAGTAGCGATAAGCTAAAGCAACGGGGGTCCTTGCTGTTGGCCACTCTGACTGAAACTACCCACAAGTGGTCGAGTGCCACACACCCAGGACAACTGCAAGCAACTCCAACTACCACTATCAATAATGACTGAGAGGGCACAACAAATGAACTGCTCTCATACCAATTACTACTATCACGAGTAACCGTGGAGGCAGGATGACTGACGATCCTCTCAACCACAAGGGAGATCAAGTCGCCAGCATGCATGCAAATTGAATGAATGCACAACTACACATACGTACACCCACAACACACTCTCTATCCCTCAGAGAGTCATATACAACTAACCATCGACCATGCTAGGACTTCTAGTCCATAGTGACACACCGTCGACACCCACACTACCATGTATAGACATATGATCCGTAATAGTTATACAATGAAAGGTAAGGTGATACAACCACAAACTATGTTAGGGCAATCTCTTGCCGTAATATGGTTTTGATGGTGTGGCAAAGGGTTTAAGTTAGATTGTTATTATGATTTGATATGTGCGTTGGAGTCTTGCAGGACTTAGTAATTCGCACATGGAGCCTTGGCGAGTTTCACCTCTCATGACTCGGTCCTTGAGTCGGTGAAGGATGGCTTTGCGGAAGTCGTGCGCTTGGAGCATCTGAGGGACCGCCGGACGAGGAGCTTGGAGTGAAGCCAGAGGAAGTAGACTTCAGGGCGAGACGCGAAGGATGATGCTGCAGAGCCGTGCGCTTGGCGCATCCGAGGGACGTGATCGGACGAAGATAACTTCAAAGGCGAGGGACTCCGAGGGATGAGTGTGAGCGAATGTAACCCGGGAAGGGGTAGTAGCTCTTAGGTGAAACTTGGCCATTTGGCTAAGTGTCGGATGATATTTCTTGACATCAGTCAACTACCATGCAATAACAGTTGACTGCTCTGAGTCGAACGGAGTTCGACTGGTATAAGACTAGGGTTTTGACCCAAGCGATCCGCCATGGGTAGCGATCGGCCCGATGTCTATCGATCGGCCGAGGGATGGCAGTCGACTAATAGCACTATGCACGGGCACAGAATGGAGTCGAGCTCGTGGAGCACTCGACTGATCGAGCATCAATCGATGGAAATATCGATCGGCCCGATGCGATCTGATGGATGGAATCCAACATGGAAAGCAGCCGTTATTGGGCAACGACTACAGGACCAGTCGACTGATAGGGACATCAGTCGACTGCTCCTGTGTCAACGGGAAGAAACCCTCTTCCTCTATAAAGAGGAATGGTGTGGGGCTTTGGGAACAAAAATGCTTCAACTCATAACATCTCCCAAAGTGCTCTAAGGGTTTTTCCACTCTTCTTCTTGTGCTAATTCTCATTCAATTGTAAGAAGAGGGATTGTAAAGAGGTTACCTCCACCTAGCTTGGTGCAAAGGAGAGACTTAGTGGATTTGGCAAAGGAGTGATTCACCTTGGACGAATCGGGATCGTGGATTAGCGGCGTAGCCGTGAACCACGTTACGACATTGTGTTAGCATTGTTTGCTTCCTTTGCTTTATTTTTATTTACTTGATTTGCTTGTCTTGTTGTTTCCGTTGTGCTAATCTTTTTGTAGACGAGTAAATACCATTATCCAACGTAAGAGGGCTATTCACCCCCTCTAGTCGGCCGATCGATCGCCTACAAGTGGTATCAGAGCCAAGGAAAGCTTGTCGAGGACTAACCGCCACAACAAGCACATTCGAGAATGACCGACTCAAATATTCATCCGCCAAAGTTCAAGGGGGAATTCTCTTGGTGGAAAAAGAGAATGGAGGTATTTTTCGTGACCGATTTTGAAATTCTTTTGATTATGGAAAATGGTTTCGAATTGCCTAGGAATGAAGATGGGGAGCCATTGGAGAAAGCAAGGTGGAGCAAGAGGCAAAGGAAAGAATACTTGGCAAATTCAAAGGCCAAGCACCACCTCTACAATGTACTCCCCCAACAAGAAGTGAATAGGATAGGGGAGTGTGCTAGTGCGAAGGAGATGTGGGAGAAGCTAGTAGAGCTTCATGAAAGCACCTCGGAAGCCAAACTTGCAAGGAGAGACCTCCTCCGCTCCCAACTATCCAACATAAAATTAGAAAAGGGAGAAAAGGTAACATCATTGCATTCTAGGTTTAAGGAAATTTTGATCGGACTAACAAGTGTAGGAGAAAGGCTCTCCAACCGGGACATGCTCATGAAAGCAATTGATGCTTTTCCCCGGTCATCAAAATGGAGTTCAATGGTGGACTCCTTCTACATGTCCAAGAACTTGGAAGTGAGCACCTTGGAGGAGTTCTTCTCAACAATGGAGCTCCACGAAACAAGGCTTGAAGGAATACAAGAAGAGCCAAAGTTTCAACCTCTAAGAGGAGTAGCCTTGATGGCACATAAGGGGAAGAAGAAGATAGAGATCCCCTCCTCCTCCGATGAAGCATCCTCCTCCTCCTCCATGGATAGCACGGAAGAAGCCTATATAGTAAGGAGGGTAAGGCGTGCATTAAAAGGATTTCATTTTAATAAATCTAATGATAGGAGTAGAAGATCAAGGGGAAAAATTATTTGCTACAATTGCCAAGGAGAGGGACACATAAGGGACAATTGTCCCCTCTTGAACAAAAACAAGGAGGAGAAGAGAAAGAAGGAAGAAAAGAAGAAGAAGGGGAGCAAGAAGAAAAAGGAAGAAGAAAAGAAGGCCAAAGAAAAAGGGAAGGCCAAGGCATTCAAAGCAAAGACATGGGATGATCCTTCTTCCTCATCCTCATCCGAAGAAGAAGAACATGTCTACTCCAACCTTGCCCTAATGGCCTTTGACGACTTGGATTGCTCCTCCTCCGAAAATGAAGGATCAAGCTCAAGTGGAGAGAGCTCAAGTGAAGGGGGAGCCTCCTCTACATCCTCATCATCGGAAGAGGATTTGGTAAGTGAGGTAACGAATCTACCCCCTAAGCAAATAATGTCTATGATTTCTAGCCTCACTAGGGATTTATTTAGAGTAAAGAAAAGGAATAAATGCATGCTTGAGCAAATTAAAGATTTAGAGCAAAAATTAGAAAAAACATGTTTTAATGAGAATGATGATAATGCATGCTCACATGATAACTATATGCCTTTGGATGTTAATGATGCATGCATAGAAGAAAATAGGGCTTTAAGGGAAAAGGTAGACTATTTGACCAAAGCCTTAGAAAAGTTTACAATAGGCTCCAATACCTTGAACATGATAATTGGGAGCCAAAGGGCAAGCTTTAACAAGAAAGGCCTAGGATATAAAGAAAAGAAAAATGAAAAGGCCTATAAATGCCTAATAGCTAGGGGTCAAGACAAAAAGAAGGTAATTGCTAGAAAATGGATCCCTAAGGAATTTTTAGTGAACCCAATAGGAAAGAACTTATTTTGGGTTCCAAAATCCATCTTAAAGGGTTAGGAAAACCCTAGGATAGTCAACCATATGGACTTTTCCTATATCATATTTTTGGTTGACTTAGGATGGCGGAACAACATTTTTGAAATAGTGTTAGGTGATGATAATGCACCTATAAATAGATAAATCATGCTTTAGGTGATATTTGCTTTATCATCATGTAATACCTAATGCATGATAACAATTTGATGAATACATTTGTTTCATGATCATAATGTAAAATTAAGTCATATACATCTTTATGATCATGTGGATTGTTAGGATGATACTTAACCTTGATAGAATTGCATGAAAATAATGGTTAAGTACATACAAATACCTTTAGTACACATCTCACACTGACCATAGGCTACCATAATTGAAAACTTAGCATGGGTGAGATGATAGGGTGATACAAATGTCCACTAATGCCTATGACATTTAGATGGTCATTTAAAGTATCAAAATAGCAATAATAGACCAATCATGGGGAAGACTTATGTTTAACTCATAGACATATTGCCCAAAGATCATGGTTGGATATTTCATATGTTTTCAAAATAATTTCTTACCTTAAAATCTGTGTATTCATGTTTTGAAACAATCCAAAGCAAAACTAGGTGTTAAAATGGATACTAACATGATCAAAAACCTAGTGGTTTTTAAAACTTTTGTATTTTTGGCAAATACTTAAAAATACAATGATTTTTCATTGATAAATATATTTACAAGAAATGTGTTCTCCAAATTTCATGATTTTTTGAATTTTATATATTTTCTAGTGCATTTCTGAAAACCACCCTGAAAACCCGAAAAACCCGAAATGCATGTGCCAGTCGACTGGTAGGCTGAACCAGTCGACTGGTAGCCTGATAACATGCCCAGTAATTTCTTTTATCCAATTTTAAGGCATGTTTTGATTTTTGTTTCTCTCTAGACTTGATTCCATGCTATATAAACCTTGTTAATTATTTTTGATGGTGTCAAAGGGGGAGAAATGTTATGTTTAAGTGAGGGGGAATATATTTAGGGGGAGTTTCATGTATTAAGGGGGAGAGTTGCTAATCATGTTATTTACATGCTTTCCTTTCCTTAATATTTTTTCAAATGTTTTACCTAACTTAAACAGATTGCCACACATCAAAAAGGGGGAGATTGTTAGGGCAATCTCTTGCCGTAATATGGTTTTGATGGTGTGGCAAAGGGTTTAAGTTAGATTTTTATTATGATTTGATATGTGCGTTGGAGTCTTGCAGGACTTAGTAATTCACACATGGAGCCTTGGCGAGTTTCACCTCTCATGACTCGGTCCTTGAGTCGGTGAAGGATGACTTTGCGGAAGCCGTGCGCTTGGAGCATTCGAGGGACCGTCGGACGAGGAGCTTGGAGTGAAGCCGGAGGAAGTAGACTTCAGGGCAAGACGCGAAGGATGGCGCTGCAGAGCCGTGCGCTTGGCGCATCCGAGGGACGTGGCCAGACGAAGATAACTTCAAAGGAGAGGGACTCCGAGGGATGAGTGTGAGTGAATGTAACCCGGGAAGGGGTAGTAGCTCTTAGGTAAAACTTGGCCATTTGGCTAAGTGTCGGATGAAATTTTCCGACATCAGTCGACTGCCATGCAATAGCAGTTGACTGCTCTGAGTCGAACGGAGTTCGACTGGTATAAAACTAGGGTTTTGACCCAAGCAGTCGACTACCATGGACTGGCAGTCGATTGATGTCGACATCAGTCGACTGCCGAGGGATGGCAGTCGACTGACAGCACTATGCACGAACACAGAATGGAGTCGAGCTCGCGGAGCACTCGATCGAGTCGAGCATCGCCGATCGATGGAATATCACGATCGATGCTGCCGCTGGATGGAATCCAACATGGAAAGCGTACCGTTATCGGGCAACGATTACAGACTACGGGCCGATCGATAGGGACATCACCGATCGCCCTCGTGTCAACGGGAAGAAACTCTCTTCCTCTATAAAGAGGAATGGTGTGGGGCTTTGGGAACAAAAATGCTTCAACTCATAACATCTCCCAAAGTGCTCTAAGGGTTTTCCCACTCTTCTTCTTGTGCTAATTCTCATTCAATTGTAAGAAGAGGGATTGTAAAGAGGTTACCTCCACCTAGCTTGGTACAAAGGAGAGACTTAGTAGATTTGGCAAAGGAGTGATTCACCTTGGACGAATCGGGATCGCGGATTAGCGGCGTAGCCATGAACCACGTTACGACCTTGTGTTAGCATTGTTTGTTTCCTTTGCTTTGTTTTTATTTGCTTGATTTGTTTGTCTTGTTGTTTTCGTTGTGCTAATCTTTTTGTAGACGAGCAAATACCATTATCCAACGTAAGAGGGTTATTCATCCCCCTCTAGCCGGCCGATCGATCCCCTACAAACTTTACATTAAGGACATCATCCACCCTTGGATGATTGTTCCTGATGACATGAGTCAAATCGACATATATACTCAGCTACACCCCCCATGGTTAAGCATCTAAAGACCTATATACTATAGCATCGATAATTTATAGCAACAATGAACGAAATATGACAACAACAATAGTATATCTCAAAGTGCAAAGACTAAGTATCAAGCACATGATTAAATAAAAGTGGAGTCAAGGTAAAGGTATCGTCAACATAAATATCATGCACAAGATTTATCTACTACCTGACCAGGGTAAGAAATTACCCACCTAATACGAAGACGTATCTGAGAGTCTCCACATTCAAGAATCTATCACAATCAAAGTTCTGCAAGAAAGAACAAGGAATATAACTAAGTTCTACCATCATCCAATAATATAATCAAGCTGATTCATTAACCCCCTTGATTAGCTCACCAATCCATTTCCAATGGATTATGATCTATCTTCTCACCCAATCAACACTAATCAAGCTTTCACATTAATCCCTATACTACATCCGCCAAACAGGACAAACTCTTCCATAACTATTAATCATCGAATCAATACTAGTTCAACTGTAAAGTAGTATACATCCATAAAATTTAGATCTATACTTACCTCTCTCGGATTCAATCACACCGGCCCCTTGATCTGGTGTAAAACATTGAATCTGCAAAATCCAACCCATCTGGAGACAACCTCCCCTGCTAATACTTGTAATCATATAACACCTCAAAATCTGCCACAATCAATGAAACTAAAACCGAATCAAATTTCAACTCCAATGTATCCTAAGCACTTACATAGGAATTAGATGCATAAGCCATAAGAAACATAATTCGCTCATTAGGATGCTTCCGATCTGATCGTTCCTACAAGCCAGGCGAAAGTGGTCTCAGAGTCGTCCACTGAGATGAACATCGTCATCTCCCTGGGATCAGCTCATAGAACAACTCCAATCTGGCTCGAGAATGTCAGGAAGGAGAAATCGCTGGGAGACTGTAGTGATCGAAGGGCTGGCAGCATGGGCGAGGGTCGATGGTCGATAGAGCTATCCGTAAATCGAGAAGACAACCCATTGGTTTGGCAGAATGGGCGGTGCAAGGCGAAATCGGTCGGAAGAAGGAAGGATGCAGCAAACCGAGCTCACAGGAAGGGAAGCCGACAACATTTGGATGTCGTCAGAATCAGGGAACGGGAGAAACTGGTGAAGATCTTTGGCGTGGCCGGTGACGAATCCATGTTAATGGCGGTGGAAGAAAGAAGGAGAGGCATCGCGCTTGGAAATTGGGTGTGGTTGTGATCAAGCAGTAGTCTTGGCAGCATAAGCCCAAATGTGCCTTGGCGGTGTAGACCAACTTAGCATGACAATAGCCGATGGAAGCACCTGAAGGCTAGCGTATGGATGAACAAGTCATGGATGACTTGGAGGGATCCGATAGGCGTGAGGCTGATGGAGGTGCCTAGAAGGCTTAGGTCTAGGCTAAGGGTGGTCAAGCAAGTATGAGGGCATCATACTTGGGGTTAAATCTCATGGTTGAGTTTATCAGTCGATTGGGGCTTTGGACCAGTCGATTGGTCAAGTGTTTTGACACTTGATAGCCAAGTTGACTCTTGGTAGTCGACTGGGATTATGACCAGTCGACTGCCTTGAGTCGACCAAGGTTCGACTATAGCAAAATGCCTTGGCAGTCGACTCCCATAAGTGGGTAGTCAAATGATGGTAGCCGACTGCCATGGAAGGCAGGCGACGACTGGTCGAGGTTACGGGAGCAGAATGCTCGGTAGCCGATTGGTCAGTCGACTATGACCCTGGCAGTTGACTGATGGGTAATGGAAGTCGACTGCCAGTGTATCTATTGGCTTGAATGCCGACGTGGATTAAGTCCGTTGTGAGACAACGATACTGTTGGTAATCGACTGGTGCCTTATGGCAGTCGATTGCCAGGCGTGAATCTAGCCCGAATGCAGGTTATAAAGCAGCTTGTGGAGGAGGATTTGGCAGCAATTTCTTAGGCGATTTGGAGCGATTTGCTGGTGTAAATCAGGGTCTTCAAGTGCGGTTCAAGCAATCAAACAAGCAAGCATCCAAAGCAATAGTTGTAAGGTTTTCTTTACATTGTTTTATGTATTTCATTTGTATTTGCTTATTTTATCTTGTATTACTTTTTAATCTGTTGTAAGAGGTTTCTCCGCCTTCGACTTGTTGTCGAGAAGGAGTGCTTTTGATTAGTGGTGATATTGGCATCGCTAGAGCTCATTTAAGCTCAATCCGTGGAGTAGGAACCCTAAGGTTCCGAACCACGTTATATCTCGTGTATTTGTGCTTGTGTATTTGTATTTGTATTGTATTTTCTATTTTCGCTACGTACTAATATAATTGTAGCAAGCACGTGATCAATTTCCATCGAAGCAACAACATGCTATTCACCCCCCCTCTAGCGACGATCCATTCCCAACATAATTTCTATCGATTGTTGATTTCATATTTACTTAGGTGCATGATTAGATATAGATAAATATATTACAAGATAAATTAACCCAAATGGTTTATTAGATAATTTCTATAATTATCATATAAGTATAACAAAATCCTAAATTCATCATCTAAGTATCCAAATATCCCTAAATTTATCATCTAATCATAACAACTGATGGTGTTCGCTTCTTCGACCTACTGAGATCTCCCTCCCTCTTCTTGTGGAGTACTGGATCTGTTACCAAAGAAGGTTAGAGATGAGATAAAGAGAGATCTGCTCCTGGAATCACCTTGGATCTTGGAAGTAGAGTTAGATCTGCCACTTAGAGAAGGAACATTAGAGATAGGTCGACTTCTCGGTGTGGCCACTCCGACGCTCAAGTCAGTAAGAGTAAGAAGAAAATAACAACACGAATGGAATGGAGAGGAAGAAATGAGAAGGAGATCTTAGAGGTACCGAATAGCGAAGAAACAACCATCCCTCATCCTTTCATCCTCTGCCTCTTTTATAGATGGTTCACCCCGCCTTCTTCTTAAGGTGTATTTACTTTAATGTCATTTGTCTAGTTGTCATTGTAACCGCTTTTCTCGCTTATATTCAAAATATCTCCTTTGAATGCTTTATTTGCTTTTTATATTTTCCTGCCAAGTATTAATTAGATAAAATACATAAAAAAATGATAAAATATCCTATATTAATCATATTTATCTTCATTGAACTCTTCCTGTTATTCCCAACATCCCATTCCTCCTTATTTCCCCATGTATAAAGAGAACCTCTGACACCCACATATAAACTACTTGGGAAACAAACACACTGCTCGAGAATTATACATATTGATCAAGAAAAGCATAGACTGCTCGAAAATTATACAGATTGCTCAGGAAACAAACATACTGCTCGGGAATTATACATACTGATCGGGAATAGCACAGATTACTCAGAAATTATACAGACTACTCGGGGAACACATATACTGATCGAGAATTATACATACTGATTAGAAACAACACAGACTGCTCAAAAATTATACAGACTGCTTGGGGAACACATATACTGCCCGAGAAACATACTAACCACTCAGGATTACACATAAATCGCTCTGATAGCACCATACTTGTCACTGAACAACATTGCCCTGCTTACTCACACTGTGCTCAAGAATCATACATACTGCTCAGGCAATGAACATACTGCTCGAGAAATACATTAACCTCTCAAAAAAAGCTTAATCCTGATCAGAAAAAACCCCGACCCCATCATAAGTTCCCCCTCTTTAGTAAAAATAAAGAGCGAAGTCGAATGAAGTTTTTACAAGTGTTGATAACAAAAAATTTCTCTGCCTTAGCTGAAAAACCCCACACCCATCATAAGTTCTCCCTCTTTAATAAAACTGAAGAGTGAAGTCAAATGAAGTTTTACATGTTTTCATGAATGCATAGACACTTATCATATCAACCTTAAAACACTCAGATCTATCACACTGACATATTAGACACTGAGCCTTAGATTTTGCATGCAATACTGAACCTGAACACTGTATGAGGCATTGAGCCTTGACTACTGTATGAGACATTTAAGCCTTGATTATAGTATGAGGCGTTTGAGCCTTAAATACTGTATGAGGCGTTGGGCCTTATTAGCAATTTACTTGCCTATTATAGCTAGCATTATAGGTCCCCGTGGGGGAAAATAACTATCTAGCCCTTAGGTTGCTATAGAAGAATCCTTTAGAACACTTTACATATGCCTTATAGTGGCATTATAGTTCCTTGTGGGGGAAAATAGCTTATCTAGCCTATAGAGGCGTGGAGCCTTGAAGATTTTACATATGTCATATAGTGGTGTTATAGTTTCCTGTGAGGGAAAATCGCTTATCTAGCCCATAGGCTATTATAGGAGGCATAGGAGCCTGAATTAGGTTTCAACACTCAGAAAAAATACTATTAATGTCACAAGAAAATTATAACCAACTTGCCATACCTTAGAAAGAATACTATTGCCATAAGAAGAAATTCTGATTAGTCATAGGAATCTTTAAATGTCCTTACCAACTTAGAAAAATTCGATAGCCCACTTTCTATAAAAGAACATAAGATATCCTTCAAATTCTGCACGAGTTGTAGAATGCCTTAGAAAAAATCACATAGCCTTTTACCAAAGAACATTTAGATAACCTTCCAACTCTGTATTAGGCACAGAATGCCTTAGAAAAAATTATTAACACCCTTGTTAAAGAATATTAATTGGACCTTCAAGCTCAGTATCAGACATAACAATGCCTTAGAAAGAATTAAAAGTAATCCTGCAAGGGAAAAATTCTCAAGAAGGCATTAGGGTTAATAAAAATGCCTTAACTTCCTTTTTACCTTTATCGCACTCCATACTTAGCCACGATACCCCCTTTAAAAAACACTATCTCCCTTAGCACTTTACCGTTCAACTTCTACTTGCGCTTAAAAACCCCAAATCCCTCCTTCTCCAACACCTTCAACCTCTCTGCAACCAACTCCTCTCCATGGCCTCCTCCTCCTCCACCACTCCCTGGTACGAAACCACACCCAGCCGACTACACTCCAACCATCCGTTCTTCCTCCATGAGCTCAAATATATCCTTGAGGGTTTCACCACCATCATCCTCAATCGCAGCCAACACCCTCATCTTCCTCTTCCCGGCACCAACACCCTTTTCGCAGGGCAAATAGAAGGAGGTCTCCGCCTTCCCATCCCAAAACCTCTCTTTCAATTCCATACCTATTATGCCCTCCCGATCAACCAATGAACCACCAACTCCATTTGTATTCTTGTTGGCACCATCATTGTCTTTCAACATCTCGACATCCCTCAAATCTCTCATATATTCCATTGCCTCTATTAACTAAAAATGGTTGATTCAGGCGTGTTCTATTTCATGGCCCGCCAAGGCTATCAATTCCTGATCGATATGCCCACTTCTCACAAGGGCTGGAAGGAATTATATTTCTTTATCGCTATGGACTCCATCCTTCAATTTTTTTACCACTGGAGAACCACCCTTAAAAATCTCCCTGACCTTAAAACTGTTCAGGCAACAATTAACTTTCCCTCCATCAAAGCCAAGCTAAAAAATAAATATTTCAGCATCAACGAGCTTCTCCAAGAACCCATCTTGTCTCATTATGGACTATCACCTGCTCAATCACTGGATCCACACCCCATTGGTAAATTTCCCTTACTGCAATTGTCTTTATATATATATATATATATATATATATATATATATACTGCATCTTGTTTCTTAACCTGTACATTAGCACCATACCCTGCATATTTATTATACTGATATGGAAGCATACATTTAAATCTCATCTTATATTCCTAAAAAATATGTTGGTGTCTTAGTTTACATATCCACAATGCCTGCTTTTGCATACCCCCTAATCACTTAACCCACACAAACACTGAACTGATACTGTCAGCCCGTGCCAAATAGTTACAATTTCTTCTTTCCCATATATATGTCGATATCAAACTATGTACATTCACTGAATTTAATTTAACATGTTCATCCACATTCTGTTTTGCAGAAGATATGATGAGTGTAGCCATTGCTAGGACTCTGGCCAAACAACAAAGGAAGAAAAGAAAGAGAGCCGAAACAACAACTACCTCCTCTTCCACTCCTAAGCTCCCTACTCCAGTAAATAACCCTTACTCACCTACTTTATTTCCTTTTGAATATATCAATTTAAACTTACCAAGCATTACTTATATTTCTCTGTCATAGGTTCCCTCCGAAATTCCCTCAGTCCCTACCATTACCATTACTGAACCAGACCAACCAACTCTAACTCTAATAATCCCTGATCTTATACCCACTTCATCAGAACCAGCAACAAATCCTCCTCCATCAGAACCCATACCCAACCTCTTTCCTTTCCTTGTCACATTACCCTCCACAGAACCTTCTTCTTCAATTCCTCCATCAGACTCTCTACCCCCCTCTGACACAACTATCCATAGTTCACCTCTTGACACCTTCCATGAGCCCATAGAACTCCCCTTATCCCTCTCCTCTTCCTCCTCTGCAGACGATCTCCCCTTAATCTCCCTATTTCCCCCCATGCAACAAAAACCTCTACCTCCTCCTCACCCCATAACTCCAGAACCTACAACCTCCTCCCCTTTAGACCTCTTAGCACAAGCTGTATTAGACTCTTACCCAAGTCATCTTCTCTCCTCCCTTCCTGTTATACCACTCTCAGATCCTTCTCCTACACTTCCTCCACCTATCTCCCCTACTAATAGTTTTCCCCCCGTATCAGATTCACCCCTACCGCAACCTACTTACTTCCCTCCTTCTTCAGATACTCACATTATTCAAGAATTACAAGAAAGCCTTTGGATAGTAAGTTCCTTTACTTATTAACTATTTCCATGTACAAGCAATTCACTTTACAATACTTCCATGTATTTTTAGAGTACTTCTAAGCTGCAATCCTTCAAACAGTGGCTTTCTGATCACCGAAATCAAAAAATAGACCTTTTAGCTCATCCACAGAGCCATTATTACCCCCAACAGCACCAATTGCCCCTTTAACCTCCTCAACAGGCACCCAAACTGACCCTGAAGAACCTACTACAATCAGTCTGGGCACACAAGTCAAATTTCTCACTTCTTCCGACCGAGCAACAAAAGAAACAGAACTCCAACTTAAGATACAATGGCTGCAACTGTAAGTAGAAACTTTTTCTGTTGATCGAGAACAAATAATAACAGATTATAAGAAAGAGCTCTCTCTCAAAGATACACACATAAGCCGGCTGCAAGAGCAGGTTAAAGTATCAACCCTGACCATCACTTCCCAACAATCAGAAATTTAGAAGTGGAAAGAAAAGGAAAGCCACTGGAACCTCAAGGCCGGCGAATGCTTCCAACCCATGGAAGATCTCATAGATGCTTATATTTCCCTTCAAAACACCACCTTCAATAGCCTGGATGAATTCCATTTCCACTTTAATGTACTGTAACAACATTTCCATGCACTGGCCCATACTGCAACCGAACAAACTATCTGAGCCAGCCATCTGAACTAGGAGTTGTTCCAACTAAAAGAGACCGAAGCTGAGAGATGGGCAGATGAGCAAACCAGAATCCTAACCCAAACGACCAAGAAATACAACAGATACTTCCAGAGAGGCTTTGAGGGCACTTTACAGGCATCCAACGAGAAAAATTACTTCATGTCAGGCTTGCCCAACCACCAACTCAGCATAGAAGAAGCTTATAAAAAGTTCCCTCTGGAGTCCTTCAACATAGACTCGGATACAGATTTTGAGTAGTAGTCTTTGTAATCGTCACTTTACATTTTCTGAATAGCTGTAATGAAAAAATTACCTTTGTAACTTTGTTTATTTCCGCACATGCTTGCAATGAATATTTAACCTTTCACATTTGCATTGTGCCTATTTTTATATCATTTTATATTGCCTTGCACAGGTCTACTAACAAAAAATGCTCTCCTCATATCACCTTCACCTTACCTCTTTAAAATTCTAAGGAGAAACTATTGTCAATACTACTCAGAATACCATAAAATACTTGCACATTTATTTCCAGATTTACAACATGATCATTTCCAAACCTCCCCTTATAATTTGCACATATTCAAAAATCGATACAATATTTGTTGCTCCGAAAGTGTCCACCCCACTCCTTTTCTGATAGAAATTAACATACCCCAATCTTACCTTATTAGAAGTTGAATTCTTTACTTACCCACCATTTTCACCCTAACAAACTTATGTCATATGATTCTATAATACCATTCCTCAAAATTGAGTGGGAAAAGTTGTTATTTCCCTTATATTCACCCCTTTCTCCCCTATAAATACAGGAGCAATCTCTTCCTTCTCAAGATAAAAAGAAACTCTTCAAAAATCCCTTCCTCCAATACCCTTAAGAAAATGCAATCCCTTTCCTCCCTTCCCCGTCCATGGTTTACACCCATTCCAAAATTATAGGAGAACAGTGTCGAACCCTTTCTTCCCGTATACAACTTCCCTCCGGCTACCACATTATTATAGCTAACTCCACCGAGCACCCCCACCTACCTCCTAGTCGCACCAAAGCTTTTTTCTCTGATCAAATAGACGTTGGTTTGTTTTTCCCTATTCATCCCTTCCTCTTAGAAGTTTCTGAACACTTTTCCATCCCCCTAAATCAACTAACCCCCAATTCCTTCTGTTTAATGCTAGGATTTTACCTTATCACCTCTTTTTTTATCAATTACTCCTACAACCTTTCTTTTCCACTACTTTTTTCAAATAAAATCTTCAAAAATAAGCATCTTCTACTTCCATGCTCGGTCGGATTTTCAATTCCTTATCGGTATCCCTTCCTCACACAAAGGATGAAAGGAACATTACTTTTTTGTACATTCTCCCTCTCCCTTTCCTTTTTCCTCTACATGGTTAACTACTATTCCTCCCCGCCCTTTTCTAGGGTCTTACCATGATAATGAAGAGTATCAAATGATAATTCTATTGTTATCAGAAGAACGATTCAATTTAAACTAATTACTAACCAGATCAGCACTGTCACTAATCAGGACCTGCTATCCTCTCCAGTTGACTGACACACTCCGTAACAATTGCTTCTGACTGTATCTCTGCATATTGTTATAACTTATGTAAGTTTTTACTTGTTTCCTTTTCAGAATCATTATTACTACAAGCCACTGAACATACTCTACCTCCTTCCCGCACAAATCCTATTCAACTCCATCCATGACAACCAACACTTTCCATTCAACCCTTACACCCTCATCAAACTCCACCAACCCCTCTTTCTTCCTTCTCAACACCCGATCTGCCTGATTCCTTAACATTCAGTATTAACGAGGTTAACATACACTTTCTTTTACTTATTTTTCTCAATACTAATATCTATCTCTGCAGGGTATCATAAGCATAACACACTTAAACAATCAATGGGCATAGTACACTAATAACCTAAAAAAAGAATTACAAGAATGTTAAACCAGAGAGTTGACATTACAACAAGCCTATCAAAGACTTGAACGAGATATGCAAGACTCCTATATAAAGGCACAAGCCGATAGAGAAGAATTATCTGCCCTTCATTTCTAGACTTCTTACTTGTAGAATACTCTAGATATATTAAAAGCCCAACCTCTTCAAGCAAGAACTAGTACTTATGAAAATTCTTGGACTTCAGCTACTATAAATGATATGTTCTTGGACAAAGGCTTTACCTTTCTTCAATGGGGCTTCCAAGATTGTATCAATCAATTCAAAGCAGTCGGCTATCCACCTTCTGGGCACTCTACCAACTTTTTGGATATCGACAATACAATTGACCGCACTCCTCCTGACTTACTGTCTTTTCCTTTCCCTTCTAATACTGAGAAAATGTAACTTGTATTTATCATAACATTTGCAATACAATACAAGACTTTTTCTACATTGTATTACTTAAAAGAACAAAACATACATGTTACAATGTTTTATCCACTAAAATAAGGGCGCAAGTGATACACATTCCAGGGTCTTATTAAAAGCCTCCCCTGAGCATCCTTCAAATAATAAGCTCCTACTCCTACTCGGTTCTCCACATGGAAGGGTCCTTCCCATTTAGGTCCCAACTTACCCTTAGACCCCTCATGTAGCACCTTTCTTAGCACTAAGTCTCCCACCTAAAAAGAACGAGGCACCACCTTTTTATTATAAGATTTAATAACTTGTGACCTATACCTTTCAACATTGTATAAAGCAGCATCCCTCTTTTCCTGAATCAAATCCAACTCCATGTGCCGAGCCCCACTATTGTCACTTGGGGCATAATTCATCTCTCGGGCAGACTCCACTCCAACTTCTACAAGCAACACTGCCTCTGAACCATATACCATACTAAAGGGAGTGACCCCAGTAGCTCTCCTAGGAGTGGTTCGGAAAGACCATAATGTATTGGATAATTCTTTCACCCAACTATCCCCTACATGATCCAACTTAGTTTTCAATCCCATGCACCAATTCTCTATTAGTTACTTCAGTTTTTCTATTACTCTGAGGGTAAGCCATAGATGTAAACACTTGCTCAATTTTTGAAGTCTTGACATCATTTCGCTAACTTCTTACCCTGAAACTGTCGACCATTATCAGAAATTAGTCTTCTAGGAATACCAAAATGACACACGATGTTCTTCCATAGAAACTTCAATACCATCTGTTCAATGATACGAGCTAAATGCTCAACTTCTACCCACTTAGAAAAATAATCAACAACTACCAACAAAAACTTCTTTTGCCTTGTCCCGACCAGAAATGGTCCAACTATATCCATACCCCATTGATCAAAAGGACAAGCTGATACTATTGCTTTCATATACTCGGCCGACTGATGCTGCCAATTATGATGCCTTTGACAACTTTCACATTGCTGCACCAACTGCATAGAAAATCTTTCATTAAGGTAGGCCAAAAATACCCAGCTAATAATACTTTCCGAACCAATGCCCGACCTCCTATATGACTTCCACAGGCTTTCTCATACACTTCTTTCAAAACATAACTTGCTTATGCTTTTCCTAGGCAATGCAATAATGGTCCAACACAAGTTCTTTTATACAAAATTCCTTTTATTATACAAAAAATGAACTATCTGCTATTTAAATTGCCGAGCCCTTATAGGATCACCTGACATCTTCTTACCTTGAAAGAACGAGACTAACTCCTTCCTCCAATCATCCTCTATTAACTCTCCTCTTCTTTCCCCTTGAGGCAGTAATTAAATTTGTGCTATCACCTCCTGAGTATTCCAATTTCCCAAAGAGCTAGCTAACTGAGCCAATTCATCAACCTTCTGATTTTTTGTTCTAGTTATCTTTTTTATCAATACCTCTGAGAAATGCCCCTTAGCCCTCTCTACTAACTCACAATAACTTATACACTTATCATCTTTAACCTCAAAACCTCCTCCAGTCTGTTGTACTACTAATTGAAAATCCATATGTACTGTTACCCGCTCGACTCCTATATTTTTAGCAACTTGCAAAGAAATAAGTAGAGCTTCATATTCAGTTTCATTATTAGAGGCCCTGAAATGTAACCTAACTGCCAACTTAACCTCTTCTCCTTGAGGTGAAATCAGAATTACCCCTACTCCACAACCTTCTTTTTTAGAAGACCCATCTGCATATATCATCCATGGATCAGATTCCTCCTTATGTACAGTCTCTACCAAAAAATTAGCTAATGCCTGAGCTTTAATAGAGGTATGAGGATGATAAGCAATATCATATTCACTAAGCTCAATAGCCCATTTAATAAGTTTCCCTATATCTTCTGGATGAGTAAGTATTCTGTCCAGAGGAGTATCAGTAAGTGCCACCAAAGGATGCGATAGAAAATAGGGTCGTAGCCTCCGAGCAGTTAGAACCAATCCTCAAGTTAACTTCTCTAAATTAGTATACCGAATTTCATTCCCCTTTAACAGATAGCTGATATAATAAATTGGATGTTGCTGACCCTTATCTTCCCAGACCAACACTGAACTCACAGCAACTTCAGAAAGAGCTAAATATATCCATAATATTTCCCCCGACTGAGGTTTGGAGGCTCGGCTAAGTACTTCTTTAGAGATTGAAAAGCCCTATCACAGTGCTCATCCCACTGAAAACTAGTGGCCCTCTTTAGGATCTTAAAGAAGGGTAGACTTCTATCTGTTGACCATGATATGAAACGAGATAAAGTAGTAATTCTGCCTAATAAAATTTGTACTTCTTTTAAATTTCTTGGAGGCTACATTTGTTGAATAACATCAATCTTAATAGGATTAGTTTTTATACCTTGCTTAGTAACAACATATCCCAAAAAACGACCTTGAGTAACTCCAAATACACACTTTTCTGAATTTAATTTCATTTTATACTTGCACAAAGTGCTAAAAGTTTCTTCTAAATCTGATATTAATTGCTCGGGGCATAAAGTTTTAACCAAGATATCATCCACATATACTTCTACATTCCTCCTCAATTTCTTCTCAAAATTTTTTGTAGAGGATCCTTGGAAGCTAGAGGGGGGGGGGTGAATAGCTTGTATTCGTTACGTCAATGGAAATCGTTCGCGTTCGTCTACAATTTTCGTTAGCATGCAGCGAAATAATAGTAAAACAATAATGAAATATGAGAAACAACAAATACACAAATACACAAGTATTTAATGTGGTTCGGAACCGAACAGTTCATACTCCACGGATCGAGTTCTAAAGAGCTCTAGTGATACACACGCACTCACTAATCACAAATACTCCTTCTCGACACAAGTCAGAGGCGGAGAAACCTCGTACAAATAATCTTACAATAATAAGAAACAGATACAAGCAATTACAATAAGGAAATACAATGCAAGTAAAGAAAACTACTTTATAATTGCTCTTTTGAATGCTTGATCTTTGGTTGCTTGAATTGCACTTGGAGACCCTGATTTGCAGCAGCAAATTGCCCCAAAAGCTCTCAAGAAACGCTGGTGAAATCCTCCTCCACGAGCTCCATTTAAAGCTTCAACCTGGGCTAGAAATCGTCGATCAGTTGACTGCTCGGGACCATCAGTAAACTGATGCCACTGTTGTCATGAGACAACGGCTAGATCCACGTTGGAAAAATCCAACGGATCCATCATCAGTCGACTGATTGAGTCTTCACTCGACTGCTAACCCCAGCAGTCGAGTCAGACTCCATTATGTGCCTGAAAAACTAAGCACCAGTCGACTGATCACACGATCAGTCGACTGCTAGGTCAATGTTGGTGCAATCGACCCAGGTCATGATTGACCAAGACTCGAGCTTGGCTCGAGAGATGTTTTGATGTTCGACAAAAATATATGACAATGTAATTGTCATGGGAAAGTCCAAGTCTTAGGTACTTGGCATGGAAAGTCCAAGTGGGACACTTGGCATTTGGGAAAGTCCAAGCATGGGTCTTGGCAATGTAAAGTCCAAGCATGGGTCTTGGCAAAGTAAAAATCCAAGCATGGGTCTTGGCATGGAAAGTCTAACATGGGTTGGCAAGGGAAAGTCCAAGCTTGAGTCTTGGCATTGGAGAAGTCCAAGGGGTTTGATATTGGCGGCGTAAAGTCCAAGGGTGAAGTCTTGGCAGCATAAGTCCAATGGTTGGCGGCGTAAAGTCCAAGCGGAGTCTTGGCGGCGTAAGTCCAATGTGCCTTGGCGGTGTAGACACCGTTAGCATGACATGGTCGATGGAAGCACCTAAAGGCTAGCGCGATGGATGAACAAGTCATGGATGACTTGGAGGGATCCGAGAGGCGTGAGACTGATGGAGGTGACTAGAAGGCTTAGGTCTAGGCTAAGGGTGGTCTAGCAAGTATGGGGGAACTATACTTGGGCTAAAACCTCATGTTTGAGGTGTGCCAGTCGACTGGCCTGAGTCAACTAGGGTTTGACTGCAGGAATTGCCTTAGCAGTCGATTGCCATAGGTGGGCAGTCGACTGATCTTGTGATCAGTCGACTGGTGCTCGAGAAATCAAGCACAGAATGGAGTCTCACTCGATCGCTGCGGTCAATAGTCGAGTGATGGCTTGATCAGTCGACTGATGGTCATAATCAGTCGACTGATGATGGATCTGTTGGACTTATCCAGCATGGATCTAGCCGTTGTCTCACGACAATAGTGGCATCAGTCGACTGATGGTCCCGACCAGTCTACTGATCGACTTTTTCCAGCACAGGTTGAAACTTTATAAGGAGCTTGTGAAGGAGGAAAAAGGCAGCGATTTCTTGGACGTTCTTGAGGCAATTTTCTGTTGCAAATCAGGGTCTTCAACCACGGTTTAAGCGATCAACAAGCAAGCAATCTAAAGGCATTTGTAAAGTATTTTCTTTACTTGTATTGCATTATATTTCATCTTATTTGCTTTTTGTACTTAGTTTATTGTTGTAAACTATTGTATGAGGTTTCTCCGCCTTCGACTTGTGTCGAGAAGGAGTATTTGTGATTAGTGATTGCATCAGCATCGCTAGAGCTCTTTAGAGCTCGATCCGTGGAGTAGGAACCGTTCAGTTCCGAACCAGATGTAATTACATCTCATGTCATTGTGTTTGTGATTGTGTTTTATGTTATTGCTTTCATTATTATTATTCTACTGCGCTAACACGATTTGTAGACGCGATCATGAACAAATTCCATCAACGAATGGTAACGCGCTATTCACCCCCCTCTAGCGTCCAATCGATCCCCTACAAGTGGTATCAGAGCCAGGCCACTCTTCAAGGTTTAACAACTAAGGGAGCACACTAGAGGGTGAAGATGGAAGTCCAAGAACAATTAGGATGGGACATCAATACACCGGTGCCCTATACCCTATACAGACGAGAAGGCTTCAATTCTTGGAGGAGAAGAATTGAAGATTTTTTGATGACGAGAGACCTTGAGGAATGATCCTTATTAATGGAAGGATTTGAGTATCCAAGAGGACCAAAAGGTGGTTTCCTCAAGAAGAAGAGATGGAGTGAAGATCAACTCCAAAGATTCGAGAAAAACAAGAAGGTATTCAAATTCATTTTTGATTTAATTCCTAATGACTTCTTGTGTAGTCTAGGTGAGTGCATGGATGCTAAAGAGCTTTGGAGCAATTTGGCCAAGCTCCATGAAGGTCCATTGCCGGTCCAAGAGGAAGGAACCAAAGAGGCAAACACATCTTCCTCACAAGGAAGTGAGGACTTGGAGGTTGAGAGACCATCAACATCCAAGGAGGAAGAAGAAATAGAATCGGAGGAGACCTCCACCTCTAGAATTGAGGGGGAGGAGACTAGAGCATCCTCAACACCGGAGCAACAAGAAGAACCATCTACATCCGGTAGAGAGGAAGATCAAGCTCAAGAGAACCTCATTACCACCCTAGGTAACTCAAGCATGTCAATTAATAATAAAATGAATATTATATGCTTTGAGTGTAGGGAAGCCGGACACTATAAGAGCAAGTGTCCAAAGAAGGTAAAGAAAGCTCCTCCGGCACCAAAACCTCAAGAAAAATCAAAAGATGCCGGTGTCCCCACTAAAAGAAGCAAAGAGCACATCATTTGCTTCAAGTGCCAACAACCGAGGCATTTTAGGAATCAATGCCCTAGGGGGAGTAAGAGAGTCAAAGAGGGAGCATCACAAGTAGGGGGAGCTAAGGCTAACCCTAAGGTATATTTTAATAATGCTCCTTCTAGATTTAAAAGTCAAAAGCATGCTAGGAATTTTAATTCTCTTGCAATTTATGAAAAGCATGCTAATAGGAACAAGTACTTTTGTTTAGGAGCTAAGAATTTTCATTTTGAAAATAAGGAGAAATTTGGGACTAATGTCCCTAAAAATAATTTATCTAAGGACAAACCTAGGTCAAATAACTCAAGACTAACTCTACCTAGGGAGACAATTAGAAAGGTGCAAGAGCACCTAGGTTTCAACCCTAAATGGACTAGGCATATGCCTAGGAAGTCCCATGCCCAAGGATTAAATCAAAATTCTAAAATTGGGCAATTAGAATTAAAAAACCAAGCCTTGAGATCAAGGCTTGAGAAATTAGAAAAGACCCTAAATAAGATACAAAATCAATTTCAAGGGTCTAATGGTCAAAGTCAAGGGTCCAAATCTCAAAGTCAACACTTAGGACCTAAAAGACAAAAGTCAACCAAGGGCAAGAAAGGTTTGGGTCACAAACCTAAGTCTAAGGTGACTTATCATAGTGTTTCATTAGATTATGGAACACTAACTAGGTCTAGGAAGACCAAGGTCAATAGGGAAGTCATCCCTAAGGTTGACCAAGGTTTGTGCCTAGTGGCTAGGGTTTCTAGGAAACCTAGGGTGGCCACTAAGAAGGTTGCAAGGGGAGTTACCCCTAGAGTCAACCTAGGCAAGACCACAATGACCAAGGCTAACAAGCCTAGAAGGGTCATTAGGAAGGTATCTAGGGAGGTTATCCCTAAGGAATACCTAATTAACCCTAGGAGCTCAAATAGGTTTTGGGTTCCTAAGAGCGTGATTGATTCACGCTAGATGGGTTTAGGATGTGTCAACCTTGATTGGGTGGGTAGTTAACTCAACCATGATAAAGGTGGCACTTTAGGAAATTTTCAAGGCTATGGGTACCTTGAAAATAGAGTTGATATTATGATCCTAAAAGATTTTAGGATGTGCCAATACATTTTTGGAATTATGAAAACTCAATTAAATTGGCACAATTTAGGATTAGAGGTTATAGTGTGTCATTTTGGGTTTTTAGCACACTAGGGAGAAAAGTAAAAATATGGCAAAATATATTTAATTATATCAAATGACAATTAATATTAAAATTTAGGTGTTATTATACCTATACCTTTTGTATGCCGTGCTTTATTTTCCATATGCCATGACATGACATCATATTTATTTTCATCATTTATATGTCATGATCATGTTTAGGATTTAGGATAAATGTCATGTATTTTTAGATTATATCTTATACCATGACATCATGATTATGATCATGTGTTTATTTATACCATCTCTAATTCCATAATCATTCATGCATTTAAGATAATTTGATTGAAATTGATTTAAGGACAATGGCATGACTTGGAGTCCCATTTATAAGGGAATCAAGTAGGGTTGCCTTAGAAAAATACATGAAACCCTAGATTAGGGAGAACTAAAACCCACATCTCACATCTAAATTGACATGTATGTGTATTTATACACCCTAGATACATGTGAGATGCTAGGATATGCGTTAAGTTCAAGGTGCATAGTTTTTGCATCTAGATGAACTAAAACTCATCTTATTTCAGTGGTGGATCATTGGGAAAGCTTGTGTACAAGTCATGTACATTGTGCCCAAGGAATATGATCCAAAATAAGGTTTTGAAAATATTTTAAAATCATTTTAGAAAACCTTGGTGAAGTCTATCTTTTGATAGCAATCACCATTGATGAGATTGATACAAAGTGAGCCAAAACTTAGAAGTTTTCTTCATTTTTGAATTTTGTATCAATTTCAATATTTTATGGGTAAAATATTTTTCTATTATTTTTCACCCATTTTATTGACTATAAGTAATATGCATATTAAATTTCGTGATTTTTCGATATACGTAGAATTACTTATGATTTTCTGAAATTCGACTCTGATAATTGAAATTTGGAAATTTCAGTTATCAGTCGACTGCCCTAGGTGGCAGTCGACTGGTAGCTGACGGAGTCGACTGCCAATGCTGATTTCAGGAAAAACAAGTTTGTTTAGCCTGTGTTCAGCTACGGTAAAGGTCTCTAACCACTTCTAACC
Organism: Wurfbainia villosa; assembly: GCA_025175895.1. Lineage (NCBI taxonomy): Eukaryota > Viridiplantae > Streptophyta > Magnoliopsida > Zingiberales > Zingiberaceae > Wurfbainia > Wurfbainia villosa. The sequence goes on along the minus strand of CM046002.1, from coordinate 5,213,116 downwards.
CTAGGATATGCTTTGAAAAGCATTATAAAGGGTAAAAATCCATTGGATATGGATTTGGAGAGGTGTTAGGTCAAAGTATCAAATTTAAGGTGGGGAGAGTTCATGTTTGAACTTTTAACCTTACTTTTGATGGTTTAGAGTTCCTATTGGCTTAGGGACTTTCCAAGGACATTGTTGGTGCAATGGTCAAGGGGGAGCAAGCCTTTAGGGGGAGTTATCCATCTTGGAATGATGGATGTGTTTTTCTTCTTGAAGGGGAGAAGTTATGGGAAGAATGTCATCAATTGGGAAAATTGATGGGATTTTGAGAGACCCAATTTAAAAATTGGGAGAGTGAATAGGATTGCCTCTCTTGAGTGATATGAGACTTATCACTAGAAAGATGATAGACATCCTAGGTATGGTTGGACCAAGAGGGAGATTGTAAGATCTCATTGGGACATGAGACATTGACCTCCTTGGAGAGAAAACCTTTTTGATGTTAGTCAAAAAGGGGGAGAATGTTTGGGGGAGAATGTTTTGGAGAATGTTTGGGATTACCAATTTGGGATAATTGGTAAGGAGTTTTTGAGTTAGATGGTCTAACTCAAATGGTTTGTTTGGTTTTTGTCAAACATCAAAAAGGGGGAGATTGTTAGTGCAATCGGCCCAGATCACGATTGATCAGGACTCGAGCTTGGCTCGAGATATGTTTTGATGTTCGACAAAAACATATGACAATGTAATTGTCATGGGAAAGTCCAAGTCTTAGGTACTTGGCATAGAAAGTCCAAGTGGGACACTTGGCATTTGGGAAAGTCCAAGCATGGGTCTTGGCAATGTAAAGTCCAAGCATGGGTCTTGACAAAGTAAAAGTCCAAGCATGGGTCTTGGCATGGAAAGTCCAACATGGGTTGGCAAGGGAAAGTCCAAGCTTGAGTCTTGGCATTTGAGAAGTCCAAGGGGTTTGATATTGGCAGTGTAAAGTCCAAGGGTGAAGTCTTGGCAGCATAAGTCCAATGGTTGGCGGCGTAAAGTCCAAGCGGAGTCTTGGCGGCATAAGTCCAATGTGCCTTGGCGGTGTAGACACCGTTAGCATGACATGGCCGATGGAAGAACCTAAAGGCTAGCGCGATGGATGAACAAGTCATAGATGACTTGGAGGGATCCGAGAGGCGTGAGGCTGATGGAGGTGGCTAGAAGGCTTAGGTCTAGGCTAAGAGTGGTCTAACAAGCATGGGGGAACCATACTTGGGCTAAAACCTCATGTTTGAGGTGTGCTAGTCAACTGGCCTGAGTCAACTAGGATTTGACTATGGGAATTGCCCTATCAGTCGACTGCCATAGGTGAGCAGTCGACTGATTGGTCGAGCAGTCGAATGATCTTGTGATCAGTCGACTGGTGCTCGAGAAATCGAGCACAGAATGGAGTCTCACTCGACCGCTGCGGTCAGTAGTCGAGTGATGGCTTGATCAGTCGACTGATGGTCATAATTAGTCGACTGATGATGAATCTGTTGGACTTATCCAGCGTGGATCTAGCCATTGTCTCATGACAACAGTGGTATCAGTCGACTGATGGTCCCGACCAGTCGACTGATCGACTTTTTCCAGCACAGGTTGAAGCTTTATAAGGAGCTCGTGAAGGAGGAAAAAGGCAGCAATTTCTTGGACGTTCTTGAGGCGATTTTCTGTTGCAAATCAGAGTCTTCAACCACGGTTTAAGCGATCAACAAGCAAGCAATCTAAAGGCATTTGTAAAGTGTTTTCTTTACTTGTATTGCATTATATTTCATCTTATTTTCTTTTTGTACTTAGTTTATTGTTGTAAACTATTGTACGAGGTTTCTCCGCCTCCGACTTGTGTCGAGAAGGAGTATTTGTGATTAGTGATTGCATCGGCGTTGCTAGAGCTCTTTAGAGCTCGATCCATGGAGTAGGAACCGTTCGGTTCCGAACCACGTTACATCTCGTGTCATTGTGTTTGTGATTGTGTTTCGTGTTATTGTTTCATTATTATTATTCCTCTGCTCTAACATGATTTGTAGACGCGATCACGAACAAATTCCATCAACGAACGGTAACGCGCTATTCACCCCCCTCTAGCGTCTAATGGATCCCCTATAGTCAATTCCCACAATCAAACCCTAGTTGACTTACACTAGTCGACTTCCACATGGCACCAGTCGATTGGCACACCTCAAACATGAGGTTTTAACCCAAGTATGGTTCACCCATACTTGCTAGACCACCCTTAGCCTAGACCTAAGCCTTCTAGCCACCTCCGTCAGCCTCACGCCTCTCGGATCCCTCCAAGTCATCCATGACTTGTTCATCCATTGCGCTAGCCTTTAGGTGCTTCCATCGGCTATGTCATGCTAACGGTGTCTACACCGCCAAGACACATTGGACTTATGCCGCCAGGACTCCGCTTGGACTTTACGCTGCCAACCATTGGACTTATGCTGCCAAGACTCCCGCTTGGACTTCTCAAATGCCAAGACTCAAGCTTGGACTTTCCCTTGCCAACCCATGTTGGACTTTCCATGCCAAGGTCCATGCTTGGACTTTTCATGCCAAGTACCCAAGACTTGGACTTTCCCATGATAATCACATTGTCATATGTTTTTTTCGAACATCAAAACATCTCTCGAGTCAAGCTCGAGCCCTGGTCAATCGTGACCTGGGCCAATTGTACCAACAATCTCCCCCTTTTTGATGTTTGACAAAAACCAAACAAAACATTGAGTTAGACCATCTAACTCAAACCAATCATCCCCATCAATTTTCCCAATTGATGTCATTCTCCCAATAAGTTCTCCCACTTTTTGACCAACATCAAAAAGGTTCTCTCCAAGGAGGCCAATGTCTCATGTCCCAATGAGATCTTACAATCTCCCCCTTGGTCCAAAAATACCTAGGATGCCCACCATCTAGTGATAAGTCTCATATCACTCAAGAGAGACAATCCTATACACTCTCCCAATTTCCAAATTGGGTATCTCAAAATCCCATTTTCCCCCTCATGAGGAAAAAATACCATCCATCATCCCATGATGGATACCTCCCCCTAAAGGCTTGCTCCCCCTTGACCATTGCACCAACAATGTCCTTGGGAAGTCCTTAAGACAATAGGAACTCTAAACCATCAAAAATAAGGTTTAAAGTTCAAACATGAACTTTTCTTCACCTTAAAATTGATACAAACTCCTAACACCTCTCTTAATCCATATCCAATGGATTTTCACCCTTTATAATGCTTCCTAAAGCATATCCTAGGGTTAGGAGTGATTAGGGAACCTTACCATAGCTGAAATGGGGTCAAACACCCTTAGTTTACCCGAAATCAACATGGGCAGTCGAGCCCTTCAGAAATCAGTCGACTGTCGTGCCCATCAGTCGACTGGAACCAAGCAGCAGTTAATTGATAACTGCACCAAGGCAGTTCTACCAGGGCACTTTGCCAGAGAGGTTTTCGCCAGGGCAGTTTTCGCCAGAGCGGTTTCCGCCAGGATAGTGTCGCCGTGTGCCAGGGCACCAGGTCGATTTTGCCAGGGCACCAGGTCGGTTTTGCCAGGGCGATTTTGCCACCAGGGCAGTTTTCCCAGGGTGATTTTGTCGCCAGGGCGGTTTCTGCCAGGGCAGCTGCCACCCCATTAGTAGACTGCCAAACAGTGGCAGTCGATTGATAACTGAAAACACAGTTTTTCAGTTATCAGAGATAGACTTTAAAAAACCATAAATAATTATACATAGCTTGAAAAATCATGAAAATTCATATGTATAATACTTATAACATATACAATTGGTGAAAAATATTGGAAAAATATTTTACCTATTAAAATAGGAGATTGATACAAAGTTCAAAACCATTGAAATTTTCAATGTTTTGGCCCTACTTTGTATCAACGTCATCAATGGTGATTGCTATCAAAAGATAGACTTCACTAAGGTTTTCTAAAGTGATTTTAAAATGTATTTGAAAACCTATTTTGAACCATGGACTCTTGGCAAGATGTACATGACTTGTACATTAGCTTTCCTCATGATTCATATTGATGATTGAGATAAGTTTAAGTTCATCTAGATGCACTATTTATGCACCTTGAACTTAACCTATTTTCCTAACATCTCACATGTATCTAAAATGAATTAAGCACACACAAGTCAAAGTAATTGCGAGATGTGGGATTAGGGTTATTGTAGCCTCATGCATTTTCTAGGCAACTCTATTTGACTCCCTTATAGATGGGACGTCAAATCATGCCATAATCCTTAACTCAATTTTAATTAATGCATGAATGATCATGGCATAAATGATAGCAATAATTAAGCATGGCTAATGATCATGATGTCATGACATATGATTATAATCTAAAAACACATGACATTAGTCCTTAATCCTAAACATAATCATGACATATTAATGATAAATATAAGTATGATGTCATGGCATGTCAAATTTGTATACATAAACACATTAGCATACACATACTCAGACAAAAACACATAATTTTTGATAAACAAAATATTTCATTCAAATATAACTTTAGTTTTTACAAGCAAAATGGAAGTCTGAATTTCTCAACCTCACTAAGAAACTAAAAACATAATCCCTAAACATCCTATAGCTGTCATCTCCTACCGATGGTGGAGGAGGAGGAGGCTGTTGGCTCAGCGTCCAGGTCCTCATCATCTTGTACATATCGATCTGGCGCTGCTCTATCCTGCTCTAGTGCTCCTCCATCCTGCCGTGGCGCTCCTCCATCTGACTAAGCTGTTGACTCATGGAGGACTGCCCCGATAAGATCTCTGCTAGTCGTGAGTCAACCGATTGCTGGTAGTCATCGAATCTGACCTCTAGCTATGCAACACGATATGAAAGACCTGCTGCTAGTGCATCTGCTGGCATATGGTCATCCTCGTTAGCAGCATCGGGCCCCTCATACTGTCCTGTAGGCTCTCCAGGCACTAGAGGTGGCCCCCCACACGCCATGGGCTGAGGCCGAGGTATCGGCTCCATCTGTCCATCTCCAGTCCGTAGCTCAGCCAAAGTGAAGTTATGCACTGAGATGCAGTCGTATACCTCGGAAAGTGCCCTCAATGATCCCCTGGATATGTTAATGCCTATGGACTCTAACCATGAAGTGATAATATGTACAAAAGGCATATGAACTTTCCCTTGTACAGGGGATATGAAATGGACAAAGCAATGAAACATGTTCAATGCAATGTTCACATCTAACCTATAGCACATGGCATACATGAGGAAGAGATGGGGAGGCTGAATCTTGGCCAGACCCCGAGTCACAATAGGAAGAAAGCACCCAACAATAACTTTGTAAAGCACATTGTCAGGTGCAGATAACTCGCTGATGAGAAAGAGGTTCTGAGATGGTGGGCGAGGATGGCGGAAGAGGTGCTCATGCATAGAATCTAATGAAATGTGATCAAAAGGAGCAGGAAGAGGTGCATCAAAAGTAGGATAGAAGATGAAGGTATCATCCAATGGCCTACACTCTAGGAACTCCTGCAAGATCGCACGAGTGAACTCCAAGTAGCATTTTGCAATGCGAGTGGTGTAGGTAGGACCATCATCTACCTTCCTCAAGTTTTGGTAGAATTCCTTGAGGAGATCATCATTAATGGCATGAGTACATAGAGCGACCTTCATGAGCTGATAATGTAGTAGGATCTCAATGATATCGCTATAGTAGTGTCTAAAAAATTTGTTATCGATGTACCTAACCGCCATCGGTTGGTACAAACGTGATCCACCCTCATTTGGGTCATTCCTATGCTGTCTTCTACATGATGAATGCAATGCAATGCAATGACACAAATACATGATTAGATCAAAATGTGATGTAAAAGAAAATTAGGGTTTAAAAAGGGTATAGAGATATACTTTGGTGCCATTACTAGATGGTTGTGAGAGCCTAACTGGGGAGTCAGTTTGCTGGAGAGAACATCGGAAGATCGCCGGAAGGAGGATCTCGTCGGAACCCTAACACAAGGAAAAAATCGCCCCAAAAGCCCTAAAAAACCATTAGTTGATTTCTCCTCCACGAGCTCCATTTAAAGCTTCAACCTGAGCTAGAAATCGCCAATCAGTCGACTGCTCAGGACCATCAGTCAACTGATGCCACTGTTGTCTTGAGACAATGGCTAGATCCACACTGGAAAAATCTAAAGGATCCATCATCAGTCGATTGATCATGACCATCAGTCGATTGATTGAACCTTTACTCGACTACTAACCCCAGCAATCGAGTCATACTCCATTCTATGCCCGAAAAACTGAGCACCAGTTGACTGATCACACGATCAGTCGACTGCTAGGTCAATTCCCGTAGTCAAACCCTAGTTGACTTACGCCAGTCGACTGCCACATGGCACCAGTCGACTGACACACCTCAAACATGAGATTTTAACCCAAGTATGGTTCCCCCATACTTAGACCACCCTTAGCCTAGACCTAAGCCTTCAAGCCACCTCCGTCAGCCTCATGCCTCTCGGATCCCTCCAAGTCATCCATGACTTGTTCATCCATTGCGCTAGCCTTCAGGTGCTTCCATCGGCTATGTCATGCTAACGGTGTCTACACCGCTAAGGCACATTGGACTTACGCCGCCAAGACTCCGCTTGGACTTTACGCCGCCAACCATTGGACTTATATTGCCAAGACTCCCGCTTGGACTTTACACCGCCAATATCAAACCCCTTGGATTTCTTAAATGCCAAAACTCAAGCTTGGACTTTCCCTTGCCAACCCATGTTGGACTTTCCATGCCAAGGTCCATGCTTGGACTTTCCCAATTGCCATGTGTCCCACTTAGACTTTTCATGCCAAGTACCCAAGACTTGGACTTTCCCATGACAATCACATTGTCATATGTTTTTGTCGAACATAAAAACATCTCTCGAGTCAAGCTCGAGTCCTGGTCAATTGTGACCTGGGCCGATTGCACCAACAATTTTATCCATTAATCTTTGATAAGTAGCCCTAGCATTTTTCAGCCCGAAGAACATAACCACATAACAGAAAGTTCCCTCTGCAGTAATAAAACTAACTTTATTCTGATCTTCCAAAGCTAGTGGAATCTAATGGTACCCTTGATAAGCATCCATCATTGAGATAAATTGATGCCCTGCAGTGGAATCTACTAACTGATCAATACGAGGCAAAGGATAACAATCTTTTGGACAAGCTTTGTTGAGATCTCTGAAGTCCACACACATTCTCCACTTTCCCGATGACTTAGGTACTAGCACCACATTAGATAACCAGGTCAGATACTGTACTTCTCTGATATGTCCAACTTTCAACAACTTATATACTTCCTCTTTAATAATAGAATCCTTCCCAACTCCAAAGTGTTGACATTTCTGCTTTATAGGAGTTACAGTAGGTAAAATATACAGTCTATGCTCCATGACAATAGGATCAATTCCTGATAAGTCCTACGGTGACCATACAAAAATATCAATGTTTTTAATAAGGCATTGTATTAAATCATATATAAGTTGTAAAGGAAGGTCTCGAAGTATAAATGTAACATGTTCAACACACTTATCATCTAATACAATTGATTCTTTATCAGGCTCTCCTATTTCTTCAACACCCCACTTCTGAATGATACAAACTGTGTCTCCATACTTAGATTTTTGAAAAGACTTATTAACAAAATTTCCCTTCTGTCTTACTCGGATAGCATCTACATAACATCTTTGAGAGAACTGTTGATCACCCTTGACTTCTCTTACCTCGTCTTCGACAGAAAACTTAGGTAGCGTTTGGTTTACCATTTTCCCTTTTCTTTTTCCTCGCATTTTCCCTTTTCCGAAAAATGGAAAACAATTTTTCACCATTTTCTATTTTCCAATCAAATATAAGCTTCATTTTCTAGAAAACAGACATAGAAAATGTCCAACCAAACACGTTTTCTACATTTTCTCATTTTCTAGAAAATAAAAATGGAAAACAAGCATACCAAACACTACCTTAATTTTCTGGTGATAAGGAGAAGCTATAATTTGTAAAATGCTTAGAACAGGTCTACCTATAATAGCATTATAAGAAGAAGGCATATCAACCACTGTAAAATTAATAAGCACTGTTCTTCTCTTTTTCTCTTCTCCTAAGGATAAAGGTAATTTGATTTGGTCCATTGGTTGCACTTCATGACCAAAAAAATCCGAATAAAGAAGTGTCGATCGACTATAAATTAGTAATCTTAACTCCCATTTGTTCTAAGGCCGACCAATACAAAATATCCACTGAAGTGCCCGGGTCTACAAAAACTCTTCCCACATCAAAATTGGCAATAAGAGCCCGGATGACTAAGGCATCAGTATGAGGGGTTATTACTCCTTCTAAGTCGTTAGAATCAAAACCCAACATGGGTCCTCTTATTCTAGGAAGAGCAGCAACAACTGCACATTCTTCTCTGCTATGTCTCTTCCGGGCTCTATTAGAGTCCCCATTAGTGGAACCACCAAAAATCATATTAATAGAACCCCTCGCAAAAGGCTGATTAGCAGGCACTACCCAGTCAGGGGCTATCTCCCTTATATGAGCAGACTGTACAGGTCGGTTTATAAGAGGTCTCCCTGGATTTCCTCTACCATAATCTCTTCCTCCAAACCCCCACTGATAAGGAGCTGGATTCATGATCAGCTTTTGAACATGGGGATGAGCCCCCATAATTCTCTGCAACTCAAAATCTAACTGCAGATAATTCTGAGTATTATGTCCATACTTATGATGATAAACACAGAAAGTAGGAGTCGGTAATCTCCTAGGCCCTCTGTCAGCTCCAAAGGGTCTTCTTAGTAACTGTTGTTCCATACAAATATCCATAGCTCTCTCCTTAGAAAACTGTAACTGAGGAGTATACAGAGACCTGCCCTCTGAAGGTCGAGCAGGTCTTACCCATTCAATTCTTCTTTCTGGCCTTTCTACTATTTTGAAATCCTGAGAAGTTTGGCTAGACTTCTGAGCATCTTCAAGATTAACAAACTTCTCATCCCGGGATAATAGATCATCAAAGCATGTAGGAGGTCTTTTAGCTAAATATTTAAAGAAGTTCCCCTCTCTAAGCTCTTGAGTGAAGGCTCCTACCATCATACTAGATTTCATAGAGGGAATTTCCCATGCTGCCTGTGTGAATCTCTGCACATATTGTCGCAAGCTCTCCTATTCTCTTTGCTTAAGATAAAAAAGACTCAGCGGTTGAGGTAATTTTTTTTAGAACTAGAAAAATGTCTTAAAAATAATGTTGAAAAATCCTTGAATGATGCAATACTATGTGGCTTCAAATCACTAAACCATTATTGTGCCGACCCTACTGATGTAGTAAGAAACACTCGACACTTAATCCCATTGGTATAGCGGTACAATAAGGTAGAATTCTCAAATCTGCTTAAATGATACTTAGGATCAGAAGATCTAGTATATTCAAGAATTTGAAGAAGTCGGAAGTGTCGAGGTAATTCTTCATTCAAGATATCCTCAGTAAAAGGGTTTGATTCTTCTATTTTTACAATAGTTCCCACAACAGAAGCATCCCCCTCAGATTGTGCATTCTCAAGAGGAGCTTCACACTTCTTTTTCTTCCCCTTTTTTTGTTTATAGACACGTGAAGAACCAATCTTCGGATGAGAGACTTTGACCCCCTCTTCTTCAGAATCCTCGTCAGATACGTCATCCTCCTTGATTTTCTTTGGGGTGGCTCTCTGTGACATTTGATCCATCATCTCAACCATTATTTGCATAAGATCCTCCCTATACAAGGGCTCACGACGTCTTTTGCTGGTGTCTCCTTTGGAAGTATTGGAGATAGATTTCTTCTCCTCTACTGGCTCCTTCAACGTCCTTCTAGTGTTCACCATCACAACTTTTTGTTCAGGTTCCCACAGACGGCACCAATTTGATGGTGTTCACTTCTTTGGCCTACCAAGATCTCCCTCCCTCTTCTTGTGGATTGTCGGATTTGTTACCAAAGAAGGTTAGAGATGAGATAAAGAGAGATCTGCTCTTGGAATCACCTTGGATCTTGGAAGTAGAGTTAGATCTTCCACTTGGAGAAGGAATGTTAGAGATAGGTCGGCTTCTCGGTGCGACCACTCCGATGCTCAAGTCAGTAAAAGTATGAAGAAAATAACAACACGAATGGAATGGAGAGGAAGAAGTGAGAAGGAGATCTTAGAGGTATCGAATAGTGAAGAAACAACCATCTCCCATCCTTTCATCCTTTGCTCCTTTTATAGATGGTTCACCATGCCTTCTTTTTAAGGTGTATTTACTTTAATGTCCTTTGCCCAGCTGTCATTGTAATCGCTTTTCCCGCTTATATTCAAAATATCTCCTTTGAATGCTTCATGTGCTTTTTATATTTTCCTGCCAAGTATTAATTAGATAAAATATATAAAAAAATGATAAAATATCCTATATTAATCATATTTATCTTCCTCGAACTCTTCCTACTATTCTCAACATCCCATTCCTCCTTGTTTCCCCATGTATAAAGATAACCTCCGACACCCACATATAAACTGCTCGGGAATTATACATACTGATCGGGAAAAGCATAGACTGCTCCAAAATTATACAGATGGCTCAGGAAACAAACATACTGCTCAGGAATAGTACAGACTGCTCAAAAATTCCATAGGCTGCTTGGGGAACACATACTGCCCGGAAAACATACTAGCCATTCAGGATTACACATAAACCGCTTTGAGAGCACCATACTTGTCACTAAACAACACTGCCTTGCTTACTCACACTGTGCTCAAGAATCATACATACTGCTCGGGTAACCCATATACTTCTTGAGTAATGAACATACTACTCAGGAAATACATTAACCGCTCGGGAAGAGCTTAATTCTAATTAGAAAAAACCCCAACCCCATCAACAACAATAAAAAAAATATCATTAATTTTATTTTAAAACCTGGAAGAAAGAATCCGAAAAAACCTAAGTCGTCGAAGCTTGAGCTTGAGACGGAGCTGAGAAAGATGCCGGAGCTAGAGACGGAGGCCAAACAGGAGATCGAAGCTGCCGCCGGAGTCGGATAACCTGGAAAAAGTCGAAGTTGGAATGGAGAGAATCGCCGGAAGGGAGACACTCGCGGGGAAGGATGCCTGGCCGACTAGGAGAGAAGCTGGAGCATGAGGTGGAGACGGATAGCCGAAACAAAAGATGGAGTAGAAGAGAATCACCGGATAATCGCCGGAGCGAAAGAGAATCGCTAGAGAAGAGAAGTTGCGTGCAAAAATTTAGGGGAATCAACCGGGTTGAGGGTTTTTACTGCGTAACTTAGTGACGAAATAAATGTTTTCATCGCTATTATTTACACCTTTTATGACAAAATAAATAGTTTCGTCGCAAATTAGAGGCGCCATCAGTCGACTGGTAGTATTCTCCAGTCGATTGACCATAATTTGTCGACAATAGAATATTTTTTAGTCGACTAATTAGTTGACTGTCTTTCTTCGAGATGAAAATTTAAAATATCATCGCAAATTAGTGGCTCCATCAATCGACTGGTGTATACACCAGTTGACTACGAATATTTTGGCCGCCTATACGAGATGTAGCGATGAATTATTTTAATTTGTCCCTAAGGTTTTCATATTAGCGAAAAAATTATATTATTTCATCGTAAACATGACATTATTTCGATAATTAATAATTTTAGTATGTTAATTTGTAATGATTATGAAATTCATTGGTGGTGATTATCATTAGCGATGAAATATTTACTCGTTGCTAATATTTCATCGTCATTTTGTTGATTTCTTGTAGTGTTAAGTATATATATATGATGATTTGAATCCAAACCAAATTTAGATTGGATTTATTTATTTATTTGATAAGTAAATGTGTTTATACTAACCAAAAAAATATATTATATTAATCATAAACATCTTATCATATCTTATAAAGTATCTGAATAACCGCTTAAGATTATATAAATATGTATATGTTCTTTTCCTCTAAAAAAATGATTCTGCGTCTAGCCATCCATATATGATGTCACTACAAAAATACATCAAAATAGCGACGAAATTTGGCAACGAAAAAAATTTGTTGCAAATTTACAAAAAATTTTGTGACGAATTGCAAATTTCGTCACAAATTAGTAACGAAATTTCCATTAAAAATTTTTTTGTTGCAAATTTATTTACATTTGTAAAAAATTAAATTTCATCACAAATATCATCGCAGTTTTGCAACGAATTTGAGTTTTTGTCCCAAATTTGCGATGAAAAATCAATTTCATTGCAAAATTTTGCAACAAAATATAAATTCGTTGTAGAATTTACAACGAATTATGAATTTTTTGCGAAATTTTGCAATGAATTATATTTTCGTTGCAAATTTTCAATGAATTCATAATTCGTCGCAAAATTTTGCAACGAATTCATAATTCATTGCAAATTCTGCGACGAATCTATAATTCATTGCAAAATTTTCAATGAATTCATAATTTGTCAGAAATTTTTCGACAAATTTAGTGACTAAAGATTTTCATCAGACATTTTCAATTATTTGGAAAAAAAACAATGACAAAAATTAAGAAATTTACGACGAATTTAATATTCGTCCCTAATTTGGCAATGAATTTAATTTTCGTCGCCAATTTTGTGACGAAAAATAAAATTCATCGTAGAATTTTGCAATGAAATATAAATTCATCACAGAATTTGCAACGATTCAATAGTTCGTTGCAAAATTTGTGATAAATTTAGTGACAAAAAATTTTCGTTGGAATTTTTAATTGGCGACGAATACTGTTTTCGTTGCTAAATTGGTGATGAATTATGTTTTCGTCACCAATTTGGCGAGGAATATTACAATGAATTATAAATCATCACTGATTTCTCCTAATTAATATCCCCTTCTCCTTTCCTCCCTCCTTATGCACTCCTCCCCGCACGATCGATCGGTATGCCTCATCTCCTCTTCCCCTCTTCCACTGCCACCACCGGAGTAGCGACATTGCTGCGCGCGACAGCTACCATGAGGCGAGATCACAATAGTTGCCATGCGAGCTTGCACGACAACGACCTCACGGCAGCTGCCGCGACCTCTTCTTGATGGCGAGCTCGGGCGGTATTGCGACCTCATGTGGCGAGCTCACGGCGGCAGCGACCTCATGTGGCGAGCTCGTGAAGCGCCACGATCTCGTCACGGCGGTATTGCGACCACACATGACAATGAGCTCACAGTAGCTATCGCGTGCTGCTGCAAGCACACATCATAGGGGCACTACGTGGCAGGGTGGTTCATCGCCACCCCCTGGATCGCACACCTAGGTGGTTCATTCCCGCCCCAGCTAGAGCATTTGTTCCAGGCTCCGCCATGCCCCAGTTGGGTGGTTCATCGCCGCCCTTGGATCGCGCACAACTATTGTAGCGACCTCGTCCCTCCGCATCATGTACTCAGCCACAGAAAAGTCAACATGTTATTCAAATTAAATTAGTAATGTGTAATATAAATACAAAACTAATGTTTTATTTTTCATACGTTTGTCGTACTTCATCCTTCAAGTGATCCGTGTGTTCGTAAAGTCTTTAGCTGTGAGCTCATCCGTTGCTTCCACCAGGGGTAGGTATATTGTATATTCAAAAATTTATAGCATTATCATTATATAATATATATAATTAATGTTTGATTATATATATTTTTTTACTGTAAATATATATTATTTGTTCGATAAGTTATAGTTTGTAATTCAATATCATATAAAAAATAAGTAAGCACTAGAAGAATTTATTTTGAGTATAAATTTATTGTTAAATTAATATGGATGGAATATGGAAAAAGTAGAATTAATTCTTGATATAAATTTGAAAAAAAAAAATGAGAGAGAAAGAAGTTGGATGTATAAAAAGAATTTACTAGAATGTCATGGTTTAACCAATGAATTTATTATTGGGCTGGAACAATTTTGGAATTTTGCTGGTAGCAATGTTGAGTTTATGGATGGGAATAAATTAAGGTATTCGTGCAAAAAATGCCATAATGGTAAATTTTTCCAGTGTGATAAAATTCGAGAATATCTTTGTAGATTTAGTTTTACTCCAAATTATTATAATTGGACATGTCATGGTGAACCGTTCATATCCAATGAAGAGGTTGGAAGAAACATACAAAGGACAGTTAGTGGAGATCAAAGATATTATGATCAATTCAATCTATATCAGAGGATAATAGTTGATGCAGTTGGTCATAATTTGAATACCGAATCGAACGCTGCAAGTTCTAGTTATCCTCAAACATTTGAACACATGTATACTGGTTATTCATCGTCGTTGGAGGAGGTAGAAGTAACTGATTTTCATGAAAATGTATACAATGAACCATATCTCAAATTTCAAGAAGTGTTGAGAGTTGCAGATGAACCTGTATGGTCTGGTTGTGATAGTCACACTAAATTATCTCTCATCGCAAGATTGTTGAATATTAAAGCTAAGCATAATGTGTCCGAAGATTGTTTTAATGATTTTGTTCAAGTTATTGGAGAATTATTGCCACGTGATCACATAATGCCCAACGATTTTTACAGTATGAAAAAACTTGTGAAAGATTTAGGTCTTTCGTTGCAAAGAATTGATGTTTGCAGAGATGGTTGTATGCTATATTGGGGAGATAATGCAGATTTAGAGATTTGTAAATTCTGTAATCATTATAGGTACAGGAGTACCATGAGATCAAATCGTAATAAGCGACATAAATCATACAGACAAATGTTCAATCTCCCTTTAACTCCTAGATTACAAAGGCTTTATGCATCAAAGATCACTGCTAAACACATAACTTGGCATGCAAATCATGAAACAGAAGAAGGGCTAATGTGTCATCCATCAGATGTAGAGTTGTGGAAAAATTTTGATAGAACATATCCTGAGTTTGCGAATGAGACTCGAAACATCAAGTTGGGTCTATGTACTAATAGATTTGCTCCATTTGGTAAATCAGGAAGAACTTATTCTTGCTAGTCAATTATCTTAACTCCGTATAATCTTCTACCTGATATGTGTATGAAACCACTGTATATGTTTTTAACATTGATTGTTCCTATCCTTCATAATCCCAAGAAGTCAATAGATATTTACATGCAACAACTGATTGCCGAGCTGAAATAACAATGGGATGAGGGTGTTTCTAGCATGCCCCGAGAGTATGCCGAGCCGAAAAATAAACGAACAACATCTCCCCTATACGTGGCAACATATCCTATTTATACAAGGCCATTTGGCCGCAATAACAACAACATATACAAATGTAAACATAACAATCACAGCGGAAACTAACACCACGACATCACAATCTACACACAGTGCATACCGGTATGACTGACACCACAACATAAAGAAAAATATCAGTAAAACCCGAATCCACAAGTGTGTACATCACATAACCATCCCATAACACAACCCACATAAAACTCCAAGTACATAATAAAATATACGGAAAACCCAAAACTCAGACCCTCGGATGTGAGATGAGACGATGCTAGCCAACGATGCTCCAAGCCGTCACGAAGACTTCTACCTGTTACCTGAGTGATAGAAAAACCCAGGGTCCGTGGTGGTGAGTATAACTCAGTGGTAATAGGAAATAACATGGATATAACAAATATCACATGTAATTCAACAATATTCATGTACATCAAGTAAACACCAGCATAATAAACATATATATGCATATACCGTCTAACTAAATGAACAACGTAAAATACAAACATACCTGAAAGTCCGCTATGCTACTCTGATCCAACCTGAGCATATATCCACAATATATAACATGGTAGAATAAATCTAACTCTATAAGCGACAAACCACCATACTAACATCCTATGGAAAATACAACGATGAACCGGGTCTATCCCGTATCATCTCAAGGTACTGGTCAAAGGTATACTACAGTCTGACTAACTCATACACAGGTATCCCACACACTATCATATAGCAAATGCAGTAGCATGTATGATGATGTACAAACAAATGCAACAATCATAGTACAAATAAATGCAACATCACAATAAGCATACATATAGACTGCATCTATATATACACTAATCACAATCATCCATATATATATATATATATATATATATATATATATATATATATATATATATATATACATGCATATATGTATATATATGACAATATGCAAATTGCCATAAAACACGGCAATGCAGCATGCATGGTCATGCCGGCTCACCCTAAAGCTACCACGACCCCAGTGTGGCCTCGGTGGCTCGACATGACAACTGTCCCAACTCAACACCAACCACTGCTCTCGAGTGACCGAGTGGGCAGTATGATCGAGTAGCATATAAGCGTAAAGAACAAGCTACACGACGGGGGTCCCTGCTGTTGGGCACTCCAACAGTCACTACCCATGAGTGGTCGAGTGCCACATACGCATGACAACGACACGCAAATCCAACTACCACCATCTATAGTGGTACAGTGCGGCACATCCAATGCTCTACCCTCACACCGGTTACTCCTCCTATGAGTAATCGTGGAGGAAGGATCACTGACAACCCTTCTCAACCATAAGGGAGACCACGTCACCAGCATGCATGCAAATGACATGAATGCATAGTCACACATATAGACATCCACCACAGACTCTCTATTCTACAAAGAGTCATACCAATCTGATCAATGCACTCTCTATCCTACAGAGAGTCACACTCAACTAATCATAACACTCTCTATCCTGTAGAAAGTCATACCAATTTGATCAACGCACTCTCTATCCTGTAGAGAGTCGTACTCAACTGATCATAACAAGCTAGTACCACCGGTCCGTAGTGACACACTAATCATAATTCACTTAACCATTTATACAACACATGATCGGTAGTAAACATGTAACATAAGGGTATTGGAATCAATCCTACGTTCAGGGCATTACCTACCCACGGATAACCTTTTACCCAATTTACAAATTAGGTCATCATCTGTACTCCACTATTTACACATAACTAAGCATTTATAGATTTACCTACATCACATTTGTAACTCCTAATCATGATGAAGGAAATGTGATAACAACAATAGAGCATAGGCCAAAGACAAAGTATCAAGCATAAGAATAAATAAGAGTGGAGTCAAGGTAATAAGATCATATATCTAAATCTGCATGCAACAACAACTACCTGACCAGGGTAGGAAATTACCCACCTTCTAAGAAGCTTGTGACAATAAAATCCTCATGACCGCGGTCCAGCCTCGTATCCACGTCCTGCAAGTATCATAATACACAATAAGTTCAAACACACGACAATATATTATTTACTACTATAATGTTCCTATAGTCGCATCCTTTTTATCAAATACGATTTAGGAAATCCCCCAACTCATCCATGGCCCATTCACTATAACCAACCTTCATCGAACGAAACCCAAATAGCCAACTTAACAGATTAATTTAAACCCACCGTTTTCAATTAGCGGAAGTGATAACCTACTCATCCAATTCCATATCCAACTTAACAAGGCTAATCTCATGAAGATTTAACCTTTTACACTTAATCTGATGTAATAGTATCACCCAAGCTTCAACCCACAGCTCAAATCCCCCAATTTAACCTTAATTAACCCACCCATAATACTAACCTTTAGCAATTTATTTTGCGGTATTTTACATTCTCCCCCACTTAATCAAATTTGGTCCCCAAATTTCGTACTAAAATGTAAGAACCAATAACAGAAATTTCCAAAATGGCCACATACCTCAAGTAAACAGATGAGGGTATCGAGCTCGAATAGTATCTTTCAGCTCCCACGTAGCCTCCTCATCAGTATGATGTTGCCATCCAACCTTTACAAGTCGAATGGTTTTGTTCCGCAACTGTGACTCTTTGCGACCAAGGATTCGCACTGGAATCTCCTCATAGGTCGCATTGGCCTGAAGTGGAATCAGAATCTCTTTCAGAGCATGATCCGAATGCGGCACATATTTCCTTAGCATAAAAACATGAAATATGTTGTGAACCCCCGCAAATGTCGGAGGTAAAGCCAATTGGTAAGCTACACCCCCAATCCACTCCAATATCTCAAAAGGACCAGTGTAGCATGGAGCTAACTTTCCTTTTAACCCATATCTTTTGACTCCTTTGGTGGGTGAAACTCGTAGGAATACATGGTTCCCGACTGAGAATTCCAAAGGCCTTTGCCTCCGGTTTGCATAACTCTTCTGTCGATCATGTGCCTCTAATAATCACCATCTGATGACGCGCACCAACTCTGCATCATGTTAGATACTCTATGACCTCAATAGCTGTCGTTCCCTAACCTCCTCCCATAACATAGGAGATCTACAGGGTCTGCCGTATAAGGTCTCGAAAGGAGCCATCTGAATGGAGGAGTGGTAACTGTTCTTATAGTCAAATTCTACTAAAGGAATGTGATCCTTCCAACTACCTCCATAATCCACGACACAAGATTTTAATAGATCCTCCAGAGTCTGAATGGTATGCTCAGACTGTCCATCCGTCTTCGGATGAAACGCTGTACTGAGTCAAAGCTCTGTGCCCATGGCCTGCTACAGACCCTGTCAAAATCACGAGGTAAATTGCGGATCTCTATCAGATATAGTACTCAAAAGTACCCCATGCAGTCTGATAATCTCTCGGTAGTACAACTCTGCCAGACGATCCAATGGGTCCGTTCCACGAATAGGCAGAAAGTGAGCTAATTTGGTTAGTCGATCCACGATCACCCAAATCGCATCATGTCCTTTACGGGTTCTAGGTAATCCCGTAACAAAATCCATCATGATCTGCTCCCACTTCCATTCCGGAATTGGAATTTACTGAAGCAATCCAGCGGTTTCTGATGTTCAACTTTAACCTGTTGGCATACTAAACATCAAACAACAAAGTCTGCAATATCTCTCTTCATACTGTTTCTACCAGTATAAATGTTTCAAATCTCGGTACATCCAAGTACCACCAGGATGTATAGCAAATCTCAAATAATGTGCCTCCTGTAGCAACTCTTTCTTAAGTGGATGCGTGTCTAGAACACATATTCATATTAGAGATGGGAAATCATCTTCTCACAAGAGAAGTCCATCTACCGTCCAAAATCCACTCCACCACACACTCTGTAAGTGCATGGAAGACTATAGCGACCAATCTCACTTGTTGCAACTGTTCGTGTTCCAACAACTCTATAGTAGCTATCCAGTAGCTAGTCAAAACTCCTTGAGCACTTCTGCTCCATATCAATACTACACAAGATAATACTGCTAAGTTCATGTCATATGTATGATAGCTTATCTCGTAGTTCCTCAACTGTCATAAGCTTAAGATACACCTCATTTGACTGCATCGGGATCGCTCCATTCACTGAAGCGATGCATATGCGTACTATACCCTTCCATCCACATCAGAAGGATTAACTAACACTGATGCAAAAGTCAACCATCGACTGAGCCCTGAAAACTAGTTTCACAAGCTTCATACCAAGTAAATTCCATCACCTTCCTGATCAAACAAGTCAGTGATATACTAACGCTTAGAAGCATCCTATCCATATTTGTGGTAATAACCAAATCCATACAAGGAAACAACAACTACGGTGGCCGAGTGTGCAACTCCAACTACCACAATCAACAGTGGCCAAGTTATGCAACTCCAACAACCACAACCTGATCCAATTGTGTCCCGAATACACGATTTCTCCAATCCATGGATGACTAAATCGTTTAATAGTCTAACAATATAATCAAAACTCATAAAATTCATACCAAGTATGAAATTATCATCTCTACATACCTGCATCCTCTTTACTCTACACAGATGATATATCAATCATCACAATGACAATGATAATTGTATGACATCATGTCACTACAATATCAATACTCTAGTCATAAATCAACCCTAAAGCATACATAGGTGTCCTTTGCTGATCTAAATAGATCATCTATCCACAACGAAGGATATTCACTTTTAACAACTATCGCATTCCATCATCGATAATCGATGCATAATCTCAAAGGTCCATCTCTCTTTCAACAAAGAGTTCCGGATCTTCTCAAGGAGAAATACTGAGATAGATAAATATTCCTTCCAACATCTCCTACAATCACAACTTACATTCTTCCAATTTCTATAGTGTTTAGCAACACTGATACCAACAAAATTATCACTCGTATGAGGAATTCAATATCGACACTATCTCCGCAATCATTCCGATCACCCACTCCACTTGCGTATGTAACGGCAAGCCTAGGAGTTCATCCGAAACTACATTCGAATACTCTCAGATTATACGCACATCCGAGAGATATATCATACCATAATCTCAACAATTTGACCATCCATAAGGATATGTCTACAGTAAAGGTATGTCTATCAGAGTCTAAGGGCATCCCTTGACTTCTTAATTGTTGATCCACATCTCACCTGACAGTAGAGATACCACCGACCCACAAGTTGATGTAAAGGAACCCTTCTAATTTGAACTAAAAATGTTCTAGACAAGAATACCTGTAAACTATAAGTATCTCTCAATATATTAACCCAGAGGGTAAACTAGAGTAATACCTTGAACGATCAATTATCTGTCGATCCAATCCAAAGGCTCCACGTAGATCTCGGCCTTTCCCCAAAGAGAACAAGATCAGATCCAATAGTCTGCGACATAGCGGTCGCATTTCTGCGATGAATGACCCGGGGATTTTCCTAGATCATCTGATCCCATCACTTAATTCTACGAGCTACAACTATATAATACAGAATAGATATGACCATCGTCATATACTCTCTCCTCTATACAAAGCCAATCCACGTCTGGGGAGTAACTATTGTTGTTGTCTGCATGAATCTTCTAAGATGTCTTCTGCTGATACCGCTGAGTAAATTACTTCCCATGAAGGGAAGTATCAAGGAACTCCAACCACACCTGAGGTAGTAGGTCACTGTTGATGAGATAACCCAATCTTCTATGCTGATCTCTGCTGTCGAGACGGTGCATCATCCTCCCGGAACACCATTGATAGTCTTCAACTGAGTCTTCAAAATATCCCTACTTAATTGTACTGGTTGCTTACAATAGAAACAATTGATATGATCCAACGGATAATCCGACTTTGCGTGACTTCGTGATCCGCACTATACATACATAATCCCTTCAGAGTCTTTATTCTGATTTCGCTGATAACATCAGACAGTTCTGACGATCTATGGTTGGTCTTCTATGATAAAAAAAACTCTCCAATAGTAGCTCATGGCCTATGACTCCGATCTTGCTCCTTTTGTCCAACATTTGGAGGCTTCTCATTCCAACATCTGACTTGCAATGTCTGCTTATCGATCTTCATCCCTTAAACACTTATACGGAGTCATTTCTAAACTCATGACTCGATCCAATATCTTCCGGCAGGATCTGATAGAAGATCCATGCATCCTAATCTAACTATAAGCCAATAACTCTGGGTGGCTTAAAATATCCATTCACATTCTTGAGCTATTAGGTGGGCGTAAACTCTGCAAGTCTAATGACTCTGCATAGTATTCCCGTTATCGACGATCACCCTACTTGAAGCTCAAGGATTCCCCACAATGCATCACAGAAAGTGACGTGGGGAATTACTCTCACTCAACATCACTAAATCATGATCAGTGATATATTATTCCTCGAGGGTTATTTCCTACATCTTCCACTAAATACTGGTTTAATCCCGATAATGGTATGCAACTAACTCTACTTCCTTTGTATAACATAAGTTAAGTACTCAAAAGTACCTTCAAAGTTATACAACCTAGTACGAACAACTCAGGGATCAAAATCCTTATGAAACACCTTATACTAACCCTCCACTTGCTGTAGCAATAATAGTATACACACCTAGTCCATTACCCCACGGGTAATGATTTGACTAGCACCGTTAGTGAAAATTCCTAAGACTGTAGTCTTTGATTTTCATAAGAAATATGATGACTTGACCCCTATTTTTGACTCGGTATCAGTCGGCTCTCAAAGGTAAATCACCTTTTCGACACAGGTTCAAGACTCATAGACTCAACTGGTAGTTCCCATGGTCAACTCAAACTACGATTACGAATAATAACCAACATACTACAGGTTATTCCCTGTTATATACACTAAATGCATAGGCAACAAAAACCAGGAGTATAAACACTAAAGGTAACTCCGGTTGGTCGCCTCGGTGGACGACCCCTACTATGAGTCTGCACAGGTGTCATAACTCTAACTGTATACACCTATTGATTAAGTTTAGATAAGTATCTACTAGGCTATAAGTTATCAGAAATTCTTACCTCGTGCTGCTTGAAGCTTAGGCCGTTGTCAATCTCATCTCAGAAAACCAAAACCAAAATAAATCGACTCCCGAGAATCCAAGACTCGACACAAAAACAACATTGTATGACATCGCAGAACCTAGGGCTCTGATACCACTAAACTTGTCACGCCCCGAGAGTTTGCTGAGCCGAAAAATAAATGGAAAACATCTCCCCTATATGTGGCAACATATCTTGTTTATACAAGGCCATTCGGCCGCAATAACAACAACATATAGAAATGTAAACATAACAAAGCACAATGGAAACTAACACCACGACATCACAACCTACACACAGTGCATACCGGTATGACTGACACCACAATATAAAGAAAAACATCGGTAAAACCCGAATCCACAAGTGTGTAGATCACATAACCAATCCATAACACATAACCGACGTAAAACTCCAAGTACATAACAAAACATATAGAAAACCCAAAACTCAGACCCTCGGATGTGAGATGAGACTATGTCAGCCAGCGATGCTCCAAGCCATCACGAAGACTTCTACCTGTTACTTGGGCGACAGAAAAACCCAGGGTCTGTGGTGGTGAGTATAACTCAGGGGTAATTGGAAAGAACATGGATATAACAAATATCACATGTAATTCAACAATATTCATGTACATCAGGTAAACACCAACATAATAAACATATACATGCATATACCATCTAACCAAATGAACAACGTAAAATGCAGACATACCTGAAATTCCGCTATGCTACTCTGATCCAACATGAGCATATATCCACAATATATAACATGGTAGAATAAATCTAACTCTATAAGCGACAAACCACCATACTAACATCCTATGGCAAATACAACGATGAACCGGGTCCATCCCGTATCATCTCAAGGTACTGGTCAAAGGTATACTACAATCTAACTAACTCATATACAGGTATCCCACACACTATCATATAACAAATGCAGTAGCATGTATGATGATGTACAAATAAATGCAACAAGCATAGTACAAACAAATGCAACATCACAATAAAAATACATATAGACTGCATCTATATATACACTAATCACAATCATCCTTATATATATACATACATATATGTATATATATGGCAATATGCAAAATGCCATAAGACACGGCAATGCAACATGCATGGTCATGCCGACTTACCCTAAAGCTACCACGACCACAGTATGACCTTGGTGGCTCGACATGACAACTGCCCCAACTCAACACCAACCACTAGTCTTGAGTGGCCGAGTGGGCAGTATGATCGAGTAGCATATAAGCATAAAGAGCAAGCTACACGACGGGGGTCCCTGTTGTTGGCCACTCCGACAGTCACTACCCATGAGTGGTCGAGTGCCACACACGTAGGGCAACAACACGCAAATCCAACTACCACCGTCTATAGCGGTAGAGTGCGGCACATCCAATGCTCTTCTCTCACACCGCTTACTCCTCCTATGAGTAACCATGGAGGTAGGATGATTGACGACCCTCTCAACTATAAGGGAGACCACATCGCCAGCATGCATGCAAATGACATGAATGCATAGTCACACATATAGACATCCACCACAGACTCTCTATTTTATAGAGAGTCATACCAATCTGATCAACGCACTCTCTATCCTGCAGAGAGTCATACTAAACTGATCATAACACTCTCTATCCTGTAGAGAGGCATACCAATCTGATCGATGCACTCTCTATCTTGTTGAGAGTCGTACTCAACTGATCATAACAAGCTAGGACCATCGGTCCGTAGCGACACACTAATCATAATTCACCTGACCATTTACAGAACACATGATCGGTAGTAAACATGTAACATAAGGGTATTAGAATCAATCCTACGTTCAGGGCATTACCTACCCACGGATAACCTTTTACCCAATTTACAAATCAGGTCATCATCTGTACTCCACTATTTACACATAACTAAGCATTTATAGATTTACCTACATCACATTTGTAACTCCTAATCATGATGAAGGAAATGTGATAACAACAATAGAGCATATAGGCCAAAGACAAAGTATCAAGCATAAGAATAAATAAGAGTGGAGTCAAGGTAATATGATCATATATCTAAATCTGTATGGAAAAATAACTACCTGACCAGGGTAGGAAATTACCCACCTTCTAAGAAGCTCGTGACAATAAAATCCTCACGATCGCAGTCCTGCCTCATATCTACGTCCTGCAAGTATCATAATACGCAATTATTATTTACTACTATAATGTTCCTATAGTCGCATCCTTTTTATTGAATACGATTTAGGAAATCCCCCAACTCATCCAAGGCCCATTCACTATAACCAACCTTCACCGAACGAAACCCAAATAGCCAACTTAATAGATTAATTTAAACCCACCGTTTTCAATTAGCGGAAGTGCTAACCTATGTAGGAGATTTGAAGCCGCTAGAGGGGGGGGGGGTGAATAGCATCATATTCGTACGATGATGGAATTCGTTGCGTTTGTCTCTACAATTTCGTTAGCGCGCAGTGGAATAGTAATGAAAGCAATAACGAAATAAACAACAATGTAAACACAATGATATAACGTGGTTCGGAACCCCAAGGTTCCTACTCCACGGATCGGGCTCAAACGAGCCCTAGCGATGCCAATCATACACCACTAATAAACACTCCTTCATGGAACAATCCGGAGGCAGAGAAGCCTCGTACAATAGATTACAACAATAATCTAATAACAACAAGCAAATAAGATGAAATATAATTCACTACAAGTAAAGAAAATGCTTTACAAATGCCTTTAGATTGCTTGCTTGTTGATCGCTTGAACCATGGTTGAAGACCCTGATTTGCAGCAACAAATCGTCTCAAAAACATCCAAGAAATCGCTTGGTTTTTCCTCTATCACGAGCTCCTTATAAAGCTTCAACCTGTGCTGGAAAAAGTCGATCAGTCGACTGATTGGGATCATCAGTCGACTGATGCCACTGTTGTCGTGAGACAATGGCTAGATCCACACTGGACAAGTCCAACGGATCCATCATCAGTCGACTGATCATACCTATCAGTCAACTGATGGAGCCTCACTCGACCAGTCGAGTCTCGACTCCATTCTGTGGCCGATTTCTCGAGCACCAGTCGACTGATGCACAATATCGGCCGATCGCTGAGCTGCGATCGCCACCGCAACGCGATCATTGCTAGGCTACTTCATGATCAGTCAAACCCTAGTTGACTCAGGCCAGTCGACTGCCACATGGCACTAGTCGACTGACACACCTCAAACATGAGGTTTTAGCCCAAGTATGGTTCCCCCATACTTGCTAGACCACCCTTAGCCTAGACCTAAGCCTTCTATCCACCTCTATCAGCCTCACACCTCTCGGATCCCTCCAAGTCATCCATGACTTGTTCATCCATCACGCTAGCCTTCAGGTGTTTCTATCGGCTATGTCATGCTAATGGTGTCTACACCGCCAAGGTACATTGGACTTACGCTGCCAAGACTCCGCTTGAACTTTACGCCGCCAATATCAATCCCCTTGGACTTCTCAAATGCCAAGAGTCAAGCTTGAACTTTCCCTTGCCAACCCATGTTGGACTTTCCATGCCAAGACCCATGCTTGGACTTTTCCTTGTCAACCCATGTTGGACTTTCCATTTGCCAAGACCCATGCTTGGACTTTTCCTTGCCAACCCATATTGGACTTTCCATTTGCCAAGACCTATGCTTGGACTTTTCCTTGCCAACCCATGTTGGACTTTCCATTTGCCAAGACCCATGCTAAGTACTCAAGACTTGAACTTTCCTTGCCAAGACCCATGCTTGGACTTTCCCATAATCACATGGTCAACCCTAGTCAACCATCAAAGTCTCCCTCGAGTCAAACTCGAGTCCAGTTAAACATAACCCGGGTCAATTGTGTTAGTAATATATGAGAGATGTCCTAAGGCAATCGCCTTATGTATGAACCATTTATATGATAAATGAAGATTCACTATTTGAGTATACATGGTTTCATGTATTTGATTGGATCTTAAACTCATTTACTGAATGTCCGCGATACGACTCACAGCATGAGAGAATTTGTGATTGGATCACAACTAGTGAGTATCTCTACATGTGTAATTGTGATGTATCAGAATTATCCCTAGTCGATGAATTGATGGATTTGGACACCATCAATTCTGTCGAGACTAGCACGAGGTATACTCCTTGGTGTATCCAAGCAGTTGATTCTCATTGGCTGGAGACATTGTGATGTCCGGAGTTAATCGTGGATGCTAGTTATGGTAACTAGTTTATTAGAGTGACCAACCGTAAGACTTCATATGATTCTCTGCATATATAGATATGTCAATGAAGTTCTTACTGTAGCTTAAGTGCGATGTTCCTTTGACTTGCGGTATTCAAGTCATCTTGATCATAAAGACTTATGCTTTGACATCTTAAGCAAGCATCATCTCGAGGAGATGTGGACCCGGATGATTGGGTATAAGTCGAAGTGATCGAAGGTGTTTGAATAGCCTATAAAGGATTCACCACTCCTTGCGAGGAGATGTATACCCATGGCCTCTCGTCGGATTGTTACTAAAGTCTTTGGCCAAAGCATTACATGTT
Organism: Wurfbainia villosa; assembly: GCA_025175895.1. Taxonomy (NCBI): domain Eukaryota; kingdom Viridiplantae; phylum Streptophyta; class Magnoliopsida; order Zingiberales; family Zingiberaceae; genus Wurfbainia; species Wurfbainia villosa. The sequence goes on along the minus strand of CM046002.1, from coordinate 5,186,203 downwards.
TAGAGTAATGTACTCTTCGATACATGTGCAGTAACTAGAATTCGTAGGACGAGGAATTGATACTTGGGCTAGGTGTGATGTAGTCAGCCTAGTGGGGATTGACACTATAGACCATGTCTTGAACCAAGTGGGTATAAGATGAGTGAAGGGAATGGAGCACGATTCATTCGAGTTGCTGAAGGATTTCAGAAATAGTTCTGGATCAACCGTTGATATTTTTGGTTAATTGGGGATTATGATGTACTACTAGGTGCCACTCATGATCGTTCTATAATTAATGGTTAATTATAGACGACCAACATAAACCGAGAACCTATTTTGTCACACGCACAACGAGCGTAATCCGAAGGATTTAAAACGAGCTTGAGAATGGGATTCTCAGACCGAGAGAAACTAGGTTTGGTTGGACCAAACGTGGAGCGAGCATGAAATCGTTTCAATCGCAATGGAAGCGTGGATGGGCCGTGTCTTGTGGAGACATAATGGATGAACCAAAATGGTTTGGTTCTAATCCAATGGAGGAGAATAAACCAAAGGGTTTGGTTTATTTTAAATGAATGAACCAAAGTTGGTTCGGTTCGTTTTAACTTAAAATAAACCATCATGGTTTGGTTTATTTTAACTTATATTAATGGAGCGGGTTAACGGGCCTTATGGTTATGATCCAATAACCATTAAGAGAATTAGTTCTCTATAAAAGAGGGCTTAAGGGTTTGTTAAGCCCTAATCCAATTCCCTTAACCTAGAGTTGCCGCCCACCTCCTCCCCTTTGAAGAAGTCGGCGCCAACCCTAGTGCCGCCGCCCACCTCCTCCAACCGGCGACTAGCTGCTGCCATCTTCTCCACTTGCCGGCGTCGAGCTGCTGCCGGAGGAGCTCCGGTGATCTCCCTTGGGTTCGGTAATAAGGTGAGCTTCTACCTTTCCTTTTTGGCCGACCCTACTCTTCCACCAAAGCTGTCCAGTTTTCTAGACAGCTTGTTTCCCTCTCGTCGGAGCATCGTTTGGACGACGTTTGGAGCTCCGACAGTGGTAGCCTTGCCGGGGATTCGATCTCCGGTAATCCTCATAGGTGGAGGACGAAGGATTCGTCAAACGGTTGACGAATACCTCTACGGAGAAGCGAGTTTTGAGAACTCGGTTTTGGATCCGAATTTGGATTAGGATCATGATCTTCTCTCGATCACATCGTCTTCAACACGAGGCTAGTAACCCGTACGAAGACGAGGCTCGTGACTTGGTGAAGTCATCCCGAAGATACTCGGCGTGGATACGGATGGAGACGATTCTAGTGAGGATTGTTCCGGTTGATACCTTTCCCGCTACACGTGATACGTAAGGTATACGTAGTTAAATTTCCTTTTATTGCAAAATTTAAATTTACGATTATGTCTACACATATTGTACTATGCATGCGTGTGATGTGTGTGTTGTAATAAATGTAGATTTATTATTTTTATTTCTCCCGCTGTGCACATGTTTACGAAACATGTTAGAACACACACTCGCCGCGGTGCCGGAAACCCAACAGTGGTATCAGAGCCCAGGTTGTGTTTTGACATAATCATAAAATGGTTTTACGATAGTCATAATGATATTTCTGGAAATTTTCTACTTTTGGAAAGTTAGAAGTATTTATGGAAATTTTTCAATTTTGGAAAGTCTAGAAGTATTTATGGAAATCTTCCACTTTTGGAAAGTTGGAAGTATTTATCGAAATTAATATTTTCATAAATAAAATATTAGATTAGATTTTAGAAATTTGTTTCCTAATTTAATCTTGATTTGATTTGGGAAATCAAATCTTAAAATATTTTATTTCCATAAGTAGTTTTGATAATTTAGGAAATTGGTTTCCTAAATTGACTTTCCTTAATCAACTATTTCCACAAATAAAATATGTGATTAGATTTGGAAATTTTTTTCCTAGTTTAATCATGATTTGATTTGGAGAATCAAATCTTAAACATATTTTATTTCCATAAATAGTTATGACATATAAGGAAATATTGTACATGACATAATTGTATGCCATGTAATTGCATTAGATGCATATCATTATGCCATGCGTGTCGTGACATGTAGATGTATGCCATGTATGCCATGCCATGTAGATAATAGTTATTTGCATGCAAAGAAGATGAGACATAAAAACCCTAACTCAATATTAAAGCCTACACCTTCCATTAATATGGTTAGAACCAGAGTTCCGTTTCTTGTTCGGGTTGTTGGACTCTCTCCAAGCCTGGCTCAAACCCGAACATGTTCAAACCATGGAATAATTTAATACTAATATGGTAAGAGTCAGAGGTCAATCGTTAGCTTTGGTTGTTGGACTCTCTCCAAGCCGGGCTAATTGGTTGAATGCGCTCTAACCATATTAAAACTATTTCTCGATTAATGGGTTGGCTTTATTCTGGAGCATCGGCTTGTTGGACTCTCTCCAAGGTCGATGTTAAGGGAGGTGAAGTTGGGTGCTATGCATATGATGCATATTTGTTAATGTGTTAACAACCCGATGTATGTGTGAACATTCAATTAGTTGATAGCACATTGTGATAGTTGCATATACGCGATATGCAATCGGTATAGTTGATACCTACCATCGTAGTTATGAATGACTTGTTGGACTCTCTCCAAGGTTGTTCATATCTATGATGGATATCAACCCATTCGGAGATGGACCTACGATCTCCCGAAGTGATTTTGGGGTTTTTGAAATTTGAAAAAATGAATGGGATTTATAAATGTATATTGATGCATTTTTAAAATCATTTTCTCATATATGCTCGTTTTGTATTTCTAGGTCAATCGATTAATCATGATGTCTTTGAATTTGCGCACTATTTTGGATTCAAACAAACTGACTGGGCCTAACTTCCTGGACTGGCTTAGAAACCTGAGAATTGTTCTCAAGGCGGAAAAGCTAGCATATGTCCTTGAAGAGCCTCTTCCCAACCGTCCTAAGGACGATGCAACTCCAGACCAAATGTTGGTCTATCAGAAGCATGTGGCAGATTCTGAGCTGGCGAGTTGCATCATGCTAGCGGCGATGGTACTTGAGCTGCAAAAGTAGCATGAGCATATGGATGCTAATACCATGGTCTTCCATCTTCATGAGTTGTTTGATGAGCAAGCGAGATCCGAAAGGTTCGAAGTCTCCAAGCTCCTCTTCACCACAAAGATGCAAGAAGGTTCGTCTGTAGTACAGTTTGTGCTAAAGATGAACGGGTACATCGAGCGGCTAGCCACTCTCGGGTTTGTGATGGATCATGAATTAAGTATTGACTTAATTCTGCATTGTTTGCCCAAGAGTTTCTCACAATTTGTGATGAACTATCAGATGAACAAATTGGAATCCACTATTCCTGAGCTCCTCAATATGCTGAAGACTGTGGAGCCTTCTATGAAGCATGAAGAGAAGGCAGTTCTGTTAGTTGATTCCTCAAAGAAAGGTTCTAAGAGGAAGGCAAAAGAACAGAAGAAAGGGAAGAACAAGAAGGCAGAACCAGCACAAAAGGGCACTTGCCATCACTGTGGCAAGGAAGGCCACTGGCAAAGAAACTGCAAGATTTATCTTGAGTCCATGAAGAAGAAGAAGGCATCCAATGCCCCATCCTCTTTAGGTATCTTCATTATTGATTGTCATTCTATTTCCTTAGACACTTGGGTATTGGATACTGGGTATGACTCACATATATGTAATGACATATAGGGGCTAAGGAATAGAAGAAGACTCGTCAGAGGGGAGTCAAATTTGCGAGTTGGCAATGGAGCAAAGGTTGCTGCGGTCACCATCGGAACTTATTTGCTGAAGCTCCCTAGTGGACTAGTCTTGGAACTGGATAATTGCTATTGTGTTCCTTCTCTAATAAAGAACATTGTTTCTATTTCCTGCTTAAATAGAAATGGTTTCCATTTAACGTTTAGTAACAATTGTTGTTATATAACTTTGAATGACTTACTTTATGGAACTGGAACTTTGAGCAATGACATTTATACGTTGGACATATCCAGTGACATTTTCAATATCGAAGCGAGCAACAAGCATGCTCGAAAGGATGATCAATTAGACTCCTACATGTGGCATTGTCGTCTTGGCCATGTAAGCAAGAAACGCATGTCCAAATTACACCGATGTGGAATTCTGGAATCGTTTGAATTGGATTCATACGATACATGTGAATCATGCTTAAAAGGCAAGATGACTAAGTTACCTTTTACTGGAAAAGGTGAACGAGTGGGAGAGTTACTAGGTCTAATACATACTGATGTATGTGGACCTATGTCAACTCAAGCTTTAGGAGGCTATAGCTACTTCATTACCTTCACCGATGATCACTCACGGTTTGGGTATGTGTTCTTGATGAAACACAAGTCTAAAGCCTTTGAAAGGTTCAAAGAATTCAGAAATGAAGTAGAGAAACAACATGACAAGAGTATTAAAATACTTCGATCAGATCGAGGTGGTGAATACTTAAGTCAAGAGTTTCTTGATTATCTAAGAGACAATGACATATTGTCTCAATGGACTCCGCCATATACACCACAGCATAATGGTGTATCTGAGAGGCGTAACCGGACCTTGTTGGACATGGTCAGGTCAATGATGAATCATGCGAATCTTCCCAAGTCCTTTTGGGGCTATGCACTTCAGACAGCTGTTTACTTGTTAAACAGAATGCCAACCAAGGTAGTCTCTACTACTCCATATGAGATATGGAATAGTAAGAAACCTCATGTATCTTACTTGAAGATATGAGGTTGTCCTGCTTATGTGAAGTGGACTGTATCAGACAAATTGGATGCTAAGTCTGATAAATATCTATTTATTGGATACCCTAAGGAAACAAGGGGTTACCAATTCTATCATCATGTGGAACAAAAGGTGTTTGTTTCAAGGCATGCTATGTTTCTAGAGAAAGAGTTTCTCTTGCAAGAAAATAGTGGGAGTGTCGTCGAGCTTGAGGAGGCTCGAGAGACTCAAATAGACATTGATGAGATACCTGGTGAAGCACAACAGCCAATAACTCATAGTGATGAGCAATCGGCTGGACCTACTGTAACACCACATCTTCGTAGATATGGTAGAACACGCAACATTCCTGAGAGATATGGATTTCTCATAAGTGAATCGAACGACGTGTTACTCATTGATGATGAGGAGCCTATCAGTTATGAAGAAGTGCTGACAAGTTCAGAAAGGGATAAGTGGCTTGAAGCCATGAAGTCAGAAATGGATTCCATGTATGAAAACCAAGTTTAAAACTTGGTTGACCCACCTGAAGGCATCAAGCCTATAGGGTGCAAGTGGGTTTTCAAGAAGAAAACCGACATGGATGGTAATGTGATTACCTATAAAGCTAGATTAGTGGCGAAAGGATATCATCAAAAATAAGGTGTTGATTATGACGAAACCTATTCGCCTGTAGCTATGCTTAAATCCATTCAGATGCTCCTGGCCATAGCGGCTCATTATGATTATGAGATATGGCAGATGGATGTGAAAACAACTTTCTTTAATGAAAACCTGCTCGAGGATGTGTATATGATACAGCCTGAGGGTTTCACATCGGTTGATAAAATCAAGGTATGCAAATTGCGACGGTCCATATATGGATTGAAGCAAGCATCCAGGAGCTGGAATATCCGTTTTGATGAGACAATCAAAAAGTTTGATTTCTCACAAAATCCAGACGAACCTTGTGTGTACAAGAAGGTTAGTGGGAGTGCAGTCGTGTTCCTAGTATTATATGTCGATGACATATTACTTATAGGAAATGATGTTTCAATCTTATAGTCAGTTAAGGTTTGGTTATCCAAGACATTCTCCATGAAAGACCTGGGAGAAGCAACCTACATCCTCGGGATTAAGATCTATAGAGATAGATCGAAACGGTTGCTTGGTCTTTCGCAGTCTACATATATAGACCGAGTGCTAAAGAGGTTTAGCATGTCAGAATCCAAGAATGGTTTCCTACCCATCAGGCACGGGGTACACCTTTCGAAGTCTATATGTCCGTGCACAGAAGACGAGAGGATTTTCATGAGTAAGATTCCCTATACATCCGCAATAGGATCTATCATGTATGCTATGTTATGTACGAGACCCGATGTATCGTATGCTCTGAGTGTCACGAGTAGATACCAGTATGATCCAGGAATGGATCATTGGGTGGCTGTTAAGATGATCCTTAAGTACTTAAGAAGAACTAAGGATGTGTTCCTAATATATGGAGAAGGGGACATGGTGATACGCGGGTATATGGATGCCAGCTTCCAGACAGACAAGGATGATTCCAGGTCTCAGTCTGGATACGTGTTCACCTTGAATGGGGGCGCAGTGAGTTGGAAAAGTTCCAAACAAGACACTGTAGTGGATTCTACCACTGAGGCAGAATACATTGCAGCTTCGGAGGCAGCAAAGGAAGCGGTTTGGATCAAGAAGTTCATTTATGAACTTGGTGTGATTCCATCCATTGTTGAAGCAATACCGGTCTACTGCGACAACAATGGAGCAATTGCACAGGCGAAAGAGCCAAGGTCTCATCAACGATCCAAACATGTGCTTCGCCGCTATCATCTTATCAGAGAGATCATCAGTAGGAAAGAAATACAAATCGAGAAAATCCCCACTGAAAGGAACTTAGCGGATCCTTTGACTAAGGCATTACCTCAAAGTAAGTTTGAGGGTCATGTTACAGCTTATGGTATTGGATACCGTAGCGATTGGCATTAGGCCAAGTGAGAGTCTGTTAGTAATATATGAGAGATGTCCTAAGGCAATCGCCTTATGTATGAACCATATATATGATAAATGAAGATTCACTATTTGAGTATACAAGGTTTCATGTATTTGATTGGATCTTAAACTCATTTACTGAATGTTCGCGATACGACTCACAACATGAGAGAATTTGTGATTGGATCACAACTAGTGAGTATCTCTACATGTGTAATTGTGATGTATCGGAATTATCCCTAGTCGATGAATTGATGGATTTGGACACCATCAATTCTATCGAGACTAGCACGAGGTATACTCCTTGGTGTATCCAAGCAGCTGATTCTCACTGGCTGGAGACATTGTGATGTCCGGAGTTAATCGTGGATGCTAGTTATGGTAACTAGTTCATTGGAGTGACCAACCGTAAGACTTCATATGGTTCTCTGCATATATAGATATGTCAATGAAATTCTTACTGTAGCTTAAGTGCGATGTTCCTTTGACTTGCGGTATTCAAGTCATCTTTATCATAAAGACTTATGCTTTGACATCTTAAGCAAGCATCTCTGAGGAGATGTGGACCCGGGATGATTGGGTATAAGTCGAAGTGATCAAAGGTGTTTGAATAGCTTATAAAGGATTCACCACTCCTTGCGAGGAGATGTATACTCATGGCCTCTCGTCGGATTGTTACTAAAGTCTTTGGCCAAAGCATTACATGTTTAGAGTAATGTACTCTTCGATACATGTGCAATAACTAGAATCCGTAGGATGAGAAATTGATACTTGGGCTAGGTGTGACGTAGTCAGCCTAGTGGGGACTGACACTATAGACCATGTCCTGAACCAAGTGGGTATAAGATGAGTGAAGGGAATGGGGCACGATTCATTTGAGCTGCTGAAGGGTTTCAGAAATAGTTCTGGATCAACCGTTGATATTTTCGATTAATTGGGGATCATGATGTACTACTAGGTATCACTCATGATCGTTCTATAATTAATGGTTAATTATAGACGACCAACATAAACTGAGAACCTATTTGGTCACACGCACAATGAGCGTAATCCGAAGGATTTAAAACGAGCTTGAGAATGGGATTCTCAGACCGAGAGAAACTAGGTTTGGTTGGACCAAACATGGAGCGAGCATGAAATCGTTTCAGTCACAATGGAAGCGTGGATGGGCCGTGTCTTGTGGAGACATAATGGATGAACCAAAATGGTTTGGTTCTAATCCAATGGAGGAGAATAAACCAAAGGGTTTGGTTTATTTTAAACGAATGAACCAAAGTTGGTTTGGTTCGTTTTAACTTAAAATAAACCATCATGGTTTGGTTTATTTTAACTTATATTAATGGAGCGGGTTAACGGGCCTTATGGTTATGATCCAATAACCATTAAGAGAATTAATTCTCTATAAAAGAGGGCTTAAGGGTTTGTTAAGCCCTAATCCAATTCCCTTAACCTAGAGTTGCCGCCCACCTCCTCCCCTTTGAAGAAGTCGGCGCCAACCCTAGTGCCGCCGCCCACCTCCTCCAACCGGCGACCAGCTACTGCCATCTTCTCCACTTTCCGACGTCGAGTTGCTGCCGGAGGAGCTCCGGTGATCTCCCTTGGGTTCGGTAATAAGGTGAGCTTCCACCTTTCCTTTTTGGCCGGCCCTACTCCTCCACCAAAGCTGTCCAGTTTTCTGGACAGCTTGTTTCCCTCTCATCGGAGCATCGTTTGGACGATGTTTGGAGCTCCGACAGCGGTAGCCTTGCCGGGGATTCGTTCTCCGGTAATCCTCGTAGGTGGAGGATGAAGGATTCGTCAAACGGTTGACGAATATCTCTCCGGAGAAGCGAGTTTTGAGAACTCGGTTTTGGATCCGAATTTGGATTCGGATCGTGATCTTCTCTCGATCACATCGTCTTCAACACGAGGCTAGTAACCCATACGAAGACGAGGCTCGTGACTTGGTGAAGTCATCCCGAAGATACTCGGCGTGGATACGGATAGAGACGATTCTAGTGAGGATCGTTCCGGTTGATGCCTTTCCCGCTACACGTGATACGTAAGGTATACGTAGTTAAATTTCCTTTTATTGCAAAATTTAAATTTATGGTTATGTCTACACATGTTGTACTATGCATGCGTGTGATGTGTGTGTTGTAATAAATTTAGATTTATTATTTTTATTTCTTCGGCTGTGCACATGTTTACGAAACATGTTCGAACACACACTCACCGCGGTGCCGGAAACCCAACAGATTGCTCCAGCAATCTCCCCAACATATTAACCGACATTAATGTCAACTTACTTTGTTAAACATCAAATATCACTCGAGTCAAACTCGAGTCTGGTCAATCGTGACCTGGGCTGATTGCACCAACAATCTCCCCCTTTTTGATGTTTGACAAAAACAAATCTTGAGTTAGGCCCCTAACTCAAATTTCATTACCAATTTTCCAAATTTGTAATTTAATGTTCTCCCCCTTTTTGACATACATCAAAAAGGTTATCTCTCCAAGGAGGTCAATGTCTCATGCCCAAATGAGATCTTACAATCTCCCCTTTGATCCAAAAATACCTAGGATGCCTACTATCTTCCTAGTGATAAGTCTCATATCACTCAAGAGAGGCAATCCTATTCACTCTCCCAATTTCCAAATTGGGTCTCTCAAAAACCCATCAATTTTCCCAATTGATGATATTATCCCAATGACTTCTCCCCCTTCAAGAAGAAAAACACATCCATCATCCCAAGATGGATAACTCCCCCTAAAGGCTTGCTCCCCCTTGACCATTGCACCAACAATGTCCTTGGGAAGTCCCTAAGCCAATAGGAACTCTAAACCATCAAAAATAAGGTTAAAAGTTCAAACATGAACTCTTCCATCCTTAAATTTGATGCAAACCCTAAACAACTCTCCTAATCCATATCCAATGGATTTTCACCCTTTCTAATGCTTCCCAAAGCATATTCTAGGGTTAGGAGTGGTTAGAGACCTTAACCGTAGCTGAACACGGGCTAAACAAACCTTGTTTTCCCTAAATCAGCATTGGCAGTCGACTCCGTCAGATACCAGTTGACTGCCACTCACATCAGTCGAATGCCACCCAGGGCAGTCGACTGATAACTAAAATTTACGAATTTCAGTTATCAGATTCGAATTTCAGAAAATCATAAGTAATTCTACGTATATCGAAAAATCATGAAATTTGATACGTATATTACTTATAGTCAATACAATGGGTGAAAAATATTTGAAAATTATTTTACCCATAAAATACAGAAATTGATACAAAATTCAAAAGTGAAGAAAACTTCTAAGTTTTGGCTCACTTTGTATCAACTTCATCAATGGTGATTGCTATCAAAAGATAGACTTCACCAAGGTTTTCTAAAATGATTTTAAAATGTTTTCAAAACCTTATTTTGGATCATATTACTTGGGCTCAATGTACATGACTTGTACACAAGCTTTCCCAATGATCCACAATTGAAATTAGATGAGTTTTAGTTCATCTAGATGCAAAAACCATGCACCTTGAACTTAACTCATATATTAGCATCTCACATGTACCTAGGGTGTATAAATACACATACATGTCAATTGGATGTGAGATGAGGGTTTTGGTTCATTTAATCTAGGGTTTCATGTATTTTCTAAGGCAACTCTACTTGATTCCCTTATAAATGGGACTCCAAGTCATGCCATTGTCCTTAAATCAATTTTCAATACATTAAATGCATGAAATGATCATGACATAATGATAGCAAAATAAAGCATGGCCAATGATCATGATGTCATGACATAAGATGAAATCTAAAAACATATGACATTAACCTAAAACCTAATCATAATCATGGCATATAAAATAATTAAAAATAAACATTATGTCATGACATGACATATGACAATCAAAGCATGACATATAAAATATATAGGTATAGTAATACCTAAATTTTAATATTAGTTGTCATTTGTTGGGATTAATCCCATTTTGCCATATTAACCTAAATTCTCCCAAATGTGCCAAAAACCCAAAATGGCACATTAAAACCTCTAAACCTAAATTGTGCCAATTTGATCATTTTGTCAAGCTTCTCAAGTAATATTGACACATCCTAAAATCTTTTTAGGATTTAAGCTCAAATGTATTTCCAAGGTAACCATAACCTTGAAAATATCCTAAAGTGCCACCTTTACCATGGTTGAATTAACTACCCATCCAATCAAGGTTGGCACACCCTAAACCCATCTAGCGTGAATCAATCACGCTCTTAGGAACCCAAAACCTATTTGAGCTCCTAGGGTTAATTAGGTATTCCTTAGGGATAACCTCCCTAGATACCCTCCTAATGACTCTCCTAGGCTTGTTAGCCTTGGTCCTTTGGGTCTTACCTAGGTTGACTCTAGGGGTAACTCCCCTTGCAACCTTCTTAGTGGCCACCCTAGGTTTCCTAGAAACCCTAGCCACTAGGCACAACCTTTTGTCAACCTTAGGGATGACTTCCCTATTGACCTTGGTCTTCCTAGACCTAGTTTGTGTTCCATAATCAAATGGAACACTATGACAAGCCACCTTAGGCTTAGGTTTGTGACCCAAACCTTGCTTGCCCTTGGTTGACTTTTGACTCTTAGGTCCTAGGTGTTGACTTTGACTTTTGGACCTAGGTTTTTGATCATTTGACCCTTTAACTTGATTTTGCATAATTTTAAGGGTCTTCTCAAGTTTTTCAAGCCTTGACCTCAAGGCTTGGTTCTCTAATTCTAATTGCCCAATTTTAAAATTTTGATTTAAACCATGGGCATGGTTCTTCCTAGGCATATGCCTAGTCCACTTGGGATTTAGACCTAAGTGTTCTTGTACCTTTCTAATTGTTTCCCTAGGTAGAATTGGTCTTGAGTTATTTGACCTAGGTTTGTCCTTAAATAAATTGTTTTTAGGGACATTAGTCCCAAATTTCTCCTTATTTTCAAAATAAAGGTTCTTAGCTCCTAAACAAATGTACTTGTTCCTATTAGCATGCTTTTTATAAATTGCAAGAGAATTAAAATTCCTAGCATGCTTTTTAACATTTAAATTAGAAGGAGCATTATTTAGATATACCTTAGGGTTTGCCTTAGAGGCTCCCCCTACTTGTGATGCTCCATTTTGCCTCTTCCTTTCCCCCTTCGGGCATTGATTCTGGTAGTGTTCCGGTAGCCGACATTTGAAGCAAACCACGTGCTCCTTGCTTTTAATTGTCGAGGGACCGACATCCTTGACCTTTGGTGCCGGAGGAGCTTTTCTAATCTTCTTTGGGCACTTGCTCTTATAGTGTCCACTTTCCATACACTCAAAGCAAATTATATGTTTTTTATTTAAAACCAAATTGCTTGAGTTACCTAGTTCGGTGGTGAGGGTCTCTTGAGCTTGTTCTTCCTCTCGACCGGATGTACATGGTTCTTCTTGTTGCTCCGGTGTTGAGGATGCTCTAATCTCCTCCCCCTCAATCCTTGAGGTGGAGGTCTCCTCTTCTTCCATCGATCCGAAAGTTGATTCCTTCTCAACTTCTGAATCCTCACTTGCTTGTGAGGATGATGATTCATCTTCGGCCTCCTCTTCTTGAGCCGGTGATGGATCTTCATGGAGCTTGGCCAATTCCCTCTAAAGCTCCTTGGCATACATACAATCACCTAGGCTACACAAGAAATCATTAGGAATTAAATCAAAGATAAATTTGATTACCTTCTTATTTTTCTCGAATTGTTGGAGTTGCTCCTCACTCCATCTCTTCTTCTTGAGGAAGCCACCCTTTGGTCCTTTTGGATATTCAAATCCTTCCATCAATATGGACCACTCCTCAAAATCCTTCATCATAAAAAAATCTTCAATCCTTCTCTTCCAAGAATTGAAGACTTCTCGTCCATAGAAAGAATAGGGAATTGGGGTGTTGATATCCCATCCCAATTGTTCTTCCATCTTCACCCTCTAAGTTGATGTATGCTTTGGCTCATCCCAATAGTGCCTAAAAGTGGGGTGGGGGTTGATAACTGCCATTTTGTTATATTATTTTGGTCCTTAATATCACTGTTTTTATCCTCTCGAGTGATTTATTATTGATTATTTACATGTTTTATGAGTTGGATATATTTTTGGACCTTTTTGTAAATTCTCCTATATTTTGGACTTATTTGTGAATTTTATCTTTATTTGTAGGAGATCGAGATGAGCCACTGGACTAGACTCAAGTTAGATCAAATATGACTTCATCTGGGGTCATAATGAACATTTCAAAATGATTTAATCTGAGCCCTTTATCTAGATCAGAAGGCAAATTAAATCAAGGGTTCAGATCTGAGCATTATAGACCGTTCGAGGAAAGTGATTGATTCTGAGCCATCCATCTGGATCTGGAGTGATCCGGACCGTACATTAAGATCTACACGTCTTGGCCGTTCATCTGGACCATTGGATCATGATTATAACTTCAGACGGATCGGATCCATCCATTGCAAATCAGACTGATTTCAGCAGTTGGATGGAGCAGCCTAATTAAGCAGTTAATATATCATCAAACCCTAGCTTGTATGGACGGCTGGGATCAGATGAGGCTCAGATCGGACGACTAATGTTTTTCATTTAATAAAACCTACCTTTCCAATATCGGCAGAAGAGAATCGGGAGAATCGCGACGGGCGACGGACGAGTCTTCTTCCTCGCGAGCGATGCGGCGGCTTCTTCTGCATCCGATCCTCAACGGCAGATTTGCATAGGCAGTCGATGGCGGCGACGTGCAGAAGGAGGTCTTCTTCCCCACGAGCGGCGCAACTCGAGCCGAGGCATTTTTTCCCCTTTTCACGTGCGACAGAGTGTTTCTTCCCCACGAGCGACGGCGATAATCCGGCAGCTTCTTCCGGCGACCTCCCTTCCGAGATCCGACAGTAATCCCAACCGATCCTCGATGGCAGATCAGATGCGCTGATTGCGACAGCTGATCCGAAGCGGGGTGAGGAAGGATTCCGGTGATTCACCTTCACCGGCGAACACTCCATTCCGATGATTGGGATAGGCCTTTCCACATCGCCGGAGTCACCCACCAGCTGTACCGGATTAGGGCAGTTCCATCTCTAACCGGTGAAGATTCCATTCACTGTCTGGTGAATTCAGATCGCCGGAACAGTGTTCGCGTTCCTCCGTATGTCAGTCCTCCCTGCTATGCCGATCGGGACAGCTTCGCATTCACCGTTGGAGAGGGTTGTTCGGGTTATTGTCGCCATCGTGGGGTTACCGATTACTTATATTTGATTCAGTCCATTTAATTGGATATTTGTTTTGCTATGTTTGTTTGTTTACTTGCAACGTTATTTCTATAGGTTTGATTGTTGTTTAGTTGTGTAATTTTGTTCGTCGTGCATTTGTAGGTTAGTTTAATTTCTTGTTGCTGACGTACTAACCCCATCAATTAAAATTGTCCAATCCATGCATCGTATAGTGACAGTGCGGTGCCTGGTTGGAGTGCTTTCATTATTAGATTAGATTTCATTTACCTTCGACCAGTTGCCGTATAGTGACAGTGCGGTGCCTGGTCGAATTATTTTCGTTTATTACAATTTTTAGTGACTGTTTGACTACTGTGTCGTATAGTGATATTGTGGTACATGGTTAAATTGTTCACCTTTGTTTCGTGATCATTGTACCATATAGTGACAGTGCGGTGCGTGATTACTTACTTTTGTGCCTTAGTTAGATTTACTTCCTGCAGATTTAATTTCTATGTATGTTTATCAGAATTGATTCAACAATGCATCGTATAGTGACAGTGCGGTGCAAGGTTGAATCGTTCTTGCATTAGGTTAGCTTTGAATAATTGTTTTGATAATTGTAAAAACCCTCAGTGTTTACTTCTATTTAAAAACAAACGTCCAGCCATTAGGTTCGTTGGGAGATGACCCGAGTCAGTCCTATACTGCATTAGTGTAGTTAGGGGGTTCGGTAAATAATTTGGGAACGGTATCACGACAATTCACCACTCTATCAAAATTTTGGCGCCGTTGCCGGGGAACTTTAATGGGTTCGTTTTTTTTTAAACTGTAGTAGTTTGTTTTGTTTTGTTATTTGTGTCTTTCCTATTATTTCTATCTTTTTTTATCTGTTACTCATCATTGTTTTTTTTATATATCATGACTAGGTGTTCAGGTGATAATCTACTTGCATTTTGCAGCAGTTTTTCTCTTCCCTCAGAGGCCCAGCCTAGGAAGGTGGTTGTTGAAGAAAAGGCTAGGGAATTCCAAGAGCTAACAGATTCCCAAGCATGCTAAGTTTCTTTTTTTAGATATGTGTGTTCACGAGAAGTTGTACTCTTGATATGGAGGTATGAGATACTGTAGTTCAGTTCAGTATTTTAGACGCTATGAAGCACCCGATGGAGAATTATTATATTCTTAGAGTGGTTATAGTTGATGAGTTGAACTGCATGAACTTTATTTCTTAGTCTGTTTTTCATTTGGATATCTCTGTACCTTCTATATTTTGTTGTGATTTTAGTGATTCTGTTGATTCTGATGTTGATAATGATTTGTTGTTAGGACCTATCTGTGGGCCCTCTTTATTGTAGACAGGGATATGGAATGTGTAGGGACTGCCCCAAGGATCACTTCCATTAGATGTTCGTGAGAAATGTTATTTCATGGTCGAGTATGGGATTCTTAGGTCATATCTTATCTGTGTATGGTATTGAAGTAGAACCTGCTAAAATTCATGTTATTTTTTCTCTATCTTACCCCGCTTCTGTGCGGGAAGTTCGTGCTTTTCTAGGTCATGCAGGTTTCTACAGACATTTTATCAGAGACTTCAGTCAGATTGCCCTACCCTTGACCAAATTGTTGCAGAAGGAGGTGGTATTTCAGCTTGACTAGGATTGTGATGGAGATTGAGTCCACCCCCATAGCAGATTCTTTTTCCAGATGAGCAACTTTTTCACCTGTAGGGTAAGACACCATGGTATGCAGATCTTGCTATTTATTTAGTTGCCGTGTTGTACCTTCACATTTTACTCATGCACAAGTCCAGAAATTGAAAAGTGATGCTAAGTATTATGTATGGGATGATCTTTATCATTGAAAATTTTGTAGTGATCAGATTATTAGATGATGTGCACTTGATTATGAGTTTCATTCCATACATACTTACTTTTTGTTATTCTTTGGCTTGTGGGGTACTTTGGACCCCAAAAGAACTGCTAGGAAAGTTTTAGAGTCTGATTTGTATTGGCCCACCTTATTTCATGATGCCTTTGAATTCTACAAGTCTTATAAGTGATGTCAACGAACAGGGAACATAGGACGTAGAAATGAGATACCTCAAAAACTTTTGTTATTCTGTGAGATTTTCGATATTTGGGGTATTGATTTTATGGGTCCGTGTCCTGTATCTTTTGGATTTCCATATATTCTTTTGGCATATGATTATGTTTCTAAATGGGTGGAGGCTATCTCCACCAGGACTGATGATTCTCTAGTTGTTGTGGATTTTGTTAGGTCTCCCATATTTTGCAGATTTGGAGTTCCCAGGGCGATCATTAGCGATCAAGGGTCTCACTTTCGCAATAGATGCAGGTCATTTTAAGCAGAGAGATCAATTCTATACTGGAGAATATGGTGGGGTCAGACATGATGATGCTTCTTCTCTAAATTGAAAGGGTAGTGTGTTCTTATATTATTGCATTTATTTTCTTCCTTTCATGTTTGGAATAATTTGTGTGGTTGATTACTTATTTGCCTGTTTACCTAGGTTTGTTTGTCTGTTGTTGAGTCAAATAATATTCCCTATGCATGCCTTAGTATCATTTCAGAGGTGGTAAAAATTAGTTAAGTTTGATCATCAAATTATGGATTTTTGTGTATGATAGGAGACTTCACTTGCATGCAGTCACTTGTTATGATGGCGAACTTTTTATTGATAGATTAAGCTTGATGTTGATTCACCTAGTGAGGTTGCAAGCCATTCTTATCATCTACCCACTTTTGTGTGATAACACATGTGATTCTTGTTACTCTAGAACTTGCTTTGAGTCTTTTCAAAACTGCAATAACATTTACTTGCATGAATATGATGAAGGATTTCATTCTTGACTCTTTTCTGACTTGGTTTGCTTGTCTAATCCACTTGATACTTCCATCCTCCATGTCTTACTTGTCATATCTTTTCAATTGCTATCTATTGTCTTTGTATCTTTGTGGATTATCTTTTTCATATCTATTGTTTTTCATGTTGGAGGAATAGTTTGATGGGTTGTATTGTCCGAGACGGACAAAATTTTAAGTGTGGGGGAGATACTATATTATTTTTGTTGGAAACATGATATGGAAGGCATAATTTTCATAGGTCATTGGTCCTGAGATGTATTTGTCTGTGATTAGTACTTGAGTTTCTACACACAAAAAAAAAAAAATGGCGCCATGAATGTTTCTTTTGTTAATAAAAAAAAAGTGCAATTGTAATGTAGGCAAATGGAATTGCAATGTGTTGGATAGAGCCATTTGATCCTGAATCCAATTCTAAAGTTTCCAATTGTCCTAGCCTCTTCCCATATTACTGGTTACTAAGCATTTCACAGAGCAACTCATCAGGTTTATTTCTCCAATTCTTCTCTTGTTCCCTATTCATTTGTACCTTTGTCTTGTACTACTCTTTGCATACTTTATTTGCAGTCTACTTTTGGTCTCTTTTTAATTCCTGATAAATCCTTTTGATTCATGTATGAGATGTATTGATAGCAGTAGAGAAGTAGACGATAAGCAAGCATATGATAGTACAGGATTACATGCTGTTTTGAGGGTGCCCCACTCCTACATTTGTTATGTGAGCATCAGTGCATGTATCCATTTTGTGAGGTTTTGTATCAGGCTTGGTTTATTTGATTTGATTGTACATCATCATGCATGTTGACTGTTGTAGGAGTCGGATTCTTTTGAATACCCTAGATCCTGATGAATTTGGTGATCCTAAGTAACTTATTTTTTCTGTCTCTGAATTATTGATCTGGGTATTGTTTGGGGAATGAGTGAGTGAGTCAGTGTTTCTTTATTTTCATTATTGCTCGGGACGCGCAAAAATAAGTGTGGGGGAAGTGATAACTGCCATTTTGTTGTATTATTTTGGTCCCTAATATCACTGTTTTTATCCTCTCGAGTGATTTATTATTGATTATTTACATGTTTTATGAATTGGATATATTTTTGGACCTTTTTTATAAATTCTCCTATATTTTGGACTTATTTGCGAAATTTATCTTTATTTGTAGGAGATCGAGATGAGCCACTGGACTAGACTCAAGTTAGATCAAATATGGCTTCATCTGGGGTCATAATGGACATTTCAAAATGATTTAATCTGAGCCCTTTATCCAGATCAGAAGGCAAATTAAATCAAGGGTTCATATCTGAGCATTATAGACCGTCTGAAGAAAGTGATTGATTCTGAGCCATCCATCTGGATCTGGAGCGATCCGGCCCATATATTAAGATCTACACGTCTTGGCCATTCATCCAGACCGTTGGATCGTGATTATACCTTCAGACGGATCAGATCTGTCCATTGCAAATCAGACTGATTTTAGCCGTTGGATGGAGCAGCCTAATTAAGCAGTTAATATATCATCAAACCCTAGCTTGTATAGACGGCTGGGATCATGTGAGGCTCAGATCGGACGGCTGATGTTTTTCATTTAATAAAACCTACCTTTCCAGAATCGGCAGAAGAGAATCGACAGAATCGCGACGGGCAACGGACGGGTCTTCTTCCTCGCGAGCGACGCGGCAGCTTCTTCCGCATCCGATCCTCGGCGGCGGATTTGCACAGGCAGCCGGTGGCGGCGACGCGCAGAAGGAGGTCTTCTTCCTCACGAGCGGTGCAACTCGAGCCGAGGCATTTTTTTCCCCTTTTCACGTGCGGCAGAGTGTTTCTTCCCCATGAGCGGCGGCGACAATCCGGCAGCTTCTTCCGGCGACCTCCCTTCCGAGATCCGGCGACAATCCCAACCGATCCTCGACGGCAGATTAGATGCGCTGATTGCAGCAGCTGATCCGAAGTGGGGTGAGGAAGGATTCCGGTGATTCACCTTCACCGGCGAACACTCCATTCCAGCGATTGGGATAGGCCTTTCCACATCACCGGAGTCACCCACCAGCTGTACCGGATTAGGGCAGTTCCATCTCCAACCAGTGAAGATTCCATTCACTGTCCGGTGAATTCAGATCGCCGGAACAGTGTTCGCGTTCCTCCGTATGTCAGTCCTCCCTGCTGCGTCGAGGCGGCCGCGTCAAATCCGTCGGAGAGGGTTGTTGGGTTATTATCGCCATCGTAATTACGATTACTTATATTTGATTCAGTCCATTTAATTGGATATTTTTTTTGCTATGTTTGTTTGTTTACTTGCAACGTTATTTCTATAGGTTTGATTGTTGTTTAGTTGTGTAATTTTGTTCGTCATGCATTTGTAGGTTAGTTTAATTTCTTGTTGCTGACGTACTAACCCCATCAATTAAAATTGTCCAATCCATGCATCGTATAGTGATAGTACGGTGCCTGGTTAGAGTGCTTTCATTATTAGATTAGATTTCATTTACCTTCGACCGATTCTTTGTATAGTGACGATGCGGTGCACAGGTCGAATTGTTTTGTTTATTACTTTTTAGTATTGTTGACTCATGTGATTATAGTAGATGCGGTACATGGTTAAATTGTTCACCTTTGTTCGTGATCATTGTAGTAGTATAGTAGATCGTTCGTGATTACTTACTTTTGTGCATTAGTTAGATTTACTTCCTGCAGATTTAATTTCTATGTATGTTTATCAGAATTGATTCAACAATGCATCGTATAGTGACAGTGCGGTGCAAGGTTGAATCGTTCTTGCATTAGGTTAGCTTTGAATAATTGTTTTGATAATTGTAAAAACCCTCAGTGTTTACTTCTGTTTAAAAACAAACGTCCAACTATTAGGTTCATTGGGAGATGACCCGAGTCAGTCCTATACTGCATTAGTGTAGTTAGGGGGTTCGGTAAATAATTTGGGAACGGTATCACGACAATTCACCGCTCTATCAAAATTTGATAAACCGGTTATTATGTCGTAATACCGTTCCCAAATTATTTACCGAACCCCCTAACTACACTAATGCAGTATAGGACTGACTCGGGTCATCTCCCAACGAACCTAATGGCTGGACGTTTGTTTTTAAACAGAAGTAAATACTCGGGGTTTTTATAATTATCAAAATAATTATTCAAAGCTAACCTAATGTAAGAACGATTCAACCTTGCACCGCACTATCACTATATGATGCAATGTTGAATCAATTCTGCTAAACAAACATAGAAATTAAATCTGCAGGAAGTAAATCTAACTAATGCGCAAAAGTAAGTAATCACGCACCGCACTGTCACTATACGGTACAATGATCACGAAACAAAGGTGAACAATTTAACCATGTACCGCACTGTCACTATACATGCGAGTCAACGATCACTAAAAAATTGTAATAACGAAATGCAATAAGCGAAGCAATTCGACGGGCACCGCTGTCACTATCGACGAATCGTCGAATGTAAATGAAATCTAATCTAATAATGAAAGCACTCCAACCAGGCACCGCACTGTCACTATACGATGCATGGATTGGACAATTTTAATTGATGGGGTTAGTACGTCAGCAACAAGAAATTAAACTAACCTACAAATGCACGATGAACAAAATTACACAACTAAGCAATAATCAAACCTATAGAAATAACATTGCAAGTAAACAAACAAACATAGCAAAATAAATATCCAATTAAATGGATCAATCAAATATAAGTAATCCAGTAACCTACGATGGCGGCATAATAACCCGAACAACCCTCTCCGACGGTGAATGCGGTACCAAGGCAGGGAAGGACGGACATACGGAGGAATGCGATCACTGCTCCGGCGATCTGGAGTCACCGGACAGTGAAATGGAATCTTCACCGGCGATGGAGATGGAGGCATCCAATCGCGGCTGCATAC
Source organism: Wurfbainia villosa (assembly GCA_025175895.1). Taxonomy (NCBI): domain Eukaryota; kingdom Viridiplantae; phylum Streptophyta; class Magnoliopsida; order Zingiberales; family Zingiberaceae; genus Wurfbainia; species Wurfbainia villosa. The sequence continues at coordinate 5,165,451 of CM046002.1, read as the reverse complement.
CAGGTGACTCCATGATGGAACGGCCATCCCAACCACGAATGGAGTGGATTCGCCGGAAAAGTGAATCATCGAATCCGCGCTTTGATCACCGCCGCTGAATCGATCCGATCCGGGCCCGAGGATCGGCTGGGATTGCCGCCGGATCTCGTAAGGGAGGTCGCCGAAGAAGTCGCCGGATTGCCGCCGCCGTGGGGAAGAAGACACTCGCCGCGTGAAAAAGGGAAAATGCTAAGGCTCGAGTTGCCGCCTTCGCGATGTGGAAGGACCTCCTTCGCGCTGCCGCCACGGCCGCTCGCGGCGATCCACGCCGCCGCACGGCTTTAAGAGGACGCCGCCGCCGCGAGGAAGAAGCGATTCGCCTTCGCGCATCGCCCGGCTGCTCTGCGGTAATCCTGCCGCCGCGACGGCTGCGAAAGAAGCCGCCGGCGTTTGCTCGCGAGGATGAAGACCGTCGCCGCGCGATTCTGCGCTTCTTTTCTCTTCTGCCGATTCTGTCAAGTTTAGGAAAGGTAGGTTATTAAATGAATTCTTTGAGCCATCCGATCATTTCGCCCTTTCAATCTCAGCCATTCCTTAGAGCTAGGGCTTGATTAATAAATTAAGTTGGCTTTATTTGGCTGCACAATCCAACGGTTGTAATCAATCTGATTTCAAACGGACGGATCTGATCCATCTGAAGGGATAATCGAAATCCAACGGTCCAGATGAACAGACAAGATGTGTAGATCACAATGCATGGGCCGGATCGCTCCAGATTCAGATTAATGGCTCAGATTGAGCCATCACATTGGACGGTCCAGATTGCTCCGATCTCTAATGAATGGAACTAATTGAATTTGAATGGAAAATCATGATCGACCGGATCTAAATGAAAGGATAAGATGTCCAGATCTAAATGTACGGACCGGATCTCTTCAGATCTTGATAGATGGCTCAGAATCGATCAGATCTCATCGGACGATCAGGATTGACTAGATCTGAACTCTTTGATTAAGCTGTTTCTGATCTTGATGAAAGGTCCAGATTAATTACATTTGAAATAATCCTTCTAGTCCTAGATGAAGCCATATTCGATTCAACTTGAGTCTAGTCCAGTGGCTCATCTCGATCTCCTACAAACAAAGATAAAATTTGCATATAAGTCCAAAAATTAGGAGAATTTACAATAAGGTCCAAAAATATATCCAACTCATAAAATATGTAAATAATCAATAATAAATCACTCGAGAGGATAAAAACAGTGATATTAAGGACCAAAATAATACAACAAAATGGCAGTTATCAAGGTCTCCTCTTCTTCCATCGATCCGAAAGTTGATTCCTTCTCAACTTCTGAATCCTCACTTGCTTGTGAGGATGATGATTCATCTTCGGCCTCCTCTTCTTGAGCCAGTGATGGATCTTCATGGAGCTTGGCCAATTCCCTCCAAAGCTCCTTGGCATCCATACAATCACCTAGGCTACACAAGAAATCATTAGGAATTAAATCAAAGATAAATTTGATTACCTTCTTATTTTTCTCGAATTGTTGGAGTTGCTCCTCACTCCATCTCTTCTTCTTGAGGAAGCCACCCTTTGGTCCTTTTGGATATTCAAATCCTTCCATCAATATGGACCACTCCTCAAAATCCTTCATCATCAAAAAATCTTCAATCCTTCTCTTCCAAGAATTGAAGCCTTCTTGTCCATAGAAAGAATAGGGAATTGGGGTGTTGATATCCCATCCCAATTGTTCTTCCATCTTCACCCTCTAGCTTCTTTTTCTTAGCTCCTGGCGGTTAGTCCGTAGATGAGCCCCGGGCTCTGATACCAATTGTAGGAGATTTAAAGCCGCTAGAGCGGGGGTGAATAGCGTCATTTTCGTACGATGATGGAATTCATTGCGTTTGTCTCTACAATTTTGTTAGCGTGAAGCGGAATAGTAATGAAAGCAATAATGAAATAAACAATAACGCAAACACAATGATATAATGTGGTTCGGAACCTCAAGGTTCCTACTCCACGGATCGGGCTCAAACGAGCCCTAGCGATGCCAATCACACACCACTAATAAACACACCTTCTCGGAACAATCCGGAGGCGGAGAAACCTCGTACAATAGATTACAACAATAATATAATAACAACAAGCAAATTAGATGAAATACAATGCACTACAAGTAAAGAAAATGCTTTACAAATGCCTTTAGATTACTTGCTTGTTGATCGCTTGAATCGTGGTTGAAGACCCTGATTTGCAGCAGCAAATTACCTCAAAAACGTCCAAGAAATTGCTTGGTTTTTTCTCCATCACGAGCTCCTTAAAAAGCTTCAACCTGTGATGGAAAAAGTCGATCAGTCGACTGATGCCACTGTTGTCGTGAGACAACGGCTAGATCCACGCTGGATAAGTCCAACGGATCCATCATCAGTCGACTGATCATACCTATTAGTCGACTGATGGAGTCTCACTCAACCAGTTGAGTCTCGACTCCATTCTGTGGCCGATTTCTCGAGCACCAGTCGACTGATGCACAATATCAGTCGACTGCTCGAGCCAGCAGTCGACTGCCCACCTCTTGCAGTCGACTGCTAGGCCACTTCCCGCAGTCAAACCCTAGTTGACTCAGGCCAGTCGACTACCACATAGCACCAGTCGACTGACACACCTCAAACATGAGGTTTTATCCCAAGTATTGTTCCCCCATACTTGCTAGACCACCCTTAGCCTAGACCTAAGCCTTCTAGCCACCTCCATCAGCCTCACGCCTCTCGGATCCCTCCAAGTCATCCATGACTTGTTCATCCATCGCGCTAGCCTTTAGGTGCTTCCATCGGCTATGTCATGCTAACGATGTCTACACCACCAAGGCACATTGGACTTACGCCGCCAAGACTCCGCTTGAACTTTACGCCGTCAATATCAATCCCCTTGGACTTCTCAAATGCCAAGACTCAAGCTTGAACTTTCCCTTGCCAATCCATGTTGGACTTTCCATGCGAAGACCCATGCTTGGACTTTTCCTTGTCAACCAATGTTGGACTTTCCATTTGCCAAGACCCATGCTTGGACTTTTCCTTGCCAACCCATGTTGGACTTTCCATTTGCCAAGACCCATGCTTGGACTTTTCCTTGCCAACCCATGTTGGACTTTCCATTTGCCAAGACCCATGCTTGGACTTCCCATGCCAAGTACTCAAGACTTGAACTTTCCTTGCCAAGACCCATGCTTGGACTTTCCAATAATCACATGGTCAACCCTAGTCAACCATCAAAGTCTCCCTCAAGTCAAACTCGAGTCCAGTTAAACATAACCCAAGTCGATTGCTCCAGCAATCTCCCCAACATATTAACCGACATTAATGTCAAACATCAAAACATCACTTGAGTCAAACTCGAGTCTGGTCAATCGTGACCTGGGCCGATTGCACCAACAACCTACTCATCCAATTCCATATCCAACTTAACAAGGCCAATCTCATGAAGATTTAACCGTTTACACTTAATCTGATGTAATAGTATCACCCAAGCTTCAACCCATAGCTCAAATCCCCCAATTCAACCTCAATTAACCCACCCATAATACTAACCTTTAGCCATTTATTTTGCGATATTTTACAGTTTCTACATATAATGTCCATATTAATCAGATGTTCACAATGAGAGCTGCGCTTCTTCGGACCGTAAATGATTTTCCTACTTATGGTATGTTATCGGGATGGAGTACCACTGGGATTTTAGGATGCCCAATATGTATGGAGAAATCAAAGTTATTTTGATTGTCATAGATAATTTTTGCTTCCAAATAATAAATTTAGAAGAAATAAAGAAGAATTCACTAAGAATAGAATTGAAAGAACACCTCCACCATTGAGATTCACCGGTCAATTCTTATGACATAGAGTGCTTAACTTTCCATCTGTTATTTAAGGACCAAATGTTACAACATATGACTATGAAAGTATGCATAAATGGACTAAACAGAGTATATTTTGGAATTTACCGTATTGACAGAGTAATTTGATTCATCACAATCTTGATGTAATGCATATTGAGAAGAATGTTTTTGATAATTTGATATATACGGTGATGGATATTACTGAAAAAACAAAAGACAATCTGAATGAAAGAAAAGATATGCGTCTCATCTATAAACGACTCACCCTTGATGTTGATGAAAATAGTAGGGGACCAAAACCAAAAGCAGTTTATACATTGAATAAGGATCAGAGACAGATTGTTTGTGAATGGTTGAAATCATTGAGATTTCCTGATGGTTATGACTCTAATCTTGGCAGATGCGTCGATCTGAAGGAATGCAAATTGATTGGTTTGAAAAGTCATGACTGTCATATATTCATGGAAAGACTAATTCCTATTTCTTTTAAGGAAATGTTACCAAATTTGTATGAGGTGCAATTATGGAATTAAGCATTTTCCTTCATGATATTTGCTCGACAGTATTGAGTCATTCACACATGGAGACATTAGAGAGAGATTTCAATCATTTTGTATAAATTAGAAAGAATATTCCACCGGCATTTTTTGATTCCATGGAACATCTTTTGGTTCACTTGTCATACGAGGCTAAAGTTGGAGGTCCTGTTCAATTTCGATGGATGTATCTGTTTGAAAGGTGAACTTTTTCTTTTTTCTTTTTATAATTATTAGTGCCTTTGATTAATTTTAATATAAATTAATTTCTAATACATTTTATTTTATTACTATTATATTCCTCTATCACTTGAAAAAAAGGTGAAAAATAAGGCTCATGTTGAGGCTTCTATTATTAATGCATATATTGTGGAGGAAGTTACAACTTTTGCATCATATTATTTTGAACCTCACGTTCAATGCAAAATTCGAAGAGAAGGAAGAAATGATGAGGGTCATGTTGATCCAATTTGAAGTCATTCTCAATTTTTAACTACCTTGGTTGACCGAGTGGATATTGTACACGTAGATACTTAACTGATCAAGAGTGACGAGAAACCCACACATATATTTTACTGAACTGTCCAAAAGTACATCGTATTTTGAGTGAGTATATACATGTTATATTATATATTTCATATACCGTAAATTATTATTCATGTTATATTATTTTTTATGCTAGGATTTTCCAAACCCTATATTCTGAGCTTCCGGAGCATTAGTTTAATTGTTTCTGTGATGAAGAATTTGCACCATGGTTCAAAAAATATGTAAGTAGTCTATGATAATAAATTGGTTAAATCTTGACTTTAACACATACTTATTTGACTTTAGGTTCTTGATAATCACACACACATTGAGCAAGAATTAGTAAACCATTTGTCGTGGGGGTCCAAACTCAATGGTGAAAACTTGGCCGACATATTTCATAAACGAATATACTTTTTATACTCAAGAATATGGAATGGGCAAAGCTACAATGAATAGTGGGGTTTGTGTTTAGTCATCTAATGATGGAGGTGCAAGGAATGATTTTTATAGTTTGTTAAATGAAATTTTAGAGGTAGAGTACCCAAGCTCAGATTTGCGAGTTGTTTTATTTATGTATCGTTGGTTTGACCCTATCAAAGGCATGAGGGTGCATCCACAGTTTAATTTGGTTGAAATAAATCACAAAAAATTATACAAGAGGTATGAACCATTTGTGTTAGCACAACAAGCGATTCAAGTATTTTATGCTTCATATCCTAGTCTGAGACTAGACAAAAGTGATTGGAGGGCAGTTTGTAAAACAAAATCACGTAAAAAAATTGAGGAACATTGAGAAGACATAGCATATCAACAAGATGAAGTTGTCAATACATTTCATATCAAAGAATATAATATTTCAACGTTACGAGATCCCAGCAGTGTAGTAATAAACGTTGATGCAAGTGAAATGAATGAGGATGAAGATGAGGAATTTAATTTAGATGATGATGATGACGATGACGATGATGATGATGAGATCGAACAGACATATGACCAGGATGAAATTCACAATGAGGACTTCGATTTATAATTATGGATAACTTTTATTCGGCAATAATTATGTTACTATTTACTATCTGATTCTAAATTTCATATATTTGATATATTAATGAACTATCTTTTTTTTGTATTGTTTATATTATAAATTTTATATGAAAATGTAATTCTTTTATTTTTTTACTTTCATATTCTTCTAATAATTATGATTATTAGTTTCGACGTGGCGGTCATAGACGAGGTAGCGATGGAAGATCACAGTCTTCCTTTGCTTCAGCCCCTGCATAATCTGATGCTCTTGCAAGAAATATGCCCTCGAGCTCTTCTCCAGTTGCAGGATCTTCTGGTTCTCAACAGATCCCTGCTAATGTATCTTCCCCAGTACAACAATCACTGGTTGAAAGGGAAGATACGCGAGAGGTGATATCTCCACGCGGAGATTTATAAGTATTCAAGTTTTAAATTATCTATGTTTTTAATAATTTATATATTTTTATAAATATATAACATGATTTTTATTTTATTTTATTATAGATTTACAAATTCTTTACATGTTATCCTTGAGGTAAATAAAATAGTGAATAACCATTGGGGCGAAGCTTCTATGAGTTATACGTGTTGGTGCAGTGGGCACCAAAGTCGAACCGGTATTTTGATTATGGCAAAAGGCTCAATAGTTAAGGGTATATTTGTTATCTTACGAGCTCAATTAAGTGTGCAGAAATGCTAAAGTTGAGCGGAAGGTCTGCGACACCCGGTGGGAACCGAGGTGGTCGGGCAACGCCAGAGGGACTTCGGAGGAAGCCGAGGTACTCGGGTGAAGACCGGAAGCGAGGCTACAAGGTAAGCTCGTGTGAAAGCGAAGCAAGGTCGTTAAGCGTAGATCCGACCCAATACCTCCAATGGAAGGTCTAGGTCGAGATCAGATGGTTAGAACCATCGTACTTTATATTTTAAGCTAACTTGTACTATGCCCAAAACCCTTTGACTATCAAGCTGCTAGTCAAGTTCGACCTCGAGAAGAGCTCAATTTCAAGGGGGTGAATTTGGACTTGACTCGTGTTTTGGTACAAAGGGTGATGTGGCATCAAGGTGGACATCCAAACCATCACCAAGCTTCCTTGTGGTGGACGCCCAAAATAAGGTGAGTTGGCACAAGATGGTTGGCTCCCATGATGTGGCACAAGTTGAATGGCTCCAACAAGTTGGCGCCCAAGGAGGTTGGAGGTGGCACAAGGTGGTTGGATGAAACACCTCATCCTCAAGTTGGCGCCCAAGGAGGTTGGAGGTGGCACAAGGTGGTTGGATGAAACACCTCATCCTCAAGTTGGCGCCCAAGGAGGTTGGAGGTGGCACAAGGTGGTTGGATGAAACACCTCATCCTTGAGTTGCACAAGAAGGTTGGAGGTGGCACAAGGTGGTTGGATGAAACACCTCATCCTTGAGTTGGCACAAGAAGGTTGGAGGTGGCACAAGGTGGTTGGATGAAACACCTCATCCTTGAGTTGGGATAAGAACCTCACCTTGGACACTACCTATGTCTAAATTCATAGATCAATATCCATAAATAGACATGTTCAAGCCAAGCAAATTACAAGAATTCAAGAGCTCTCAACACGCCGTCGTAACGCCGCTACTACTACTCACATTTGCTACGACGAAGTGCCGCCGACAACGAAAGCTACATCTTCTACTTATAAGAGTTGTCGGTATATTTATTTAAGTTCTACTTCTTTAAATTGTCTTTGTGCTTTAATCGTAACAAGGAAAGGGGGAGTGTCCCTTTGCCTTGATTTCTTTTTGTAATCGTTGCTCCTACTTCCAACGAAGAGGAGTGGTTTTAGTGAATTGCCCTCCGTACGTGATCAAGGATCACTAGGGCCGTGGATTAGCAATCGAAAGATTGTGAACCACGTAAAAATATCTTGTCTACTTTATATTTCCGCTGTGCACTCTCTACTTGCTTTTTACTTATTGCAAAAGTTTTTAACGACATCGTATCGCTATTCACCCCCCCCCCCTCTAGCGACACTTTCGATCCAACAATTGGTATCAGAGTCGGCGCTAAGATTCGTGAGAAACCACCAATCTAGCTTTGTTTTTCTTTTTTTTACAGATTTTTTATTTATTTATTTCTGTTTTCGTATAATTATTTCACTTGCTTATCTTCTCCTACATATAGAATTGCATTAGAGGCTTTAGGATCCGGATAAGGTTGTCCTTCGGGTTAGATCCCGAGTAAGGTTGTCCTCCGGAACTTCAACGACATTCGCATTTGATTGTTTATTTCTTTTTGCAAGTTACATTTTATATATCTTTTTACTTCCCTTTTACTACTAATCCAAGACGAAAGTCTTGGAATATTCTTTCATGTGTGTTTTGCAAGATTCTTTTCGTTCTTCTTCTTGTTTTTAAATGGCCCATCTCGAAGGGTTTAGCACCGCCTGACCCCGTTTACAACGGTAATGACTTTCGTTATTGGAAGGGTCGGATGGAATGCTTTCTTAAAACCCAAATCGAGATGTGGATCGTAATCAAACCGGTTTCACACTTCCTATTAATGAAGATGGTGAATCTTTGGGTTACGATCAATGGTCAAATTCCATGAAAAACAAGTAGAAGCCGATGCCAAGGCAACTCAAATCTTGCAATGTGGGTTGTCCAAGGAAGAGCTCAACCGCGTCGGCCCCTTCATTAGTGCAAAGGACTTATGGACCAAGCTAGTGGAACTACACGAAGGCACCGACGACACGAAGGTATGTAAAAGAGATTTACTTTTAAATAAATTGTATAACTTGAAAATGCAGGAAAACGAGACCGCAACTCAACTACATGCTTGTATCCAAGACATCGTCAACCAACTCCATGCCATCGGACAAAAGGTCGAGAATCGCGACCTTATCAGGTATTCTCTTAACTCGTTTCCTAGGACCACCTTGTGGGCATCCATGGTCGATGCCTACAAGGTCTCCAAGGACCTTTCTAAAATTAGGTTAGACGAATTGTTTTGAACTTGAATTACATGAGCAAACTAACGTGGTCGTGCCGAGAAGAGTATTGCGTTAGTTGCGTGTTCCAAGAAGAAGAAGCCCGCAAGCAAGCCACCCCAAGGAAGAAGATTTAGTCCGAATCGAAGTAGACTCGAATAGAATCCGAACTAGTCAATCTATTTCGGAATATGATCAAGAGACTAAAACGACCAACAACTCAAGGTAAGCCTAAACCTAATTCAAATACTTCTAATTTTAGATGCTATGAGTGCAACAGGTTCGGTCACATCAAGTCCGAGTGCCCAAAGCTAAAGAATAACGCATCAAAGACCAAGAAAGCGCTAAACGCTACTTGGGAGGAGTTGTCGGAGGAAGAAGACGATATCCAAGCTCTAATGGCCAAGCCGACCGAGCACGACTCAAACCAAGAAGAGTCCGAGTCGAATCCGGCGATGAGCTTCCATTCAAGACAAGCCACGGATCCGTATCCGGTTCAAAAGAATCATTAAGGGTAAGTCGGTCGTTACTTAATACTTTGTATGGTGCAATTAAATTTTAAATAAGAAACTAGCTAAGTCCGAGTCCAAGGTCGAGACCCTAATTGAGGAGGTTAACCTTCTCAAACATGAGGTCTCCTAACCTCTTCGACTACTCGTATTCAAGAGGAGGACTCAACTCAAGTTGAAAAGCTTGAAGTTGAGAACTCGCTTTGAAAACACAAGTCAAGACCTTAGGAACACGTTGGAAAGGTTCACTTTGGGATCCAAGGACTTGACCTCTTACTTGGATCACAAAGGGCCGTGTACAACAAGGCCGGACTCGGGTTTAACTCAAATACAACCAATAAGTCATATATGTCTATAGTAAACCAACATAAGAAAAATGTCCAAGCATGGGTCCCTAAGACCACTTTGATTTCAACTTTAGGATCTAACATATATTGGGTTCCCAAGGACCAAATTCACTATGTGAATAGACCCACTCGATTCAATGGTCCAGGGGGAGCCAATACAAAATGTATTTTTGTTAAGTCTTAGAAATTGCATGCTTAGTTTTTCCTTTATTTTTAGAATGGTTAGATAGGACTCATAACCAACTAAAATCCTGCGAAAAGATTGAGCCTCGGGAGCCTCTTTTCAAAAAATAAACCAACTAAAATCCTACGAAAAGATTGATCCTCGGGGAGCCTCTTTTCAAAAATAACTAGTTAGACCAAGACGTAGTCTCAAGTAAGTCGAGTTATCAATTTCTTGAAATTAGCTTTGTCTAAGGAAGTGGTCGTTGTTCCGATCAAAGAAGGCCTCTGTGCCTCGCCACGACCTGGAAGCTAATCTCTTGAAAAGATTACTTGATGAGCTTAGACTAAATCCGAATCTAACCTAATGTTGGTTAATTTAAATTCATTAAAATTAATCAAGTAAAATTGAAAGTCATCTCACAATAACACATAGGAATAACATGTTTTGATCATGTAGATATTGGTGAGATGATTTAGGTTTAAAAACTTACAAACAACCCTTTAGTAATTCCAATATCCGATCCAACTACCTTATGTGTAGGATCAATGGATGTTGGATGCTGGTTGCTCGACACATGACCGGGATCAACTCAAATTTTGGTTACGATTCAAACGACAAGGATCGGTAGCCTTGGAAATAACGCAAGCTCAAAATCATCGGATCGTGATATTGAGCTCAACTCTAACTTTACAATTCAAAATGTCTTATTAGTAGAAAACTTTCAATATAATTTACTTAGTGTAAGCCAATTGTGTGATAACAATTATAAGGTCATATTTCTAGAAAATGAATGCGTAATCAAAATAAATGCAACATCTAAAATAATACTTAAAGGAACTAGGAGTAGCAACATCTACACAATAAATTTACCCAACTCCTCAACCAAGTGTCTTATGACACAGCAAGAGGAATCTTGTGACACTGCACCCAAGACTCGGCCCACAAGATGAGTCAGAGTGGCTTGGTTATAGGTTTGCCTAAACTAAACAACTTGGATAATAAAATATGTAATGCTTGTCAACAAGGTAAACAATCTAGGACACGAACCCGTTCAATCCTTAACAAAACCAACTAGCAAATCAACTTATAGCGAACCCGACTCTGATCTTGAACTTGAATCTCGCCCTAACCCAAGTCATCCTATCGACCAAGTGATAGATGACTCTAACCCAAGTCAAACTAGAACTCACCCAAGTCATCCTATCGACCAAGTGATAGATGACCCTAACCCGAGTCACACTAAGACTCAAACAAATCATCCTATCAATCAAGTTATAGGTGATCCAAATTTAGGGGTTCGAACTAGAGCTTCATATCGAAACCTTAGTCAAATCTCGTTAATTTCCAAAATCGAACCCAAAACTATTGAACAAGCACTTCTTGATCCCGATCGGATTATTGCTATGCAAGAAGAGCTAGCTCAATTCACTAGAAATGAAGTCCGGAATTAGTACCACCACCTAAAGAAAAATCAATTATTGGAACAAGGTGGGTATTTCAAATAAACTTGATGATAAAGGTGAAGTAGTTAGAAATAAAGCTAGGTTAGTCAAAAGGGTTTAGTCAAGTCGAAGGTTTAGATTACGATGAGACCTACGCCGTAGCAGGACTAGAGTCCATCCGAATGTTGTTAGCATATGCCGCACATCGAGGTTTTAAATTGTTTCAAATGGATGTCAAGTCAGCATTTTTGAATGGATACATTAAGGAAGAAGTTTACGCTACCAACCTCCGGATTCGAAAATCTAGATAAACTCGACCATGTCCTTAGACTTAAGAAAGCCCTATATGGACTCAAACAAGCCCCAAGAGCTTGTACGAAGGCTTCGATCTATCTTAAGTCCAAAGGATTCAACCAAGGTTTAGTCGACCCAACCTTATTCGTTAAAACCGTAGGAAAAGAAATCTTTATAGCCCAAATCTATGTAGATGATATAATTTTGGAACTACCAACTCGATCTGCTAAACGAATTCATCTCACTTATGGAAAGTGAATTTGAAATGAATTTAGTGGGAGAGTTAAGTTTTTCTTAGGTTTACAAATTAAACAAACTAAAGATGGAATATATTTACATCAACAAAAATATACTAAGGACTTAATAAATCGATTTGGAATGCAAGATGCTAAAATAATCAATACACCTATGGCAACTAATGTTAATATAAACGAAGATGTAGAAGGAAAACCCGTTGACCTAAAATACTATAGGAGCGCAATAGGAAGTCTCCTATACTTAACCGCGAGCCGACGACATTTTATTCATGGTAAGTATGTGCGCAAGGTTACAAACCTGCGCAAGGAGTCTCACCTAACCCTAGTCAAGCGATCCTTAGATATCTAAAGGGCACGCTAAACGAGGTATTTGGTACCCTAGATCTACCGAGTTTAATCTAATCGGCTATCTGACCCGACTATGCCGTAGTAAACTCGATAGAAAGAGCACGAGTGGTTGTTGTCAAATCCTCTACTCGAGTCTAGTAAGTTGGTGCGAGGAAGCGATTGCGTTGCCTTATCTACCACCGGCCGAATACGTTGCGATGGGTGAGTGTGTCTCTCACCTCGTGGGATGAAGCACACTCTCCAAGACTTTAGCTTAATCTTTAACAACATTAAAACCTACATAGATAACATTAGTTCAATTAACTTAACTAAAAATCCAATATGTCATTCTAGGACAAAACATATAGAAGTTAAACACCACTTCATTAGGGAACATGTAACTAATGGAACTATACAACTAGAGTATGTTGAGTCCAAATCAAACCTAGCGGACATCTTCACCAAACCACTACCCGGCGAATTTAGTTTATTAAGACGAAAGTTAGGTATGTGCGTAATAGAGTAGGATTTAAATTTTTCTATATATGTACTCTACTTTTGCTTCTTTTTATGAAATTAGCCTAAGTCTTACCTTAGAAATCATATACCTATAGATTTAAGGAGACAACACATCTCACAACACATAGGACTAATGTGTTTGTGTACTTAGCCACGTAGACGGGCGTGAGATGTTAGGACCTTACTCCTGGTTCCAGATGTAGATTCAGTGCATCGACATGAACCATGGAGTATAATTATTTAAAATTAATCAACTCCTTCAAGACTTATTGATCATTCTATATCAATCAAGTCCAACCGGAGTTGTACATTTTAGATAAACATATTTTCAAGCTTATTATTATTTTAAAAAAAATATATATTTATATTGGGAACTTGCTTGGACTTACAAACCTTAAAATATATTTACAAACTTTTTGAGTTAAGGCAAAAGGGGGAGAAAGTCACAAAAGTAAGGAAGAAAGTAAACAAAATTATTACCTTTATTAAGTAATTCCGTTTACTTAAGCAACTATTAAGGGGGAGTAAAAATTATTTTTCAAGAACTCACCTTCGGTCAAGGGGAGTAAAAATTATTTTTCAAGAACTCACCTTCGGTCAAGGGGGAGGTTACCTCAAAGGGGAGAACTTGAAACAATAATATTTCTCACTCATGCTTAATCTTTATGCTAGCTCACTCATGCTTAATCTTTATGCTAGCTCATTCATACTTAATCATTATGCTAGCTCATTCATATTTAATCATTATGCTAGCTCATTCATACTTAATCATTATGCTAGCTCATTCATATTTAATCATTATGCTAGCTCATTCATATTTAATCTTTATGCTAGCTCATTCATTTTTAATCTTTATGCTAGCTCATTCATGCTTAATCATTATGCTAGCTCATTCATATTTAATCTTTATGCTAGCTCATTCATGCTTAATCATTATGCTAGCTTACTGTTATGCTTAATTTTTCCTTAACTTTTGTGTCGGTTTGCCATGAATCAAAGGGGAGATTGTTGGTGCGTGGGCACCAAAGTCGAACCGGTATTTTGATTATGGCAAAAGGCTCAATAGTTAAGGGTATATTTGTTATCTTACGAGCTCAATTAAGTGTGCAGAAATGCTAAAGTTGAGCGGAAGGTCTGCGACACGCGGTGGGAACCGAGGTGGTCGGGCAACGCCAGAGGGACTTCTGAGGAAGCCGAGGTACTCGGGTGAAGACCGGAAGCGAGGCTACAAGGTAAGCTCGTGTGAAAGCGAAGCAAGGTCGTTAAGCGTAGATCCGACCCAATACCTCCATTGGAAGGTCTAGGTCGAGATCAGATGGTTAGAACCATCGTACTTTATATTTTAAGCTAACTTGTACTGCAGTCCAAAACCCTTTGACTACAGTCAACTGCTAGTCAAGTTCCAGCCTCGAGAAGAGCTCGAATTTCAAGGGGGTGAATTTGGACTTGACTCGTGTTTTGGTACAAAGGGTGATGTGGCATCAAGGTGGACATCCAAACCATCACCAAGCTTCCTTGTGGTGGACGCCCAAAATAAGGTGAGTTGGCACAAGATGGTTGGCTCCCATGATGTGGCACAAGTTGAATGGCTCCAACAAGTTGGCGCCCAAGGAGGTTGGAGGTGGCACAAGGTGGTTGGATGAAACACCTCATCCTCAGTTGGCGCCCAAGGAGGTTGGAGGTGGCACAAGGTGGTTGGATGAAACACCTCATCCTCAAGGCGCCAAGGAGGTTGGAGGTGGCACAAGGTGGTTGGATGAAACACCTCATCCTCAAGTTGGCGCCCAAGGAGGTTGGAGGTGGCACAAGGTGGTTGGATGAAACACCTCATCCTTGAGTTGGCCCACAAGAAGGTTGGAGGTGGCACAAGGTGGTTGGATGAAACACCTCATCCTTGAGTTGGGATAAGAACCTCACCTTGGACACTACCTATGTCTAAATTCATAGATCAATATCCATAAATAGACATGTTCAAGCCAAGCAAATTACAAGAATTCAAGAGCTCTCAACACGCCGTCGTAACGTCGCTACTACTACTCACATTTGCTACGACGAAGTGCCGCCGACAACGAAAGCTACATCTTCTACTTATAAGAGTTGTCGGTATATTTATTTAAGTTCTACTTCTTTAAATTGTCTTTGTGCTTTAATCGTAACAAGGAAAGGGGGAGTGTCCCTTTGCCTTGATTTCTTTTTGTAATCGTTGCTCCTACTTCCAACGAAGAGGAGTGGTTTTAGTGAATTGCCCTCCGTACGTGATCAAGGATCACTAGGGCCGTGGATTAGCAATCGAAAGATTGTGAACCACGTAAAAATATCTTGTCTACTTTATATTTCCGCTGTGCACTCTCTACTTGCTTTTTACTTATTGCAAAAGTTTTTTAACGACATCGTATCGCTATTCACCCCCCCCTCTAGCGACACTTTCGATCCAACAATACGAGCACGCCGAAAGAAATAAAAAGTTTGTGGTGGAATGAGTTTAAGGTAAGTTATTTAAATCATTTTGTATATAAAATTGCAGTTAATATAATAAATTCATTTTTTTCTCTACTGCAGCAGCTATTTACTTGGGAGGAGAGTGAAACACTAGAGATAAGGAGGATTTTCAAAAAAAAGTGTGACGACCATATCAAAAACATACTTAGTCATGCAAAAACCAGAAGTAAAAAGTCACACTACATAACCGAGGAGAATTGAAATAAGATTGTTTCATATTGGGAATCTGAGGATAACAAATGGAGTGAGCAAAATAAGAAAAATCAACATTGTAATGTCGGCGCTATGTCTGCCACGTATGCGGGAAGCTCAATAAATATCGATGAACATAGACATCGATTGGTGAATTTTTTCAAATCCTAATTTTGTAATCTAATACTCACTAATTTATAAATTATAATGATGTTTGTTTAGGCCCAGTAGACGAGGATTGAGGCATCATTTATAGACACTTTCACCCGTACATTCCAAAAGAAAAATAAGACGTATAGTGGGGATAGAGCTAGAACAATAAAGGTTTGTAATTTAAAAAATTTAAATTCTTATGTTAGTATTTAACTTTTTTTTTCAAAACAAGAGAAATACGATGAACTTGCATAGAGAAATTCGAGTGTAAGTGATGATGCAGTCAAATCTGAGCCTTCTATTAGCAATATCAATTGATGGCTCGAAGCAACTGGAGGGGCAAAAGTGGAAGAATAATTGGACTCAGTTCTTTGAGCCGAACCTATAAAGCCCATGGTGCTTCTTCTTCATCCTCACTGGCAGTAAGAGCAGAAATAAATCAATTGACCGAAGAGGTACTCATTTGAGGGAGTTACTAGCACAAAAGGAAAATGAATCGAGACAAAGAGAGCAAGAAGTAAATGAACAAATGAACAAATTTTGGAGGCAACAGATGTTAATTATGCAGCATCTTCAATTAACATCTAGTTCAAGCCAACTTCCTCCTTCTCAATTTGGTCCTCCTTTTGGTCCTTGTAATAATGACAATGATGATGTATTTTTTGATGATGATGGTGGTGATGATGGTGGTTACGTTTGAATATATTTGTTGTTTTTAAATGTTAATTGACTGATCACATTCGATATCTATGTATTGTAAGTTATGTTTATATTTGTTTGTATATATTGATTTGGTATTGAAGTTTGATATGTGAATTAGTTTATATTGTTATATGTGTTTGTTGTAAAACAGGAAAAATAGTAGAATTTATCATGATATTTTTTTTATTTTCCCAGATTAGCAACGAAAATAAATTTTGTCATAGATTTGCAATGAAAAATCATTTTTCATCGTAGAATTGGCAACAAAAAAAAATTTCGTTGCAAAAAAGAAGCAACAATCGACTGCCTTATGTGTTCAGCCGACTGGTATACTATTAATCGAGTGGGAGTCGGTTAAAAGAGATTATGTGACCTGCTTCTCCTGTTAGTTATATATGAGAGGTGCAATCGCCTTATGGTTGTACCATTTATTTGATAAATGAAGATTCACTATTTGAGTATACATGTTTTCATGTATTTGATTGGATCTTAAACTTATTTACTGAATGTCTGCAATACGATTCACAACATAAGAGAATTTGTAATTAGATCACAACTAGTGAGTATCTCTACATGTGTAATTGTGATGTATTGGAATTATCCCTAGTCGATGAATTGATGCATTCGGACACCATCAATTTTGTTGAGACTAGCACGAGTTATACTCTTTGGTTTATCCAAGCAGCTGTTTCTCACTGGCTGGAGACATTGGGATGTCCGAAGTTAACCGTGGATGCTAGTTATGGTAACTAGTTCATTGGAGTGACCAGCTGTAAGACTTCACATGGTTCTCTGCATATACAGATATGTCAATGAATTTCTTATTGCAGCTTAAGTGCGATGTTCCTTCGACTTGCGGTATTCAAGTCATCTTGGTCATGGAGACTTATGCTTTAACATCTTAAGCAAGCATCTCCGAGGAGATGTGGATCCGGAATGATTAGGTATAAGTCAAAGTGGCTGAAGGTGTTTGAATAGCCTACAGAGGATTCACCACTCCTTGCGAGGAGATGTATACCCTGTGGCCACTCGTCGGATTGTTACTAAAGTCTTTAGCTAAAGCATTTCATGTTTAGAGTATGGTACTCTTGGATACATGTGAAGTAACTAGAATCCACAGGATGAGGAAATGATACTTGGGCTAGGTGTGACATAGTCAAACTAGTGGGGATTGACACAATAGCCCATGTCATGAACCAAGTGGGTATAAGATGAGTGAAGGGAACGGGGCATGATTCACTGTAGTTGCTGAAAGGTTTCAGAAGTTGTTCTGGAGTCAACCATTGATTTTTTGATTAATTGGGGATCATGATGTACTACTAGGTGTCACTCATGATTGTTCTATAATTAATGGTTAATTATAGATAGCCAACCTAAACCGGGAATATATTTGGTCACATGCACTATGAGTATTATCTAAAGGATTTAAAATGAGTTTGAGAATGAGATTCTCAAATTGAGAGAGACTTAGTTTGGTTGGACCAAACAAGGAGTGAGCATGAAATTATTTCAGTCGCATCGGAAGCATGGATGGGCCGAGACTTTTGAAGACATGATGGATGAACCAAATTGGTTTGGTTCTAATCCAATGGTGGAAAATAAACCAAAGGGGTTTGGTTTGTTTTAAACGAATGAACCAAAATTGGTTTGGTTTATTTTAACTTAAAATAGACCAATGCGGTTTTGTTTATTTTAACTTAAATTAATGGAGCGGGTTAACGGATTTTGGTTGTGAACCAATAATTGTTGAGAGAAGGTTTCTTGATGGTCAAGAAACATGCTCTCTATAAGTAAGAGGGTTGAGAAAATTTTTGCAGATGACTTAGGTTTAGAGAAACCCTAGCCACTCTCTTCTCCTCTCCTTGCTTGTGCGTCGCCCATTGGTGTTGCCGCCGCCCTAGCCCAATCGTCGGCCAACTTTCATCCGTCGGCCAGCCACCAGCTGTCGACCATCTATTGGCTAGCAAGCCAGCCATCGACCCTTGCAGCTTCCGATCACCTTGTTGTCGCCGGCCAACTTGTTTGGCCAGCACTTTCGAGGTAACAAGTTCGTGGAACTTGTTTTGTGATCGTCTCTCGAATCACATCATCTTCAATGTGAGACTAGTATCTCTCGTCAAGACAGAGCTCGTAGCTTGTTGAAGCTCTCCCAACAATACTCGGTGTGGATACGGATAGAGTTGAAACTTGCGAGGGTCGCTAAGGTTGATGCCATTTCTGCTTCACATACTTCGTCAGATATACCTAGAGTAGTTTTCTTTATTGCAAAATTTGAAATTACAATTATGTATACACTGTTGTATCTTGCATGCGTGTGGTGTTTGTGATGTAATAAAATAGTTTATTACCAATTTTATTTGCTTCCGCTGTACATGTTTATGAAACATGTTCGAACACACACCCACATCGGTGCCCCAAAACCCAACATCTCCACCACCAGTCGACTGACGCCCACCATCAGTCGACTGATAAATGTGGGTTTGCGACAAAATTTTTTTTTCATCACAGAAATTATGTCAAATTTTTTTTGTCGCAGATTATCCATTATCAGTCGACTGATCAACATGATCAGTGGACTGATTTTTTGTATCACCTTACAGAACCTTATTTAGCCAACTGCCCAGTCGACTGCTATTACTGTAGCAACTTACAAAAACTTTGATAGCTGATTGACCAGTCGAACTGGTCAGATGTCAGTCAATTTATGGTATTCTTCAGTCAACTGACCTTGAATATTTTGCAATGAAATTTTTTTTCGTCGTAGATTTGGCGACGAAAATAAATATTCATCGCCAAATCTATTTTCATTTAAGAAAATATGTTTATTAGACTTTTATGATGAACTATGTTTTCATCATAGATTTGGTGACGAATATAACTATTCGTCGCTAAATTTGGCGACGACATTTATTTTCGGTACCAAATTTGGTGACGAATAGTTATTTTTGTTGCCAAAATTGGCGATAAATAGTTATTTTCGTCACCAAAATTGGCAACGAATAATTATTTATTTCTGATGCAAAGTAATATGTATTAGTTTTTTGCGACGAAGTATTTTTTTGTCGCAGATTTAGCGACGAACTATGTTTCGTCACCAAATTTGGTGACGAATAATTATTTTCGTCGCTAAATTTGATGACAAGATATTTTTGTTGTCATTTTTATTGCTAAGTAACAATTAATTTTGCAATGAAAATTTTATTCGTTGTAATTTTTATGACAAATTTTTTTTTTCATTGCAAAATTCGTTGCCAAATACTGCATTTTTTGTAGTGTGTCATAATCAAGTGTCTCACTCTTGTTGAAGTCCAAGTACCTTAATATTACTATTTGAAAACTTTAAGCATTCTCTTATAAGTTGTTATCTCCTATTATATATATAACTTCTAACCTTCCTCCATAGCAAACTTGTGATTGGGCACTTGAAAATAGGTGTTCCAGTGTCTCCTTTGCACTAGCATAAAAGGGTAGGACTTATCCTATATAAATGACAAACGATCTTTGATGGCTAATAGACCATGAGCCAGTAGCTAAGATTTGAATACCTGACTAGGGTGGACATACGATTTTCACATAGTGCTAACCCATGATTGTTTGGTTCTTATCCTCCTTAAGTACTCATAAGCACTATCAATCCCTTTACTTGCTTGAGTGAATCAAGCCACCAGTTTGGTGGGTGTTGTTATAGTTGATCTCTATCTGTCCAATATCTCATCTATGATGTGTAAAAGTCTTTTAATCAATGATGAATTAGTACATTTCACTTGCCAAGTCCACAAATCTGCATGCCTATTCCATAATGAGTTTTGTTTGTCTTAGATACGCCATAAGACTTTGGATAGTAAACCATTGCTCTATGCCTTTAGGTTTTGAAGTCTATAGCCTCTCTCCTCTTTTGGCATACAAATGTTTGTCCAAAATATTGGGGGAGGGAGTGCCTAGCTATCCATATAAACCCTCTACACAGTGCATAAATCTTATTAATGATGGCAAACAATAGTGGGAGGATAGAGAGTAAGAAACATTTAACTCCTTGCAAGATCGATATTATAAAGCTGTAGTTTGCCCGCATACGAAAGTATATGTCATGGTTAGGAGGTGATTTTACCAATGATAGTATCTATTGTTGGATCAAAAAGCGCCAGAGAGGGGGGGTGAATAGCGTGCGTAAAACTTCGTTTCTTTTCGTTCGTTCGATTAAAACAAAGAGATGCACAGCGGAAAAATAAATGAGACAAATTTATTTTTACTTGGTTCACAATCCAACGGTTAATACTCCAAGGCCCCATAATCCTTGACTGCGTACGAAGGGGCAATCCACTAGAGTCTCCTCCTCGTTGGAGGTAGGAGACAACGATCACAAAAACGGAAGCTCGAGGATGAGGCAACAAACCTACCTCACCTCGTTACAATTAAAACCATGAATACAATAAATAAAACAAACTTGCTACTACTGACGAAGAGGTTGTAAGCTTGGCGTTGCGTCAGAGTTATAACGACATTACGACATTAGAGCTTTAGCATTGTGGGAGCACTTTGAGGGCAATCTTGATGATCTAGGGTTCAAGTCCTCCCCTCTTTTTATAGACTTGCGCCTTGGAATAAATCCATATCCAAATCCTCAACTTGTGGATCTTATCACGAGGTGACACCTTATCTTATCACAAAGTGGCAGTGTCAAACGTTATCTTTTTGACCTTGCATATTTGGCTGATTCGTCGCCATCAATCGACTGATGACCTTCATCAGTCGACTGCTGGAGCATCAGTCGACTGTCAGCTTGGTCATTCCCTGCAATAAGAGGTTAGCACAGAATATGATAAATATGACTATTCCTTACTGTTCGATTTCGACCTAGACCTTCCACTGGAAGTCTTAGTCGAATTGCCGCCTACGGTTGTCCCCGTACAGAGGACACAACCTTATATCTCTCTTCACACTCGTGCTTACCTCTGGTCCTTTATGACCAGTCGCTTTGCTTCCGGTCTTCACTTGGGTTCTTCGACTCCACAAAGTTCTCCCAGTGTCGCCCGACTACCACGGTTTCTTGACTCGAGATTCTCCGAGTGTAGCTGACCTTCGACTTAGCTTAATCATTTCCTACACACTTAATTCAACTCATGAGATAACAATAACACCTTAACTTTGGGCCTTTGCCTTAATCAAAACCTAGGTTCAATTATTTGGTGCCGTTGCACCAACAATCTCCTCCTTTTTGATCTATGACAAACCGACACAAAGTTAAGGGAAAATTAAAGCATAAAACAAGTGAAGTAAATGAGATAAACGCTTTTTCAAAAACTCTCCCTTAACCCTAGGTGAGTTTTGATAAAGATACTTTAATTTTTAAAATTAAATTTTGTGTTGCTCCCCCTTTTGCTCTTCTCCCCCTTTTTCCATAAATAAAAAAAGTGTGGTTTAATACAAAATAGGGGTTTAAAAACAACATGTTATAAGCATGCGCCTAGAATTATTAAGGATAAATCAACTATGAGTCCAAGCATGCATCTAGCATTAGTTAGATAGGTTGGTTCGATGTGTGTCCCTTTGCACCAACAATTTAATAAGTTTTTGAAATATAATTTTGATTTTCAAAATACTTATAAATTTATTTTCAAAAAGAACTTCAAAGGTTTGTAATATAACCCTTATGGTTAGTTTGCTCTCCCCCTTAGTCAAATATATGAAGTATAAGAGATTTAGGGGGCACTAAACTTTGACCTAGAGAGTTGTATACTTAGTATTGGCCAATCGAAGTTAAGTGCAATAGTTGAAAAAATAGGTAGCATTTTGAAAAGGTTATGGCTTGTGTATATTATAATTATTCCTTAACATCTCACCCATTCTATGTATCTCAAAAATGCATTCGCCTTATATGTTTTATGAGATAATTTTAACTCGATTAAAGTTAGTCAACCTTGGGTTAGATTCGGATTTAACCCTTAGTTTGTCAAGTAAACTTTTCAAAAAATTGGCTTCCAGGTCGTGGCGAGGCACAAGGGCCTTCTTTGATCAGAACAATGACTACTTTCTTAGATAAAGACAAATTCAAGAAATTGATTACTTGAGTCACTTAAGATTACTTTCTAGTCTACCTAGTTTAGGATACGACGAGGTAGCTTTAGCTAGTTCAACTCAGCCAAGTGCACCAAGCTAGATACGCCTTATCTAGCTCGAATACACGAGACGTTGTTTCCCTAACGTACTATCATCTCTCCACGTCCTGATACTATGTTGTCAAAGTTGACTAACTATTTATCCTATTTAGCCGTTCTAAAAAGTAAAACAAAATAACTAATGATGCAATGATTTTGCTAAGGATGAGGGTATACTATTTTAGTGTCAGCTCCCCCTGGACCATTGAACCAATATGATCTATCTGTTGGTGCAATCGGTCCAGGTCATGATTGACCGAACTCGAGTTTGACTCGAGAGATGTTTTGATGTTTGACATGAAGGTTTGACATTGATGTCTGATAATGTTTTGGGGAGATTGTTGGTGCAATCAACCTGGGTCATAATTGACCGGACTCGAGTTTGACTCGAGGGGGATTTTGATGGTTGACTCGAGTTGACCATGTCATGGAAAGTCCAAGTCTTGAGTACTTGGCATGTAAAGTACAAGCATGGGTCTTGGCAAGGAAAAGTCCAAGCATGGGTCTTGGCATGGAAAGTCCAACATGGGTTGACAAGTAAAGTCCAAGGGTGTAGTCTTGGCCACGTAAGCCCAAGGGTGTAGTCTTGGCGGTGAAAGTCCAAGTCATGAGTACTTGGCATTTGGAAAGTCCAAGGGGTTTGATATTGGCGGCGTAAAGTCCAAGTGGGAGTCTTGGCAGCATAAGTCCAATGGTTAGCGGCGTAAAGTCCAAGCGGAGTCTTGGCAGCGTAAGTCCAATGTGCCTTGGCACTGTAGACACCGTTAGCATGACATAGCCGATGGAAGCACCTGAAGGCTAGTGTATGGATGAACAAGTCATGAATAACTTGGAGGGATCCGATAGGCGTGAGGCTAACGGAGGTGGCTAGAAGGCTTAGGTCTAGGTTATGGGTGGTCTAGCAAGTATGGGGCACCATACTTGGGTTAAACCTTATGTTTGAGATTAAAACCTCATGTTTATGGTGTATCAGTCAACTGGTACCATGTGGTAGTCGACTAGTGTGAGTCAACTAGGGTTTGACTGCAGGGAGTGCCCTAGCAGTCGACTGCCAGAGGTGGGCAGTCTACTGCTGGATCGAGCAGTAGACTGATCTTGTGATCAGTCGACTGGTGCTTGGTATTTCGGGCACAGAATGGTCTTCAGTCGAGTGATTGGCCCGACCACTCGACTGATGGGTATGATTAGTCGACTGATGATGGATCCATTGGATTTTTTCTAGCATGGATCATGTCGTTGTGAGACAATGACTACAGGGGTAATCGACTGATGGTCCCGATCAGTCGACTGACAGGCGAAAATCAGCCCAAGGAGCAGCTTTAAATGGAGCTCGTGAAGGGGGATTTGGCAACTGGTTCTTGGGAGCTTTTGTGGCGAATTGCTGGTGTAATTCAAGGTCTCTAAGTGAATTTCAAGCAACCAAAGAATCAAGCATCCAAAAGCGAATTTGTAAAGTGTTCTTTACGTATTCTTGTGTATTTCATTTATATCTTGTTTGTATTCTTATTGTATTACTTTTGTAATCACTATAAGAGGTTTCTCCGCCTCTGACTTATTGTCGAGAAGGAGTTTATTGTTTAGTGGTGTTTGTGGCATCGCTAGAGCTCTTTAGAGCTAGATTCGTGGAGTAGGAACCGTTCGGTTCCGAACCACATTATATCGTTGTGTTTGCGTGTTTGTATCATGTTATTGTTTTTATTGTTATTATTCCGCTGCACATTAACACGACTTGTAGATGCAATCACGAATGAATTCCATCGAACATCGAAATGCTATTCACCCTCCCTCTTGCGGTCACTGAATCCTCTACAATTGGTATCAGAACTCGGGGCTCTTCTATGGACTAACCGCCGGCAGCAAAACTGCTAGAGGAAGAAGATGAAATTTGAAGGAAAATTAGGATGGGACATCCACACACCTCCACCATACGACCAAGAGGATTTTCTGGCATGGAGGGCAAGAATGGAGAACTTCTTGATGATGGACATAGAAGATTGGTTCATCATCATGGAAGTCTTTGAACCTCCTAGAGATAAGAAGGGAAACGTCTTAAAGTTGAAGAAGTGGACACAAGAGCAATGTCTCAAGTTCAAGACCGAAGTCAAGGTAACAAAGCTTTTAGAAGATTTGATACCTAATGACATTTTGTGCAAGCTAGGGGATTACATGGATGCCAAGGAGCTATGGAGCAAGTTGGCAAGATTCCATGAGGAGTCTCACTTGGCACAAGAAGAAGAAAGCTCTTCCTCACAAGAAAGTGAGGATTCAGAATAATCATCCGGATTGAGGTCGAAAGTTGAGGAGGAGTCAACTTCCGGATCGGTGGGAGAGGAATTGGAAAAGGTGGAAGAAGCCTCCACCTCTAGGATTGAGGGGGAGGAGATTAGGGCATCCTCAACACCGGAGCAACAAGAAGAACCATCTACATCCGATCGAGAGGAAGAGCAAGCTCAAGAGACCCTCACCACCACTCTAGGTGACTCAAACACCTCAATTTCAAATAAAATTCATATAATGTGTTTTGAGTGTAGGGAGTTTGGGCACTATAAGAGCAAGTGCCCAAAGAAGGTCAAGAAAAGTCCATTGGCACCTAAAAGTCAAGAAAAGTCCACCGGCACCTAAAAGTCAAGAAAAGTCAAAGAATATCGGTGTCCCCACGAAGAAGACCAAGGAGCTCATAGTATGCTTCAAGTGTCATAAGAAGGGGTACTATAGAAGTCAATGTCCTAGGAAGAAGGAAATCAAAGATAAGGAAGGAGCATCACAAGTAGGGGGAGCCTCTAAGGCAAACCCTAAGGTATATTTTAATGCACTTTCTAGTTCTAATTTAAATGTCAAAAAGCATGCTAGGAATAATTTTAACAATCTTTCTATTGTAAATGAAAAGTATGCTAGAAACAATAAATATTTTTGTCTAGGTGCTAAGAGTGTTAATTTTTCAAATAAGGAGAAATTTGAGACTAATGTCCCTAGGAAAACTCTTCCTAAAGAAAGCATTAGGAAAATAGAAAACTATTTAGGCATTAACCCTAAGAAGGGTAGGCATATGCCTAGAGGAAATGGTAATTCCCAAAGACTAAATCAAGATTCAAAAATTGGGCAATTAGAAAAGGAAAATGAAGTCTTGAGGTTAAGGCTTGAGAAATTAGAGAAGACCCTTGCAAAAATGACAAATCAAATGCAAAGGTAAAATGGTCAAACTCTAGGGTCTAGAAGTCAAAGTCAAAACCTAGGGCATAGGAGACAAGAGTCAACCAAGGGAAAGAAAGGTTTGGGTCACAAACCTAAGCCTAAGGTGACTTATCATAGTGTTCCATTTGATTATGGAACACAAACTAGATCTAGAAAAGTCAAGGTCAATAGGGAAGTCATCCCTAAGGTTGACCAAGGTAGGTGTCTAGTGGCTAGGGTTTCGAAGAAACCTAGGGTGGTGGCCACTAAGAAGGTTACAAGGGGAGTCACCCCTAGAGTTAACCATGGCAAGACCCAAATGACCAAGGCTAACAAGCCTAGAAGGGTCATTAGGAGGGTATCTAGGGAGGTTATCCCTAAGGAATACCTAGTAAACCCTAGGAGCTCAAATAGGTTTTAGGTTCCTAAGAGCGTGATCTATTCACGCTAGATGAGTTTAGGTGTGACAACTTTAAATGGATGGGTAGTTAATCTAATCATGGTAAAGGTGTCACTTTAGGTCATTTTCAAGGTTATGGTTACCTTTGGGAATGTGTTTTGATCTTAAATTCTAAAGGTTTTTAGGATGTGCCAATACTATTTGAGAAGGTTGAAAAATCAATCAAATTGACACAATTTAGATTTAGAGGTCTTAGTGTGCCATTTTGGGCTTTTGGCACACTTGGGAAATTTTGGGCAATATGGCAAACTATATTTAACTATATCAAATGGCAACAAATATTAAAATTTAGGTAGTATTATACATATACATTTTATTTGCCATGTTTTGTTTGCCATATATCATGCCATGCCATGATATTTATTTTTAATCATTTAATATGTCATGATCATGTTTAGGATTAAGGTTAAAAATGTCATGTATTTTTAGATTATATCATATGCCATGACATCATGATCATTGGCCATGCTTAATTATGTTATTATTTATGTCATAATCATTCAAGCATTTAATTTGATTAAAATTGATTTAAGGACAATGACATGACTTAGAGTCTCATTTATAAGGGAATCAAGTAGTGTTGCCTTAAAAATGCATGAGACCTCAATTTAAGATAAACATAAACCCACATCTCACATCTAAATTGACATGTATGTGTATTGATACACTCTAGATACATGTAAGATGATAGGATATGAGTTAAGTTCAAGATACATAGTTTTTGCATCTAGATGAACTCAAACTCATCTAAAATCATTAGTGGATTATTGGGAAAGCTAGTGTACAAGTCATGTACATTAAGCCCAAGGAATATGATCCAATATAGGTTTTCAAAATCATTTTAAAATCCTTTTAGAAAACCTTGGTGAAGTCTATCTTTTGATAGCAATCACCATTGATGAAGTTGATACAAAGTGAGCTAAAACATTGAAGTTTTTCTTCACTTTTGAACTTTGTATCAATTTCGATATTTTATGGGTAAAATATTTTTCTAACATTTTTTACCCATTGTATTGGTCATAAGTATTATACGTATGAAGTTTCATGACTTTTTGAATTATGTATAATTATTTATGAATTTTTGAATTTCATTTCTGATAATTGAAATTTTAGTTATCACGATCGCTCTTGGTGGCTGATCGATGACTTGGCAAAATGATCGATCTCTGATAGAGTCAACTGTTAGGCTGATTTCGGGAAAAACATGGTTGTTTAGCCCGTTTTCAACTATGGTAAAGTTCCCTAACCAC
This sequence comes from Wurfbainia villosa, assembly GCA_025175895.1. Classification (NCBI taxonomy): domain Eukaryota; kingdom Viridiplantae; phylum Streptophyta; class Magnoliopsida; order Zingiberales; family Zingiberaceae; genus Wurfbainia; species Wurfbainia villosa. The sequence continues at coordinate 5,138,081 of CM046002.1, read as the reverse complement.
TCCTAACCCTAGGATATGCTTTGGGAAGCATTATAAAGGGTGAAAATCCATTGGATATGGATTAGGAGAGTCGTTGGGGTGATGTATCAAATTTAAGGGGTTGGAAAGTTCAATGTTGAACTTTGACTTTTATTTTTGATGGTTTAGAGTTCCTATTAGCTTAGGGACTTCCCAAGGACATTGTTGGTGCAATAGTCAAGGGGGAGGAAGCCTTTAGGGGGAGGTATCCATCATGGGATGATGGATGATATTTTTCCTCATAAGGGGGAAATAGAAATTTTGAGATACCCAATTTGGAAATTGGGAGAGTTTGTAGGATTATCTCTCTTGAGTGATATGAGACTTATCACTAGGAAGATTGTATGCATCCTAGGTATTTTTGGACCAAGGGGGAGATTATAAGATCTCATTGGGACATGAGATATTAACCTCCTTGGAGATAACCTTTTTGATGATAGTCAAAAAGGGGGAGAATGTTTGGGAGAATGTTTGGGATTACCAATTTGGGATAATTGGTAAGAAGATTTGAGTTAGTGTTCTAACTCAAAGGTATGTGTTTTTGTCAAACATCAAAAAGGGGAGAGATTGTTGGTGCAATCGACCCAGGTCACGATTGACCGGACTCGAGTTTGACTCGAGAGATGTTTTGATGTTTGACATGAAGGTTTGACATTGATGTTTGACATTGATGTCTGATAATGTTTTGAGGAGATTGTTGGTGCAATCGACCCGGGTCATAATTGACCGGACTCGAGTTTGACTCGAGGGGGATTTTGATGGTTGACTCGAGTTGACCATGTCATGGAAAGTCCAAGTTTTGAGTACTTTGATGGCATGCTCGGAGGCTCGTCGGCTCCCATGTCCCCGGATTAAAATTTTCACTAATGAAAACTAATCCGGATGGGATGAGTTTCCTAAGCTCAACCTCAATGATCAATCCTTCAACCATCTACAATTCCTTTCGAGTAAAGATGCAAACTCATCCAAGTTCTGCTCTTAACAGATTCCCTATTTCACAGTGACCTAGAATAAGAATTTGGTAACTGTATGCATCTAGGTGTATACACCTCTTCATATCATTTTCTTCAAGAACCACACAACCAGTTTCATATCTTCCACAAGTGCACAAGCCATTTCTGATAGCCACATAAATTTGTGGTAAAAGCTTTAATCCATATCCTGCTTTCCGTTGGGAAATGAAGTGTTTCATCAATCCTTCATTCCCAGGACAGAGCCTTGATCACCACCAAAAATAAACTAAAATTCCAACTAAACCCTCAATCACCCAAGAGATTGTAAACTTCCATCATCAACATCAAGTTACCACCTCTAGCAACAGACATAATCAATATCGAGCAACAACGTGGAAACGAAATAATTCCACGTGAATTTAGCTAGAAAAGCACGTTCACAACTTCTTCGGTTGTCTTATCAGAAGTGTAGGTTATTATCACTAGATCGACTACACCATCATCTTGAGACACTTGTTGCAGTCATTTTTATAAATATGACTCACCCTAATGCCTCCCGATAGGAACTGATGGAAGATCCAACTATCCTAATCCAAAGATAAGCCAATAAATCATGGGTGATCGAAGACAACTCAATCACTATCTTGAGCCCTTAAATGGGGGTAAACTCTTCAAGTCTAACAAACTCCATAGTGAACTCCATTCACTATTGATCACTCCACATAAGGCCCAAGAATTCCCCAACAATGAGTCATACAAAATAACATAGGGAAATTCTGTCTCTCGAAAACATCCTGAACCCATGATCCCGTAATAGTTTATTTCCCCAAAATTTCTTCTACATATTCCACCAAATAATAACTTGATCATTGCAATAGTAAGAAACTATCTCCACTCCTATATAAATACCAGTTATGTAATATATCAAAAAAAAAAATAAATTAAATTAAAATTTATATAATAAAATATAATTAAATTGAAATAAATAAAATAAATTTATTTATTTGTTATTAGGAAAATTTAGTTATACATATTTATTCGGGATAAAATTTTATTAGGTTTGATTAAATCTAATTATTTTATCAAAGTTATTGATTTAGTCATATAACCTAGGATTGTATAAATTAAAGATTTAGTTAGAGTTTTAACGAGATAAAATCAAGTAGGTTAATGGGGAAGTTAGGGATTTAATCCTTTGATTTTTTTTTCCTCTCCTCATTTCCCCTTTCTCACGCAGCATTCCGTCGTTCTCTTCCTCGTGGCCACAGTCACAACAACGCCACAGCCGACCACTCTTCCACGAGTAGCCGTTGTTGGGGTCAGGGCCCGCACTAGCCGCTTTCCGGCCAACCCAGCTCGCCGTCGCTGTCTCTCTCTCTGTCGCCGCTTCGTCGCCCACGAGCACAGCCCCGTCGCGATGCGTTCGCAGCAGTTACACAGGTCACCGCAGGTTTTGCCCGACTCCTTTCCTTCTCGTCTCCTCCCGATCCCAAATCCTCACCGTCGTCTTCTTCCCTCACTGCCGCCGCAATATGCATTGCCGATTTTTCTGGGCGATTCTCCCGATGGGCGACATCTCCTCCTCACCTTCGCTGCGACTGACATCTTTCCGGTGGGAGGTTCGGCTGGAGGGAGGGACGCCGACTGCAGATCCAGCGACATGATTTGGGTGGGTACTCGGTTGGAGCTGGGGTCTGCCACGAGAAATTAGGTGAGTGAGGCTATTTTTCCTTGATCTCAGATGAGATCCCTTTTGAGCATAAATTTTCAATTGTAGCTCAAATCGTTGCAAATATTTTTTTTTTGGCAGTAGTATTTGGCGTTGGTGTTATGTTTCCGGCGAACAATGCAGTTTTGGGGAGGAATACTGCCGAGGGAGTTCTAGGGCTGGTAAGTATGATCAATCCTCTTCTTCTTGTCGATAAATTGCTAGATTTCAGTTCTGGGCTAGTGTTGGTGTTGCACGGCTGTGCCTGAGTGGGAAGGGGCTGTGCACGGCTAGGTGTGTGGAAGTTTGTTAGGCTGTGGGTCTTGGTTGTGAGGTTTGTTATGCATTTTGTATGGCTGTGAATTGGGTTGTGGGTCGATTGGGAAGGCTATAATGGTTTTTGATTATGGTGCATGAGTTAGGAAGATGGTAAATATTGAAGGTGAGTTAATATGGAAATCCTAATGGGATTTGGCTAGATGTATAAGTGAGAGTTTCTAATTCGTAATCGATAAAAGAATGCGAATATAGAAAATGTATAGTAGTAATTTAGCACGTTGTATGTGTTTGGATTTGATGATAATTATGTTTTATGCAGGTTTCGGTCACGAGATCGGTCTACGGGGGTGAAGAGTTGATGATTTCGATCATTATAGCAGGCGGGTATTTTGACTTATCTTTTAGATATAGTCAAGTTGATATGCTAGTTAGGATAACTTTCAATAATTTTCATGTTTATATGCCTAGTATGTTTTTGTGCCTATTGATACATGCATTGGATAGGATATGATTTGTGTCTTCCCTGTTTGACTTGGATCATAGTTATTTGGATTATGGATATGTACATATTGATTGTACATATTATTCGGATAGGTATTTTGAGTAGGATTTACATGCTTTAGTATCATGCACAATATTTGCATGATTGCATACTGGCTGGACGGGGTTCCATTATTGTTGAGCCATGACGTTACATAACTGCACACCTTGCCACTCATGGGTTAGTGGTACATCGGGAGGTGTGTGCGATTGCTCTGTCGAGCTCATTGGCCGCTCATGGGTAGCGATGAGGCAGCGTGGTAGCGGGCAAGGATCCCTCCTCTGGTCTATGACACCGGGAGATGAGAGCTTAGCTCCCCCACTATGTTTGGGGCAGGAGGATAGGTGTACTCCGACAACATCCTGCCCACTCGGTCACTCAGGAGCAGTGATGGCAGAGTGCACAGTTGTCATAGCCCTACCCACTCGGCTTCACCATCGCGTGTGAGGCGGCTGACTGGTGTCAGGGGTGACCATGTCATATGCACGACATGCATTTTTGCATGGATCGCATTTGTATTGTGTTTGCTGCATTATTGTATTGATGCCTTGGATGTTGCATATGATTGCCATGCATACAGGATACATGTTTGTATATGGTGATGACTCTTATTGTAGGGCACTTGCTCCTATATCAGGGTAGGAGATTCAGGTGAGTACAGTCCTTTTGCATTTATTTCTTGCTTACCATATATATGAGACTATACTGACATGATAAGTATTGTTAGCTATACCTTACTTTGCATATCGACTATTATCCGCTAAGTTCTTTGAACTTACCCCGTGGTTTTATTTTTATTTCAGGATGAAGCTGTCAGGAGAGTCCAGTTGCCATATTCCCCTCGTAGTGTGATTTATTAGTTGTTTGAGTTATGGTTTGGATTTTGTATAGAAGATATGTTTAGGCTTGGAATTGGATTTATGTACTCATTGATTTTTGGGGTCCTTGTGGACCATTGGTCGGATCTTATTTTGATTGGTTTGGTTGGGTATTCCTGTCCAGATGGCAGAAGGGGTAAGTCTAGTTAGTGTAGACTTTTGTTTACCTAGATTTGTTGGCCTGAGGCCTTATTATTATCTGCGTTTATTGTGGTATGTTTCGGTCATGTTGACCGAAGTATAGTGGACGTGTAGGCCTTGTATAAAAATTGGTATTGTCACCCGTGTAGGGGAGATGCTGTCGGATTTTCTTCTGGCGGAGACTCCCTCGGAGCGTGACAATTTATTTGGTATCAGAGCGTAGGTTTCCGAGTTCCTTAGGGTCTTTGGGTTTATGGAGTTCGCCAAGTTTGGCAAGTTAACTGGGGTATTTTCGGAGTTGTACGGATTTCCGACGATTTTATGTTTTGGAAATTCGAGGTATTATTGACGAGGTCAATATGGGGGATTTGGCGATGACAGGACATCTCCAGACAGCGAACAGGTAAATACATTCTAGAAAATTTTCTAGATTTAGTACATATTTATATTGGTTATGCGGTGATATCATGTTTTTTCTTGTATTGTTTTAACCTGATATCTGTTGGACAATTAGATTTTTAGGTTGCTGGTTTATAGATAGCATTTGGTTATTAATTGCTATTACTGCTATATGTAGCTAGTTATCATTGTGATATAAATGTAAGATATTATTGGTAGATATTTACCTATTACTATTTGGACTAGTATTAGGATTGAACTAGTTGAATAATAGGAATAAGATGGATAAATTCGTAGAAGGCATGATGACATGATTACACTGCTTACGTAGTTTAGGGTATATGTAGGCATTTGATGTTTTATTTAGTATTGCCTTGACTTTGTTCTGGCATGACCCTTTAATTATACCCTAATTAATTTCAGCCATTGATTCCCATTGGTAGGACTATGCTGTCGTTTATTAGACAACTTGTTATATGTTTATATGGTTATGTGTTTTTGCGGTGGATACCATGATTAAGACTAGTAGGGATAGAATAACTTAGATGAAGTTATTCTGTAGGAGCGGATTTCAGGAATGAAACAACATTAGTGGAACCCTAGGTGTTGGAACCCTAGGTGTAATAACCCGGATGTGCATATTGGTATATGTTTATCCATTTACTGTTTTAGTGATATGGTGGTCGGACTAGTAGAGTTTGTATGGTAAGGATGCGATTAATCCTTACAATATCTCCCATTCTGGGTTGAGAGAGAGAGTCTACAGTAGAGTCTCTCTATAGGTAGGTGCTTTGTATACAGGTGGTCAATCATGCCTCCCACTCATGGTTGAGATGACCTACTGTAAGGTTATATTCTTGCGTTATTCATTCGGAGTTGGTGATAAACGGATTCGTATGACGTCGGTAGCTAGATAGCTACTTTACGTCCTAAGTACCCACGAGATATGTTCATGGTAGCAGGTTGGGGCATGCATGATTGAACTGGTAGGATGATATAATTTAGGCTTAACCCTCTTGTCGTACTTGTTAGTATATGGTTTGCTTTTATTGGCCTTGATAGGTGTTTCCTGTTAGTTGGGACGAAACCCTATGATTAATCGTCTCGACGTGATTATAAGGGGACTTATGATTTTTATCGACCTTGATAACCGTTCATGTTAGAAGGGTTGGAGCCCTAGAATTAACCATCTCGAGGTATTTATTTATAAGTTGATGATCTTTACCGACTTTGGTAAACATTTCGTTTTAGAGGTGTTGAAACCCTCGCTTGACCGCCTCTATGGGTTAATGGTAGATCGATGATCTTTGTCGACGTTGATGGTCGTTCTATGTTGGATGTATTGGATAACCCTAGGCTTAACAACCTAGGATAATCGACTGCCCCCACAACCCATTAGAGGTAGCATGTGGTTGTGAGCAGTTAATAACTAGATATCTATATACACGGTCTGCCCATGAGACCCATTCGTGGTAGCATGTCGTTGCTGCAGACACTGAGTCTTTCTATTGCCTGTCTATCCACGAGTTTCATTTGTGGTAGCAGGTAGTTGCGCGTAGACAGTGCTTAGCATATTGATTGTCGACCCATGGGTTACATTCGTGGTAGCCCATAGACAGTTCCCTTTTTTGTGCGAGAGCCACGAGGCTTTGTCGTGGTATCCAGATGTGCACTGCTTATTGCAGTGGTTGTGTATGTTACGGATATATTTGTTATACCGCTGATCAGGATAGTTGTAGACTGATATTGGTATTCTGAGGGTTGGGTTACTCTAGTTGTTTCCTTTGACTTTCATTATGTGCATTATGAGTATGCACTATTGTCTATACATCCACAGAGTGGTTGTACTCACCCCTCCTCACTTATCCTCTAGATTAGCTGATGGAGGACGTGTCCGGTTGACCTACCTTTGTGTCTCTCAGAGAGTTCCTTGTCGTGCTTGTCTCCCTGCATCGTCGGGATGCCGCTTTATTTACTTTATCGGTATTGCATTTTATTTATGCACTTTGGATTTTATCGCAATTGGATTTGGGGTCATAAAACTATTTTACTTTGATTGATGTATGTTTAGTCGTGCATGCATGTAGTTATTAAAATACTGGTATTTCTATAATTATTTTGAGGTTTTTACCAGATTTGGTCCATGGATTTCGGAATATTGTCACTAAGGGGCTCCTCTGTCATTTGGATGACGGATATGCCCCCAGGACGTGACAATTTTATTAGTTTACGGTTTTGGTTTGCGGGTTTTGTGTTTCGAGGATTATCTTTTCCTTGGATTTTTGGGAGTTCTCGAGTTTTGGGACCAGACGAGTTGAAGGATATCTCTGAGCTATAGGAAAAGTGTTGTCTTTAGTGGTTACTGTACTTTAATGGTTAGGAAAAGTATTGACTTGGTGAAATTGCCCCTACTCATGGTCGAGGATGAGGTCGACGATGTATTGATCTTGAGGAATCTAATGATGATTTTAGAGGTACGGATTCTTTAGAGGTGCCGACTGATGTCGAATTAGGAAGCTAGGGATTTGGCCTGCTAGTCACTCATTTGAAGGTCAAGGAGTAAACCCTCAGAGAGTATCAGTCCCTACTAATAGTGATTTGGTTATGGATAAGACATGTATACCTACACTGGTCAAGACGATGAAAGATCATTTTACCTTATTATAGGAGGTGTTGGATGAGATATTTATCTGTCCCAGTATTTTCCTAGAGAAGATCAGGAACTCTTTGTTGAAAGAGAGATGAATCTTTGAGGTTATGCATCGATTATCGATGATAGAATGCGGTAGTTGTAGAAGGAAAGGAATATCCTTCATTGTGGATAGAGGATCTATTTAGATCAACTATAAGATACCTATATATACTCTAGGATTGATTGGTGACTGGTGTGATGATATTGTAGTGACATGGTGTCATACAATTATCAAAGTCGTTGTGATGATTGTTATATCATCAACCTAGAGTAAAGAGAATGCAGGTGTGTAGCGACGACAATTTCATACTTGGTATGAATTGTATGAGTGTTTGATTTTCTTATTATACTTATTGACGACTTAGTCGTCCAGGGATTTGGGAAGTCGTGTACTGACACGACGATTGATCGATGGTCGCTGGAGTTGCGTAACTTGGCCAACCGCTGATGGTGGTAGTTGGAGTTACACTCTACCACCGTAGATGGTGATTTTTCCGGTATTGATATGGTTATTACCATAGATATGGATAGGATGCTCTAGCGGTACTACATCGCTAACTAATTGGATCAGGAAGGTGATGGAATTTATTTGATCTGAAGCTTGTGAAACTAGTTTCAGGGCTCAGATGATGGTTGATTTTTACGCCAGTGTTGATTAATCATGCTGGTGTGGAAGGAAGGGTAGTGTTCGTGGATGCATTATTTCGGAGGTCGGAGCGATTCCGATGCTATAGAATAAGACGTATCCTAAACTTACGGCAATTAAGGAACTGCGAGATAAGCCGTCATATATATGACGTGGACTTCGTAGTAAGTATGTTGTTTTGAATAGGTGAGGAGCAGAAATGCTCATGGAGTTTTGGCTAGCTACTGGATAGCTACTATAGAGTAGTTGGAACACAAACGATTGTAACAAGGAAATTTGGTCACGATAGCCTCCCATACACTTACAGGGTGTGTGGTGGAGTGGATTTTAGACGGTAGATAGACTATCGTCTCTGACTTCGAGGAGGATAATGGTTTCCGGAGTTGCATTAGTTTAAGGAACAGATGCTTCAGGAAATTCCGATTCCGGAATGGAAGTGGAAGCATATCATTATGGATTTTGTGGTGGGTTTGCCTAGAACACATCAAGGCCATGATGCGATTTGGGTAGTCGTTAACCGACTAACCAAATCTGCGCACTTCTTAATGATTCGGAAGACCGACTCCTTGAATCGGTAGATGGGGTTATATTGTCGGGATATCATCAGATTGCATGGGGTTCCTTTGAACATTATATCAGATAGAGATCCCCGATTCATGTCTCGGTACTGGCAGAGTCTGCAGCAGGCCTTAGGCATGCAACTTCGTATTAATACTGCATTCCATCCGCAGATAGATGGACAGTTTGAGCGGGCCATTTAGACACTAGAGGACTTGCTGAGATCATGTGTTATGGATTTCGGGGGCAACTGGGAGGACCAGTTGCTATGACCCATAGAGCTCAGTATGAGACAGGGTTGGTCCGTACTATCAGACGTAGGATGATAGAGGCGCAGGATCATCAGAAGAGTTGTGCAGATCGGAAATGGAGACCTCGGGAGTTCTCTATTGGTGTCCAGGTATTCCTGCGAGTCTCACCCACGAAAGGGGAGAAAAGGTTTGACCACCGTGGTAAGTTAGCTCCAAGGTACATTGGACCTTTCAAGATTTTTGAGAGGATCAGAGCAGTAGCTTACCCGACTAGCGCTACCATTGTCTTTGGCTGGTATCCATGATGCATTTCATGTGTCCATGCTGAGGAAGTATATGTCAGACTCTACATATTCTGTCAGATGTGTTAGGTTCCATTCAACCTGATGCTACTTACGCAGAGGTTCTGGTATGGATTTTGGATCATAAGGAACGACAGTTGCGAAATAAGATTGTGCGACTTGTCAAGGTCGGGTGGAGTCACCACACCGACGAGGAGGCTACATGGGAGCTCGAGGAAAAGATCAGAGCTCAATACCCCCCACTTGTTTACTTAAGGTACGTGAAATATATTTTCAGTACTTATGGTATTTCATACTCGTTGGGCATTTGAGTAGGAAATTTGGGGACCAAATTTTTATTAGTGGGGGAGAATGTAATATATCGAAAAAAATATATAAATTAAATTAAAATTTATATAATAAAATATAATTAAATTGAAATAAATAAAATAAATAAATTTATTTGTTATTAGGAAAATTTAGTTATACATATTTATTCGGGATAAAATTTTATTAGGTTTGATTAAATCAAATTATTTTATCAAAGTTATTGATTTAGTCATATAACCTAGGATTGTATAAATTAAAGATTTAGTTTGAGTTTTAACGAGATAAAATCAAGTAGGTTAATGGGGAAGTTAGGGATTTAATCCTTTGATTTTTTTTCCTCTCCTCATTTCCCCTTTCTCACGCCACATTCCGTCGTTCTCTTCCTCGTGGCTACAAATACAACAACGCCAATGACCACTCTTCCACGAGTAGTCGCTGCTGGGGTCGTGGCCCGACTAGCCGCTTCCGGCCAACCCAGCCAGACCGTCACCGCTCTCTCTGTCGCCGCTTCGTCACCCACGAGCATAGCCCCGTCGCGATGCGTTCGCAGCAGTTACACAGGTCGTCGCAGGTTTTGCCCGACTCCTTTCCTTCCCGTCTCCTCCCAATCCCAAATCCTCACCGTCGTCTTCTTCCCTGCCGCGTCGCAGTCTGTTGCCAGTGATTTTTCTTGGGCAATTCTCCCAGTCACGGCGACATCTCCTCCTCTCCTCCGCTGCGACTGACATCTTTTCGGTGGGAGGTTCGGCTGGAGGGAGGGACGCCGGCTGCAGATCCAGTGACGTGATTTGGGTGGGTACTCGGTTGGAGCTGGGGTATGCCGCGAGAAATTAGGTGAGTGAGGCTATTTTTCCTTGATCTCAGATGAGATCCCTTTTGAGCATAAATTTTCAATTGTAGCTCAAATCGTTGCAAATGTTTTTTTTTGGCAGCAGTATTTGGCGTTGGTGTTAGGTTTCCGGAGAACAAGGCAGTTTTGGGGAGGAATACTACCGAGGGAGTTCTAGGGCTGGTAAGTATGATCAATCCTCTTCTTCTTGTCGGTAAATTGCTAGATTTCGGTTGTGGGCTAGTGTTGGTGTTGCACGGCTATGCCTGAGTGGGAAGGGGCTATGCACGGCTAGGTGTGTGGAAGTTTGTTAGGCTGTGGGTCTTGGTTGTGAGGATTGTTATGCATTTTGTATGGCTGTGAATTGGGTTATGGGTCGATTGGGAAGGCTGTAATGGTTGTTGATTATGGTGCATGAGTTAGGAAGATGGTAAATATGGAAGGTGAGTTAATATGGAAATCCTAATGGGATTTGGCTAGATGTATAAGTGATAGTTTCTAATTCGTAATCGATAAAAGAATGCGAATATAGAAACTGTATAGTAGTAATTTAGCACGTTGTATGTGTTTGGATTTGATGATAATTATGTTTTATGCGAGTTTGATCACGAGATCGGTCTACGGGGGTGAAGAGTTGATGATTTCGATCATTATAGCAGGCGGGTATTTTGACTTATCTTTTAGATATAGTCAAGTTGATATGCTAGTTAGGATAACTTTCAATAATTTTCATGCTTATATGCCTAGTATGTTTTTGTGCCTATTGATACATGCATTGGATAGGTTATGATTTTTGTCTTCCCTGTTTGACTTGGATCATAGTTATTTGGATTATGGATATGTACATATTGATTGTACATATTATTCGGATAGGTATTTTGAGTAGGATTTACATGCTTTAGTATCATGCACTATATTTGCATGATTGCATGCTGGCTGGACGGGGGTTCCATTATTGTTGAGCCCGCAGCCAGTTACATGGCCTGCACACACTGCCACTCATGGGTTAGTGGTACATCAGGAGGGTGTGTGCAGTTGCTCTGTCAGGCTCCGCTGGTCCGCTCATGGGTAGCGATGAGGCAGCGTGGTAGCAGGCAGGGATCCCTCCTCTGGTCTATGACACCGGGAGATGAGAGTTTAGCTCCCCCACTATGTTTGGGGCAGGAGGATAGGTGTACTCCGATAGCATCCTGTCCACTCGGTCACTCAGGAGCAGTGATAGCAGAGTGTACAGTTGTCATAGCTCTACCCACTCGGCTTCACCATCGCGTGTGAGGCGGCTGACTGGCGTCAGGGGTGACCATGTCATATGCACGACATGCATTTTTGCATGGATCGCATTTGTATTGTGTTTGCTGCATTATTGTATTGATGCCTTGGATGTTGCATATGATTTCCATGCATACAGGATACATGTTTGTATATGGTGATGACTCTTATTGTAGGGCAGTTGCTCCTATATCAGGGTAGGAGATTCAGGTGTGTACAGTCCTTTTGCATTTATTTCTTGCTTACCATATATATGAGACTGTACTGACATGATAAGTATTGTTAGCTATACCTTACTTTGCATATCGACTATTATCCGCTAAGTTTTTGAACTTACCCCGTGGTTTTATTTTTATTTCAGGATGAAGCTGTCAGGAGAGTCCAGTTGCCATATTCCCCCCCCCCTCGTAGTGACAGTTTATTAGTTGTTTGAGTTATGGTTTGGATTTTGTATAGAAGATATGTTTAGGCTTGGAATTGGATTTATGTACTCGTGGATTTTTGGGGTCCTTGTGCACCATTGGTCGGATCTTATTTTGATTGGTTTGGTTGGGTATTCCTATCTAGATGGAAGAAGGGGTAAGTCTAGTTAGTGTAGACTTTTGTTTACCTAGATTTGTTGGTCTGAGGCCTTATTATTATCTGCGTGTGTTGTGGTATGTTCCGGTCATGTTGACCGAAGTATAGTGGCCGTGTAGACCTTGTATAAAAATTAGTATTGTCACCCGTGCAGGGAAGATGCTGTCGGATTTTCGTCTGGCGGAGACTCCCTCGGGGCGTGACAAGTTAGGTACTTAACAGTACCTTCAATGTTATCAATCTAAGGCTCAAGCCACTCAAGGATCAAAATCCCTATGGAACTTCGTAACTGAAACCTCCAATGTCTGCATCAACAATAGTATACAGTGCTTGTCCAATACCCCACAGGGTAATAATCTGACTAGCATAATCAGTGAAAATCTCTAACACTATAGTCCTTGATTTCCACAACAAAGGTGATGACTTGACCCCTGCTTTCTGACTCGGTATCAGTCAGCTCTCAAAGGAAATTCACCTTTTCGACACAGGTTCAAGACTCACTAACTGAACAGGTCATTTGTGGTCAACTCCTTCTACGATTTCAAATAGTGACCAACACACTTAAATGTTATATTCCTGTTATCCACTAAACACATAGCCAAATCTAACCTGGAGTATAAACACTACGACAACTCCTGCTGGTCACCTTGGTGGGTGACCCCTACTACGAGTCTGCACATGAGTCAAAACTCTATAGACCCTTCTGGTAACTCCTTAGCCAGAGATCTCACTGTCCTCTTGCGTGGTTACCCTGCACCACGTCTCGGTGCACAGATGTTACTAGAAGTAAAAATATATAAAATATTTCAGCATACCTATTTCACCGCAGGAGAGGTCCTGTCGCCCCAAATCCCCATATTGACCTCGTCATAAATCCTCGAATTTCCAAAATATAAAAAATCATCGAAAATCCATACCAATCCAAAAATTTCCAGATTGCCTCACAAAAATCAGCCAAAACATGGCGAACTCCAAAAAATCCAAAAACCCCTAGGAACTCGCAAACCTAGGGCTCTGATACCAAATAAACTATCTCACAGTAGGGAATCTTCGATATCGAAACTATTTCCGAAATCACTCCGATCGCCTACTCTACTTGCCTATACAGCGGCAAGCCTAGAAGTTCCTCCGACACTACATTTAATTACTCTCGAATTATATAGGCATCCAAAAGACCTTCTTATACCATCATGTCACAAGCATAACCTCCAAGTTAATATCCAAATATCCACATCATATCAACCAAGTCAACTATAAAACAATTAAGTCAACTCTCTCACCATAATATAACATTTCCATCAATCAACCTCTAAACATCAAAAATCATTTTCATACCCCTTTGATAATCATCACATTAATCATCTCAACATCTCACCTGTCGGTGGAAAACACTATTAATCCACAAGATCTAAATATAGTAATCATTTTAATCCTATATGTACATGTTTTAACCACAGATATCTGTAAACACCTGTATCTCTCAATATATCATCAAGTAAGGTAAACTATAGTAATACCTCCTCTACGCATTTCTTTGGATGAGGTGGCCGGCGGCACAAAGGGGTTGTAGGGTCTTCTATTGCTCCCCTTTGGCCGGTCTTTCTCTCATCCTTTTCCTCTTGGCCAGCGGCACTAGGAGCTAGGGATTGTTCCCTTGTTTGGTTCCTTGGTTGGCCATCTTGTTCTCTCTTTTCTTGGGGCTGACGGCAACAAGCTTTTGTGGCTTGGTGGTTGGCTCAAGCAAGAAGGGAAAAAGAGTTCTTCTTTCTTTTGATTGATGAAGATCTAGGAAGCTTCAACTTTTGGAGGATCTTCGCCCACACGAAGTCTACAAGGAGGTTAGGACATACAATAGAAGATCGAGAGGTATAAAAGTTTTACAAGTTTTATTATTGATCTTTGCATGTTCTTATTAATATGTTTGTATGTGTTGGTTATACATGTCTACATCCATATGTATTTGTATAATCATGGACCCCGAAGATAAACACAAAAACCGGCAATCCGTCCGTCGTCTCTTCCGCGGCTAACCGACTAGAAGAGTTTTGTTGCTTGAACAACTAGTTTGTTCAAGCGATCGCTCAAGTCGTTAGCTCGACGACGAATTGGTTGAGCTTAGGAAACTCATCCCATCCGGATTAGTTTTCATTAGTGAAAATTTTAATCCGGGGACATGGGAGCCGACGAGCCTCCGAGCATGCCATCAAATTGGTATCAGAGCCACGGTTTTCGGTTTTGTGTGTATTGGATTCGATTACTTTCATGCACTTATCATATATTGTGTATGCCGGATGATAGTAGGATGTACGTAGGATAACTTTTTGGTTGCAGGCATAAGTTCCAACTATTATGGCTATATATGTGTGTATGTGATTGCATGTGTGTGTGATTGTATATTATTTGAATCCTCGGGGTTGACGAGGCTGAATTAGTATTTAATTTTTGTAATTAAATATGACATTGTTTAGCCACTCATTTTAGTTTACTTTCGATCTAGATTATTTGTACACTCATTCGTGGAGTATAGGATAGATGGATGTAAATTAAAATAGTTTATCTTGGCTCGGATCTCTTTGGTGACTTGCGCACGGGAAAAGGTGGAGCAATAGAAGACCCTACAACCCCTTTGTGCCGCCGGCCCTAGAGGGAGTGAAGAGGAGAAGATCGAGAGGTATAAAAGTTTTACAAGTTTTATTATTGATCTTTGCATGTTCTTATTAATATGTTTGTATGTGTTGATTATACATGTCTACATCCATATGTATTTGTATAATCATGGACCCCGAAGATAAATACAAAAATCGGCGATCCGTCCGTCGTCTCTTCCGCGGCTAACCGACTAGAAGAGTTTTGTTGCTTGAACAACTAGTTTGTTCAAGCGATCACTCAAGTCGTTAGCACGACGACGAATTGGTTGAGCTTAGGAAACTCATCCCATCTGGATTAGTTTTCATTAGTGAAAATTTTAATCCGGGGACATGGGAGCCTCCGAGCCTCCGAGCATGCCATCAAATTGGTATCAGAGCCACAATTTCCGATTTTGTGTGTTTTGGTTTCGGTTACTTTCATGCACTTATCATATATTGTGTATGCCGGATGATAGTAGGATATGCGTAGGATAACTTTTTGGTTGCAGGCATAAGTTCCAACTATTATGGCTATATATGTGTGTATGTGATTGCATGTGTGTGTGATTGTATATTATTTGAATCCTCGGGGTTGACGAGGCTAAATTAGTATTTAATTTTTGTAATTAAATACGACATTGTTTAGCCACTCATTTTAGTTTACTTTTGATCTAGATTATTTGTACACTCCTTCGTGGAGTATAGAATCGATGGATGTAAATTAAAATAGTTTATCTTGGCTCGGATCTCTTTGGTGACTTACGCACGGGAAAAGGTGGAGCGGATGAGGTGGCGACACGACGGGGCGCATATTGGAGAACAATGACATAATAGTTGGGAAAATTCTGATTTTTTCCATATTTATTGCTAATTTGTTTTATATGCATGTTGTGTGTGCTTGAAAATTCCTTACTGTCAATTTACTAAGTGGGAGAGGGACATTCTAATTAATTCCAGCGGCCTCCATTACAATTTGACGTGTGATGCAACAAACTTGTGCGTCGGCTCTGAGTGCCTTCCTCCCCATCGGATGAGTTTGTTTGCGGATCACTAGGTCAAATAATGGTTATAGTAAATTATTTAGGAGCGTGTGTACTTCCCCATCGGTAAGGCACATAATCCGAGATAATTCCCTTAGTATCGTGTATTGATGCACACTTAGATGCAAAAAAAAATATCCTCCCCATCGGAGTCACTGCTTTTATTTGTAGGGCCAAAGAGGAACCAACTATTAATTTTATTTGTCAAAAAGTAAGGTTGACAAGATAATAAAATTAATGGATTAAACCTCCTCTTACAAATGTAGAATTCGTATACGTCCACACTATCGTGGCATGCGATATTCTTGGTGTTTTGAGGTGTTGGTTGATTTCGAAATTTTATTGTTTGAGGAATCAATGATATTTGAAATCTAATATTTTGATCATTGTGATTCTTAGTTTTTTTTTTCAAATGGCTTTCAACCCACTTGCTGTGATATTGAAAGAAAATAAACTTACTGGAACAAATTATATTGATTGGAAAAGAAATTTGGATATTGTCTTAACTGCAGAGGAGTACAAATTTGTACTCTTCGAGGTCTGTTCTCCTAAGCCCACCGATGACTCTAATGAAAAGGAGAAAGAGTGTTATAAGAAATGGATCGAAGCAGATGAGATGGCGCGGTGTTACATTTTGGCATTTATGTCAAATGTGCTGCAACATTAGCATCAGGCCATGGCCACGACTTATGACATGATGCTCAATCTCAAGGAACTTTTTGGACATCAGAGTAGGGAGACCAGACAGGAGGCTATGAGGAACTTGATGACGACCACCATGATCGAGGGAACACCCGTCAGGGACCATGTTCTCAAGATGATGGCTCATCTGAATGAGATGGAAGTCCTCGGAGCTGAGATCGATGGGGAAACCCAGGTCGATATCATTCTCTAGTCTCTGCCTAGGAGTTTTGAGCAGTTTCGCCTCAACTATAACATGAACAAGAGGTTGTATTCGTTGGCGGAGCTTCTGACAGAACTCCAGGCGACAGAGGGGCTTTTTCGTCAAAGCGCTCAAGCCATGGTTGCTCAGAAGATTTCTACTTCTAAACCGAAAAGGAAGAAGAAGAAGAAGCAAGGTGGAGCAAAGAAAGTGGCAGCAGGACCTCAGGCAGGAGTGAAGAAGCCAAAAGGCAAGTGCTTCATTTGCAAGCAGACTGGACATTAGAAGGCGGACTGTCCTCGCCGAAAGAACAAAGGTATATCTTCTTGTTTAGTTGTGAAACATGTTTAGCGGTGTTATCTACCAGTACCTGATGTGTAGATATAGGAGCCACTGATCATGTCTGCAATACTTTGTAGAGGTTCCAGAAAACCCGATGACTAGCTGAGGGAGAGATTACCGTCTTCATGGGCAATGCTTCAAAGGTGGCGGCTATTGCAGTGGGAGACGTTTATTTATCTTTCGATAGGAATAAAGTTTTGGTTTTGAGAAATTGTCTTTATGTACCTACTTTTAGAAAGAATCTAATTTCAGTTTCTAAATTGTTTCTGGATGGATATTCTATTTCTTTTAAGGACAAAGTTGTTATAAAAAGGAATAGGGAGATTATCTGTTCTGGTACATTGGTTGGCAATTTGTACACTCTTGAACTGAAAACTCCCACAATGCATATAGAAGTGAATAACTCATCTTCTAAGTCTAATAAGAGAAAAGAACCTTCGAAAATGAACTAGACATATCTTTGGCACCTAAGACTTGGTCATATTAACCTGAGTAGAATTCAAAGATTGATAGCTGATGGACCCTTGGGTTTATTAGTGGTGGAAGATCTCCCAACCTGCGAGTCTTGCTTGGAAGGTAAGATGACCAAGAGGCCTTTTAAGGCTAAGGGGTATAGAGCCAAAGATGTATTGGAATTGGTTCATTCTGATTTGTGCGGTCCTATGTCTATCCAGGCTAGAGGTGGCTTTGAATACTTTGTCTCTTTTATAGACGATTATTCAAGGTATGAATACATTTACTTAATGCGCCGCAAGTCTGAATGTTTTGACAGGTTCAAAGAATTCAAGGCTGATGTGGAGAACCGTCAAGGTAAAAGTATCAAGACACTACGATTTGATCGTGGTGGCGAGTACCTCTTGGGAGAGTTTAGGAGTTACTTATCAGAGGCTGGGATTCAACACCAATTGTTCGCACCTGGCACACCCCAGTAGAATGGTGTGGCGGAGCGAAGGAATAGGACTCTTATGGAGATGGTCAGATCGATGATGAGTTATTCTGAGTTACCTGATTCGTTCTGGGGGTTTGCTCTGGAAACGACATCACACATTCTGAACTTGGTTCCATCTAAGTCAGTACCCTCTACTCCCACAGAATTGTGGACTGGGCGAAAGCCTAGTCTAAGACATATTCGGATTTGGGGTAGTCCAGCACATGTGCTGAAGGGAGATGCTGGTAAGTTGGAATCTCATACAGAAGTACGCTTGTTTATTGGCTACCCTAAGGGAACGAAGGGTGGTTTGTTCTATAGTTCTAGAGATCAGAAGGTGATCGTGAGTACGAATGCCAGATTTCTAGAGGAGGACTATGTGATGAACCACAAGCCCACGAGTAGGATTGTCTTGAGGAGTTGACAGGGGAAGTCCCGACTTCAGTACCACGGTACAAGAGAAAATACCACAAGTCACTGCACCATGTGTCACAGAGCATACACAGGAGGCACCTCGTCGTAGTGGGAGGGTTGTTAGACAACCCGTGAGATTCATGTTCTTGGGAGAGTCTTCGGACTTAGTCCCTGGTAAACATGAACCTGATCCCTGGACATATGACGAGGCACTCCAAGATAGAGATGCGGTATCTTGGCAAAGAGCGATGAATTCAGAGATAGAATCTATGGATTCTAATCATGTCTAGGAGCTAGTAGAACCACCCGATGGTGTGAAAGCCATTGGATGCAAGTGGATCTACAAGAGAAAGAGAGGAGTAGACGGGAAGGTTGAGACCTTCAAAGCTAGGCTTGTTGCGAAAGGGTATACTCAGAAAGAGGGTATCGATTATGAGGAGACCTTTTCACCGGTAGCTATGCTTAAGTCTATCCGGATTCTCTTATCTATTGCTGCTCATGAGGATTATGAGATTTGGCAGATGGATGTCAAGACAGCTTTCCTTAACGGAAGTCTTGAGGAAAACATCTATATGAAGCAACCAGAGGGATTCATTGCAAAGGGCAAAGAGCATCTTGTGTGTAAGCTTAATCGGTCCATTTATGGATTGAAGCAAGCTTCTAGATCTTGGAACATCCTCTTTGATGAGGTAATCCAGTCATATGGATTTATTCAAAGTTTGGATGAGCCTTGTGTATACAAGAGATGTGATAGAAACATAGTGGTATTTCTTGTACTATACGTAGATGACATTTTGTTAGTTGGCAACAATATCAGAGTGTTATCAGACGTAAGGGTATGATTGTCCAAACAGTTTGATATGAAGGACTTGGGAGAAGTGGGACACATCCTTGGGATCAAGGTGATAAGGGATCGCAAGAAAAGGATGTTGTGCTTATCTCAAGCTTCATACATTGACACTATCCTTGCCCGTTTTAGCATGCAGAACTCCAAGAAAGGTTTTCTACCTTTTAGGCATGGAGTACCTTTATCTAAAGAGATGTGTCCCAAAACATCAAAGGAGATAGAGGAGATGAAGGCGGTTCCTTATGCTTCGGCAGTAGGAAGCCTCATGTATGCTATGCTATGTACGAGACCAGATATCTGCTTTGCCGTGGGCATGGTTAGCAGATATCAGAGTAATCCTGGACAGGGACATTGGACTGCGGTAAAGCATATATTGAAGTACCTGAGAAGGACTAGGGATTATATGCTGGTTTACAGGGCAGATCAATTAGTCCCTGTGGTTACACGGATTCTGATTTCCAATCAGATAGGGACAACAGTAAGTCTACCTCGGGGTTTGTGTTTACTTTTGGAGGTGGAGCCATAGTATGGAGGTGTGTCAAGCAGAAATGCGTGGCGGACTCTACCATGGAAGCTGAGTATGTGACAGCCTCTGAGGCAGCTAAGGAAGCTGTATGGCTCAGGAACTTCTTGATGGACTTGGATGTGATTCCTGGTTTGCCCAGAACTATCACAATTTATTGTGATAACAGTGGTGTAGTTGCAAACTCGAAGGAACCACGAGCCCATAAGGCGAGTAAACACATAGAGCACAAGTACCACCTGATACGAGAGATCGTAAAGCGAGGAGAAGTAGCTGTCGCCAAGATTGCATCAAAGGATAACCTGGCGGATCCATTCACTAAGGCCCTTCCAGCGAAAGCATTTGATAGGCATGTGGAGGACATGGGGATCAGATGTATGGCAGTGTGATGACAGCATAGTCTTTTAGTATAAGTGGGAGATTGTTGGGATGTATACTGAAAGCCTAGCTCTTTTGTATGAACATTTTTATTTTGAAATAAGAATCACCTGATCATTGTTTGCACTTTATATTTATTATATGTGTGCATATTGTCTAATACTTTACATTGTAGATAACATGGTGCTTGGTGTGGCACAGAAGATCATGTTATCAGTCCCTTGTAGAATATAAGTAGAGGCTCACAACCAAGATGGTTTTGGACAAACCATTGGCATGGTTATAGTGTAGCTTGGTATTGGTTTGTATTGAACATAGAGTTACACTAGTACACTTAGGTGTATTGAGCAGGACCGACATAGAGGTGATTCAATTTATTGCTGACTACATAATTGAATCGGACCTCGGATATTATGTTGTACATGCTCTTAATCCCGATATAATAACGGGCACATGTACTTAGTATTTATTTCTTTGATTTACCAAAGGGTGAGATTTAAATGGATTAAATCAATATGCCCGGTAAGTTGGGAAATGATATTATTTACATGGTGTGTCGTTAATTATAGGAGGAAACCGTGTCCTATATATTAGGTTGATGATGTCCCCTTGAGGAGCTCATAAGGTTCATCATGTAAACCCTGCAGGTTGACTTAGTCAACATGATGATAAGGTTGAGTGGTACTACTCGAGGAGTTAGATGTTAATTGATTGATGGTCAGTAAATCAATTAATTGACGAACATTCGATATCTTAAACACGGGGAGATGGATGTACAAATAATGTATGGAGCCCATATTAATTTATGGGGGTTGGTGAGGTAATTCAATGATGATCCTCTATCCTCCTCATGGTCCCTATCGTAGCCTAATATAATCCTCATGAAGCCTAGATATAAGAATAGAAGGAAAAGAAAGGGGAGGGAAAGGAAAGGAAAGGGAGAGGAGAGGTTGGATGAGGTGGGCGGCAAGTTTAAAGATTGATAAAAAAATTTTATTTCCTAATTCTATGCCACCTTAAGCGGCAAGATTTGAATTAGTTAAAAAATTTTTTCAAGATTAGAATTGGTAAAAAATCTTTTTTCTATTTTCTATGCCACCTTGGGCGGCAAGATTAGAGGAGGTAGAAATTTTTTTTTACTAATTTTTTGCTACCTTGGGCGGCAAGAATAATTAGGAATTAGTTCCTAATTTTTTGGCCTCCTCATCAATAACCAAATTTATCCTAAGTTCTAAAAAAGGGAGGCTAAGGGGGCGGCATGATGAGGATCAAGAATTAGGGTTTAGGTTTCTTTGCTTGGCCGGCTCTATCCCCTTGTGGTTGGCGGCACAAAGATATAAGAAACCCTAAGCTTTCTTCCTAAGGATCTTCTCCTCTTCACTCCCTTTGGGGCCAGCGGCACAAAGGGGTTGTAGGGTCTTCTATTGCTCCCCTTTGGCCGGTCTTTATCTCATCCTTTTCCTCTTGGCCGGCGGCACTAGGAGCTAGGGATTGTTCCCTTGTTTGGTTCCTTGGTTGGCCATCTTGTTCTCTCTTTTCTTGGGGCCGGCAGAAACAAGCTTTTGTGGCTTGGTGGTTGGCTCAAGCAAGAAGGGAAGGAGAGTTCTTCTTTCTTTTGATTGAAGAATATCTAGGAAGCTTCAACTTGTGGAGGATCTTCGCCCACACGAAGTCTACAAGGAGGTTAGGACATACGATAGAAGATCGAGAGGTATAAAAGTTTTACAAGTTTTATTATTGATCTTTGCATGTTCTTATTAATATGTTTGTATGTGTTGATTATACATGTCTACATTCATATGTATTTGTATAATCATGGACCCCGAAGATAAACACAAAAACCGGCGATCCGTCCGTCGTCTCTTCCGCGGCTAACTTACTAAAAGAGTTTTGTTGCTTGAACAACTAGTTTGTTCAAGCGATCGCTCAAGTCGTTAGCACGACGACAAATTGGTCGAGCTTAGGAAACTCATCCCATCCGAATTAGTTTTCATTAGTGAAAATTTTAATCCGGGGACATGGGAGCTGACGAACCTCCGAGCATGCCATCATATTCGTGTGAGGCGGCTGACTGGCGTCAGGGGTGACCATGTCATTTGCACGACATGCACTTTGCACGGATCACATTTGTACTGTGTTTGTTGCATTATTTTATTGATGCCTTGGATGTGCATATGATTGCCATGCATACATGATACATGTTTATATATGGTGATGACTTTATCTCTTATAGTAGGGCACATGCTCCTATATCAGGGTTGGAGATTCAGGTGAGTATAGTCCTTTTTGCATTTATTTCTTGCTTACCCTATATGTGAGACTGTACTGGCATGATTTTTATTGTTATCTTTATCTTACTTGCATATCGACTATACTCGCTGAGTTCTTTGAACTTACCCTGTTGATTTATATCTATTTCAGGATGAAGCTGTCAGGAGAGTGTAGCTACCGGACCCCACTCGTCGTAAATGTCTGATTTGGATATTTGTTTTATGGTATTTGGATTTTGATTAGAGACATGTTTAGGATTGGTGGTTGATATTTGTATCCGTGGATTTTTGGTGTCCTTTTGGACTTTTATTCGGTTTTGTTGGATTAGTTTTGGTGAGTATTCCTGCCCAGATGGCAGAAGGGATAAGTATAGTTGTGATAGATATTATGCATTTATTTTGGTGGATGGCCAGAGGCCTATTTTAATAACTGCATGTGAGTTTGGATTTCGGTCGTGTTGACCGATGTATAGCGATCGTGTAGGCCTTGTATGTAAATTGACATTGTCACCCGTACAGGGGAGATGCTGCCGGATTTTCATATGGCGGGGTCTCCTTCGGGGCGTGACAATTTATTTGGTATCAGAGCCAGGTTTGGCAGGTTTTACGAGGCAATCTGAAAATTTTGGATTGGTATGGATTTCCGATGATTTTTATGTTTCGGAAATTCAAGGATTTATGACGAGGTCAATATGGGGATTTGGCGGCGACGGGACCTCTCCTGCGGTGAAATAGATATGCTGAAAATTTTATATATTTTTACTTCTAGTAACATCTGTTCTAGTAACCTCTGTAATAATTTAACAGATATGAGACGAGGTGGGCGTGCACCTGCACCGAGACGTGGTGCAGGGTAACCACGTAAGAGGACAGTGAGATCTCTGGCTATGGAGTTGCCAGAAAGGATCTATAGAGTTATGACGTACGTGCAGAAGATCTTAAGTCTTCCCTCTTAACCATTCGGGAAAACCAGCCATTTTTGTGTAGACTCGTAGTAGGGGTCGCCCACCAAAGCGACCAGCCGGAGTTGTCGTAGTGTTGATACTCTTGGTTAGATTGGCTATGAGTTTTAGTTGAATCAGAGGGTAAATTTTTAATTAAGAAATTATAGAGGGAATAAGACACCATAAGAATTTAGTGCAGGTGTGATTTCATTGTTCGGTGCACTGGATTACTAGTCTTGTTGTGATTTAATGATTATAAGCACTGTTCTTGTGTTTCGAGATAATGAGGGGAAATCTTTATTGAGTGAATTCAAGATAAGTTGTGTATTAGTAGTTATATTATGGAAAAGGAAGAAGTTTGAGAGATCATGAAAATCTCTATTTGCCAGAATTTGTTTAAAAAATAAACAACATGTACATTCTGTATTCTCTTGTCGAATGTTCTCACTATTGTCTATGGGACTGGGTTTTGAAGGCAACATTTTTTTTTAATATCGTGTCGTTTACCTTGCTACATTGGATTTTAATAGGTCATGTTAGGAACAGTTTTTTTTAGCTAATAGGTTTCGAGCAGTAGTAGCAATGCGGGGGACCAGCAGTGCATGGTTTTTTGTAAACTTTGTTCTAAGCGTGTTAAAACCAAGCAAAGAGGCAGGCTAATGCAATTGATCCCATGGATATCATCTTTGTTAGGGTTGTGAAGTTAAATAGATGTCTCATTTTTCTTATACCCAGTAATGAAACAATGGCTTTCATGTGTCGGACCTTATAACTGTCACCTACTTGGAACATTTGTTCAATTTTTATTATGCAATCCTAGCTTTGATTGATGATGGTGGTCGATCGACATTTCTTGGGAAATATCCTTGGGTCAGTATTGGCTATAGACTGCAAACATTAAGTGACCTTAGTTAAAATCCTTTCTAATCAACCTATGATTTTGGCCCTTATATTTTCTAAAATGACTGTGGGAATAACTTGATCGGCCCTTATATTTGGATGTAATATATCGTTGTGGTGCTGAATTGAGTCTATAAAAAAAATGCTTACTGAGTGAGTGAGCAATGGATGGATGCTTGTATGTTAACAAACTGATGATGCATGGTTAGTGTAATTTGGATGAATATTTATGTCGACAATGGTAGGTAGTGCCCTTGTTATGAACCTGTCATATAATGAGTTAAGGCATTTGGCATAATTATTCGTTAGGCCTTTGGGAAATGAGATTGGTTATGTGTCAATTGAGTCTAATTAACTGAGGAACTCATTATTTGACGTTCTAAGCTTGTGACAGTTGTCTATTGTTGGTGTTTGATTTCAGATTATGAGCTAAAGTATTGGTATAATAGCTGAATTGAATCCTTGGGTCGAGAAAGAAATTTCAGTCTAATGGTCCAAGCAACACCCTTGGGTTAAGACAAATATTGTAGCCTGGTGGTTTAGAGTGTACCCTAGTCCAGAGAGATATCATGAAAAGTTCTATATTATAGAGATGAGTTTACCTCTTTACTCGAGAGGATTTGTAAATGGTTGAAGGATTGATCATAGAGGTATTACTATAGTTTATCTTACTCGATGATATATTGAGAGATACCGGTATTTACAAATATCTTTGGTTAAAACATGTGTAGATAGGATTAGAAGGATTTCTATATTTGGATCATGTGGATTAATAGTGTTTCCATCGACAGGTGAGATGTGGATATCTGGATATTATCTTAGAGGTTATGATTGTTGACATGACGGTATAAGAATGTCTCTCGGATGCCTGTATAATTCAAGAGTAATCAGATGTGGTGTCGGATGAACTTCTAGGTTTGCCGCAGTATAGGCAAGTAGAGTAGGCGATCGGAGTGATTTCGGAAATAGTTTCGATATTGAAGATCCCCTACTAGGTGATAGTTTATTTGGTACTGAGGTAATGATATTTTTATGAGCCTAATATTTTTACTTATGGTGCGTTGGCTGAGGGCTAGTGTAAAGCGCACAAGGTTGTTAAAGCTCGTGAAGTACTCAAGGCAATGTCATTCAATTGGCTGTAAGCCCAATCGAGTTGCTATGATACCGTCATCGATCGGTCTTTCAAAGTTGGCAAGGTTGATGATGCCGAGAGGTATTAGTTAGAATGACGATTTTCAGGGGATAATTTAGTTGGTATTAGTGTTGCTTAACACTATGGGAATTGGAAGAATCTAAATTCCAATTATAGGAGGTGTTGGATGGGATATTTATTTGTCCTAGTATTTTATTGCTTGAGAAGCTTTGGAACTCATTGTACAATGAGAGATGAACCGTTGAGGTTATACATCGATTATCGATGATGGAATGCAGTAGTGGTAGAAGGAAATGAATATCCTTCATGGTGGATTGAGGATCTAATTAGATTAGCTATAGGACACCTGTGTATACTCTAGGATTGATTTGTGATTGGTGTTTTGATATTGTAGTGACAGAGTGTCATACAATTATCAAAGTCGTAGGGATGATTGATATATCATCAGCCTAGAGTAAAGAGGATGCAGGTGTGTAGCGATGACAATTTCATACTTGGTATGAATTGTATGAGCTTTTGGATTATCTTATTTGACTTATTGACGACTTTGTCGTCCAGGGATTTAGGAAATCGTGTATTCTGGACACGATTGGATCATTTGCGATGGTGGCAGTTGGAGTTGAGCACTCGACCACCGTAGATGATGGTTTTCTGGTATTGATTTGATTATTACCATAGATATGGATAGGATGCTCTAGCAGTATTACACTACTGATTGGTGATGGAATTTACTTGGTCTGAAGCTTGTGAAACTAGTTTCAGGGCTCAGACGATGGTTGAATTTTACACCAGTGTTGTGTGATCATTCTCGGGTGAAAAGAAGGTTAATTTATATGCGGATGCGATGTTTTAGAGAATGGAGCGTTTCTGATTTAGTTGATCGAGATGTATCCCATGTTTACGTCAAATGAGGAACTACGAGATGGGTTGTCATATATATATATAACGTGGACTTAGCAGATATGATGTTGCTTTGTAGAGGTGAGGAGCAGAAATGCTTATGGGGTTTTAGCTAGCTACTGAGTAGTTGCCTGGAGTTGTTAGAACAAGGAAAGTTGCAACTAGGGATCCCTGTTGGG
Organism: Wurfbainia villosa; assembly: GCA_025175895.1. Taxonomy (NCBI): domain Eukaryota; kingdom Viridiplantae; phylum Streptophyta; class Magnoliopsida; order Zingiberales; family Zingiberaceae; genus Wurfbainia; species Wurfbainia villosa. The sequence goes on along the minus strand of CM046002.1, from coordinate 5,111,401 downwards.
ATGATAGAGAGAATCTATCATAGAGTTATACTCTTGCTCTACTTGTTCGGAATTAGTGACAGTGGAATTTGTATGTCGTATGTGGCTAGATAGTTACCTGACATCTGGGCTGGCTACGAGTGCTAGTCGCGGTAGTATGTCGTTGCCTGCAGATAGTGCCTTTTGCATTACCCTTAGAGCCACAAGGCTTGGTCACGATATTTTAATAAGTATTGCTTGATAATTGCAATAGGTTGTATATGTTGCAGATGTATTCGGATTGTATCCGGGAAATCGTAAGTATTGAAATGTTCTTCGTGGTGGAACGTCATGCGGAACTTAGTTGATTTGGTGGTCAGGTGTTCAGAGTGTCAACTAGTAAAGGTGGTATATAAATAATCAGTAAGGTTCTGTACCGAGATGGACGTGAAAGCATAGTATGATGGACAGTGTTGGGAGGTTATTTAGAATTCGGAAAGGACTTAGTATGATTAGCTAAGTCCGCTCATTTTCGTCCGATCCATACGATGAGTTTGTTGGATCGCTAGATAGGTTATACTGTGGAGATTTTCAGTTCATAGAGTATCTGTGAGTATCGCATGCGATAGCGATCCAGAATTTACCTTAGGATTATGGCATAGTCTTTAACATGTCACGGATATCGAGCTCCACTCTGGTACAGTTAGGTACTCATGATAGGTGATCGATATGAAGATACTATTCATACTTTGGAAGGGGTGCGGGAAGCAGGTGTGATAGATTTTGGGGATATCAGTAACCCCACTTAGTCACTTGAGATGTGATTTGTCTCCAGATGCCGGAGATGGTTATTGTGACATCTCGTACTCATACATTAGTAGGAAATTTGGGGACCAAATTTTTATTAGTGGGGGAGAATGTTAAATACTTAAAATTTAAAAATGTAAATTAAATGGCCAAAGAATTTAAGGAAATAATCCTGGAATTTTAGGAATTTTTCCGAAATTTTTCTGGATTTAAACGGAGTTCGTACGAGGTATTTACGGGGATAAGAAAAACAGGCTTTTAAAGGGCCTGTTTGGTTATCAGTATTGAGGGGTTAATAAATTTTATTAACCTATAGTTTTAAATAGAAAACCTAAGTTTTCTATTTTTCTATTTACTTTTTTTTCTTTTTCCCCGTCGCGCCCGATGCCTCTTCCCCACGCGACGCGACAGTTTCTTCTTCACCGCGCGCCGCACCTTTTTCTCTCGCGTCCGGCTCGACGTCGTCGCCGGCCTCCTCAGCCACAGAACCACCATGCCTCTTCCTCCTCTCGCCTTTTCTCCTCGCGACAGACGGCGGCGACTGAAGCCCCTCTCCGTCGTTGCTCGCCTAAGCCGCACGCGCCGACTCCTCTGCGACTGACGTCGATCGATCGAGCCTGTGGCCAACCTCTTCTCCGCCGACGGCCAGTCCGCAGCCGCCACCGCTGTTTCTTCTTCCTCGGTGCACCTGCAGCTACCGGATCGTCGCTGGAACCCTAAGACGCCGTAGCAGCCACAGTTCTGCACGCTCGCTGCCCTCAATCCCCCAGCGCCGACGCACTATCGCCTTCTCCTCGCAGTAGGCGGCGACGGCGAGCGATTCGCCTCGGCGGTGCCACGACCGAGCCAGAGCAGCGCTTTCTCTTCCTCGCGTCAGCAGCCACAGACCACCGCGCCTCTTTCTTTTCCCCCACCACGCCGCAGCCAGCGTCGCTGTTTCCCCTCTTCGCCGCTCGAGCTTATGGTCGTCGGCCTCTTTGTGTGGACTCAGCCAGGAGCACAGCGACTTCTTCTGGTCGCTCAGGAGGTCTCTGCCGGAATTTTGACCTTCGAAGCTAGGGCTCGGCAGCGGATTCATGCGACTGGCCAGGGAGTTTCCCTAGCCGATCACTGCTGGAGCGAGCGGTGACCGGCAGTGTGTAGGTTGCTCAGTTTGGTGGTTATCGGAGCGAGGTAAGAACTATTTTCTTCTTAATTTGGACAAATTGTGGTTTGTCTTGGTTGAATCGCTTGATGATTTAGGGCAACGATAAGTTCCGAATCGAAACGGAGCAATTGGGGGGAAAAGCTGTCGAGGGGAAGTTCTATTGCAGGTATATATATATATATCTTGAATTTTCTCTATTTTCTTGCAGTCCGTTTCGATTCTATGTGGTGAGTGTTGTTGTTGGCTGTGAATTTATCATTAGGTGAGTGGTTAATGGCTGTAAATGGATTGTGGGTGACAAGTTGTGGGATCCAAGTGTTGGATTGTGTTTGAGGTAAGGATTGGTTGAGTCGTGTGTATGTCACCTAGAGTTAGGTTGGATTCATATTTATGATCGGTTATGTAATTATGTATGGAGGATTGATTAGGTTGAATAGGATAATTAAATCAATCTAGTGGATCGGATATGAGGTCGATGTAGGATTCGATTCGATCATTTGTTGTGAGATGGATAATATTTTCATATGATGAGTATTGATCGTGGTGAGATTAATTGCAAGGATATGTTTTTTTGGATTGAGGAGTTAATCACAATTTATGACCTACGGGTTGAGGGTCTACTTGGAGATACATAGTAGTATTTAGCACGTTGTCGTGTGCTTGGATTTGGTGGATTTACTTTAGATTAATTGGTTATGGAAGGAATCGATTAAGTATTCGATTTGTCGGTAAATGGTATTTTGTGCTTAACAATAGTTATGCATTATGTAGGTTTCGGTCACGAGGCAGGTTCACGGTCGTGACGATCTGGTTCTTTTTGCGGACATTTTATCAGGCGGGTATTTTGACTTATCTTTTATATATAGTCATTGTTGATATGCTAGTTAGGATAGCTTACAATAATTTTTCATGTTTAGATGCCTAGTATGCTTTTGGTGCCTACTTGATACATGCATGTGATAGGATATGATTGTATCTCCCTGTTTGACTATATCCGCTGAGTTCTTTGAACTTACCCTGTTGATTTATATCTATTTCAGGATGAAGCTGTTAGGAGAGTCCAGCTGCCAAACCCCACTCGTCGTGAATAATTGATTTGGTTATTTGTTTTATGGTCTTGGGATTTTGATTAGAAGATATGTTAGGATTGGAGTTGGATAATTGTATTCGTGGATTTTTTGTGTCCTTATGGACTTTTACTCGGATTTTGTTCTGGATTGGATTTCGGTTGAGTATTCCTGCCCAGATGGCAGAAGGGGTAGGTTTAGTTATGATATTCTTTTGTTTATATCATTTGATTGTTGGCCTGAGGCCTGATTTATTATCTGCGTGTGTGTTTGGATTCCGATCGTGTTGACCGATGTATAGTGGTCGTGTAGGCCTTGTATGAAAATTGGCATTGTCACCCGTACAGGGGAGATGCTGTCGGATTTTCGTCTGGCGGGGTCTCCAGCGGGGCGTGACAATTTATTTGGTATCATCGAGAGGTATAAAAGTTTTACAAGTTTTATTATTGATCTTTGCATGTTCTTATTAATATGTTTGTATGTGTTGATTAAACATGTCTACATCCATATATATTTGTATAATCATGGACCCCGAAGATAAACACAAAAACCGGCGATCCGTCCGTCGTCTCTTCCGTGACTAACCGACTAGAAGAGTTTTGTTGCTTGAACAACTAGTTTGTTCAAGCGATCGCTCAAGTCGTTAGCACGACGACGAATTGGTTGAGCTTAGGAAACTCATCCCATCTGGATTAGTTTTCATTAGTGAAAATTTTAATCCGGGGACATGGGAGCCGACGAGCCTCCGAGCATGCCATCAAACTGGTATCAGAGCCACGGTTTCCAGTTTTGTGTGTTTTGGATTCGGTTACTTTCATGCACTTATCATATATTGTGTATGCCGGATGATAGTAGGATGTGCGTAGGATAACTTTTTGGTTGCAGGCATATGTTCCAACTATTATGGCTATATATGTGTGTATGTGATTGCATGTGTGTGTGATTGTATATTATTTGAATCCTCAGGGTTGACGAGGCTAAATTAGTATTTAATTTTTGTAATTAAATAGGGTATTGTTTAGCCACTCATTTTAGTTTACTTTCGATTTAGATTATTTGTACACTTCTTCGTGGAGTATAGGATCGATGGATGTAAATTAAATTAGTTTATCGGCTCGGATCTCTTTGGTGACTTACGCACGGGAAAAGGTGGAGCGGACGAGGTGGCGACACGACGGGATGCATATTGGAGAACAATGCCATAATAGTTGGGAAAATTCTGATTTTTTTCATATTTATTGCTGATTTGTTTTATATGCATGTTGTGTGTGCTTGAAAATTCCTCACTGTCAATTTACTAAGTGGGAGAGGGACATTTTAATTAATTCCCGCGGCCTCCATTACAATTTGACGTGTGATGCAACAAACTTGCGCGTCGGCTCTGAGTGCCTTCCTCCCCATCGGATGAGTTTATTTGCGGATCACTAGGTCAAATAATTATTATAGGAAATTATTTAAGAGCGTGTGTACTTCCCCATCGGTAAGACATAAAATCTGAGATAATTCCCTTAGTATCGTGTAATGGTGCACACTTAGATGCAAATAAAAAGTATCCTCCCCATCGGAGTCACTGCTTTTATTTGTAGGGCCAAAGAGGAACCAACTATTAATTTTATTTGTCAAAAAGTAAGGTTGACAAGATAATAAAATTAATGGGTTAAACCTCCTCTTACAAATGTAGAATTCGTATACGTCCACACTATCGTGGCATGCGATATTCTCGGTGTTTTGAGGTGTTGGTTGATTTCAAAATTTTATTGTTTGAGGAATCAATGATATTTGAAATATAATATTTTGATCATTGTGATTCTTAGGTTTTTTTTTCAAATGGCTTTCAACCCACTTGCTGTGATATTGAAAGAAAATAAACTTACTGGAACAAATTATATTGATTGGAAAAGAAATTTGGATATTGTCTTAACTGCAGAGGAGTACAAATTTGTACTCTTCGAGGTCTGTCCTCCTAAGCTCACCGATGACTCTGATGAAAAGGAGAAAGAGAGTTATAAGAAATGGATCAAGGCAGATGAGATGGCGCGGTGTTACATTTTGGCATCTATGTCAAATGTGCTGCAACATCAGCATCAGGCCATGGCCACGGCTTATGACATGATGCTCAATCTCAAGGAACTTTTTGGACATTAGAGTAGGGTGGCCAGACAGGAGGCTATGAGGAACTTGATGACGACCACCATGATCGAGGGAACACCCGTCAGGGACCATGTTCTCAAGATGATGGCTCATCTGAATGAGATGGAAGTCCTCGGAGCTGAGATCGATGGGGAAACCCAGGTCGATATCATTCTCCAGTCTCTGCCTAGGAGTTTTGAGCAGTTACGCCTCAACTATAACATGAACAAGAGGTTGTATTCGTTGGCGGAGCTTCTGACAGAACTCCAGGCGACAGAGGGGCTTTTTCGTCAAAGCGCTCAAGCCATGGTTGCTGAAAAGGTTTCTACTTCTAAACCGAAAAGGAAGAAGAAGAAGAAGCAAGGTGGAGCAAAGAAAGTGGCAGCAGGACCTCAGGCAGGAGTGAAGAAGCCAAAAGGCAAGTGCTTCATTTGCAAGCAGACTGGACATTGGAAGGCGGACTATCCTCGCCGAAAGAACAAAGGTATATCTTCTTATTTAGTTGTGAAACATGTTTAGCGGTGTTATCTACTAGTACCTGATGTGTAGATACAGGAGCCACTGATCATGTCTGCAATACTTTGTAGGGGTTCCAGAAAACCTGATGACTAGCTGAGGGAGAGATTATTGTCTTCATGGGCAATGCTTCAAAGGTGGCGGCTATTGCAGTGGGAGACGTTTATTTATCTTTTGATAGGAATAAAGTTTTGGTTTTGAGAAATAGTCTTTATATACCTATTGTTGGTGCAATCGGCCCAGGTTGACTCGAGTTTGACTCGAGCAGTACCTTGATGATATTTTGATGATAGACAAAACTCATGACATGGGATTGTCATGGGAAAGTCCAACATGGGGTTGGCATGAAAAATCCAAGCATGGAGCTTGGTGTGGAAGTCCAAAGCATTGCGAAGCCGTGCGCTTGGTGCTTGGCATGGGAAATGCATTGCGAAGCCGTGCGCTTGGTGCATGTGAGAAGTCTTGAGGACTTGGTAAGTTCACTAGGCTCGGGGTCCTTGAGTCGGTGAAGGATGGCATTGTGAAGCCGTGCGCTTGGTGCATCCGATGGACCGCCGGACAGGGAGCGAATGGAGTGAGACCAAAGGGAAGCATACTTCTAGGGCATGAGACGCGAAAGATGGCGTTGCGAAGCCGTGCGCTTGGCGCATCCGAGGGACGTAGGCCGAGGGAATAGAGCTTCGGTGGGGAACTCCATGAGGGATAAGGTGGACTTAGCCAAGTGGCTAAGACTGAGTGTCGGAGGCTCAAACATATTTGCCGAGGGACGGTGATGGGAGGATCGATCCGACCGCCGAGGATGGCGATCGGCGATGACCTTGTCTGCGCACGCACGAATGGAGTCGAGCTTGCGGCCACTGACCGATGGATGATCACGATCGATGGGTGCCATCGATCGGCCCGATGGATGATCAGTCGACTGATGGGTGCCATCAGTCGACTGATGTGTGATCCGTTGGAACTTAGCCAACGTGGATCTGGCCGTTGTGAGACAACGGCTACAGGACCAGTCGACTGATGGTCACGATCAGTCGACTGATGGGCGCGAAAACAGCTTGATGCAGGTTATAAAAGGAGCACGAGTTGGAGGATTTCGCCATGGTTTTTGTGGAGCTATTGAAGGGGAATTGCTGCTGCATTCCAGTCCTTCAAGAGCCAATCAAAGCAAGCAACAAGCAAAGCGATCAAAGCAATCGGTGAAAGTTTTCTTGTGTATTGTATTTGTGTATTTTCTTGTATTTCTATATTACATTGTAATTGCTTGTGAGAGGTTTCTCCACCTCTGACGTGTTGTCGAGAAGGAGTATTTTAGTTAGTGTCGTGTGCATAACTAGAGCTCGAGGAGCACACCCGTGGAGTAGGAACCATTCGGTTCCGAACCACGTATATCTTGGTGTATTGCATATGCTTGTGTGTATTTGTGTATCTTGTTAGTATTATTATTGTTATTCCGCTGCGCTAACAAGAATTGTAGACGAGCACGCAAAATGAGCGATCGAAATACGACATTCAACGAACGAGGGCTATTCACCCCCCTCTAGCCGGCCAATCGATCCCCTACAAGTGGTATCAGAGCCGAGGTCGCTCTTCAAGGACTAACCGCCGCGAGAGCACTACAAATGGCTGGCTTCATCCATCCACTGAAATTCCATGGAAATTTTGTTTGGTGGAGAAAACGGATGGAGGTATATCTCGAAACCGATTTTGATTATATGATTATTATAGAAAATGGTTTTGAGATGCCTAGGGATAAACACAACAAGCCCATTGAAAAATCAAAGTGGACCCAAGACCAAATCAAGAACTTCAAGACAAATCTCGAGGTAATTAAATTGATTAGTGATTTGTTACCTAACACTATTTGGTCTAGATTGGGTGATTATAGGGATGCAAGGGAACTATGGAATAAGATAATAAATTTCCAAGAAAATTCCCAACCGGCACAAGTAGAAGAAAATGCCGAGAAAGAAGAACCCACAACATTTGAAGATGTTGATGACTTGGTGGAGACCTCCACCTCTAGCATTGAGGGGGAGGAGAGGCAATCTTCCATCCCGGAGTAAGAACAAGAAGCATCCACATCCGGGAGAAGTGAAGATCGGGAAGAGGCCTCCACCACCTCCCTAGGTAACTCAAGTGTTATTATTTTAAATAAAAATCACATAATATGCTTTGAGTGTAGGGAGAAAGGGCATTACAAGAGCAAATGCCCTAAATTGGCTAAGAAGAAGGCATCGACACCAAAAGTCAACCCAAAGTCAAACGATGCCGGTGTTCCCAAAATCAAGAGCAAAGAGACATTGTGTGCTTCAAATGCAATCAAAAGGGACACTACCGAAGCCAATGCCCTAGGGGGAGGAAGAAAGGGCAAGAAGGTGCAATTCATGTAGGGGGAGCTCCTAAAGCTAACCCTAAGGTACATTTAGTTAATGCACCTTTAATTCCTAAAGTCAAAAAGCATGCTAAAAATTATTTTAGTTCTCTTGCTATTGTCAATGAAAAGCATGCTAAGAGAAATAATAAGGTGTATTGTCTAGGTGCCAAGCATGTTCATATAACTAAGGACAAACCTAGGACTCAAAACACTAGATCTATTTTACCTAGGGAGTCAATTAGGAGAATTGAAGAAAACTTGGGTGTTAATCCCAAGAAATCTAGGCATATGCCTAAAAAGAAAAACATTTCCCAAAAGATAAATGAAAATTCAAAATTGAGAAAATTAGAGTTAGAAAATCAAGCCTTGAGGTCAAGGCTAAAAAATTTGGAGAAGACCCTAGCAATAATATCAAATTCGGTTAAGGGGTCTAATGTACAAAAGTCAAGACCTAGAAAACAAGAAATGTCTAAGGGCAAGAATGGTTTGGGTCACAAACCTATGTCCTACCATAATGTTCCATTTAATTATGGAACCACATCTAGGTCTAGGAAAACCAAGGCTAATAGGGAAGCCATCCCTAAGTCTAGCCATGGTATGTGTTTAGTGGCTAACACTTCAAAGAAATCAAATGTAGCCACTAAGAAGGTCAATGGAGGAGTCACCTCTAGAGTTGACCTAGGAAAGACCCAAAAGACTATGGCTTCAAAGCCTAAAAGGGTCATTAGGAAGGTATCTAGGGAATTTATCCCTAGGGAATACCTTGTTAACCCAAGGAGCTCCAATAGATATTAGGTTCCTAAGAGCGTGATTGATTCACGCTAAATGGGTTAGGGTGTGTCAACCCTAAGTGGATGGGTGGTTAACCTAGCCATTGTGAGTTGACACATTAGGGTGTGCCAATATGGTTTGAGAAGTTAAAAATGATTTAAATTGGCATAATTAGGTCATAGAGGTCGTGGTGTGCTATTTTGGGTTTTTGGCACACTAAGGAAATAATGGCATTAAGGCAAAATGAATTTAATCCCTAGAAATGCCAAATTGATTTTAACACTTAGGTATTTAATACCTTAGTATATTTTTCTTGCCATACTTTATTTGCCTTGCCATGTCATGACATCATTTTCATTTTCATCTATAAAAATGTCATAATCATGTTTAGATTTATGTTTAGATGTCATGTATGCTTAAGTTTCATTCACATGCCATGACATCATGATATTGACATATGTTTTTATCTATATCATATCTATGCCATAATCATATCATGCATGAATTAAAATGGAGTTAAGGACTATAGCATAATTTGAAAGGAATCAAATAATGTTGCCTAGAAATATGCATGAAAACATAAACAAAACAAAACCCACATCTCACAAAAATTTGACTTGTATGTGTTTTACACATCTAGATATTGGTGAGATGTTTAGAAAAAAGAAAATATAGGTTTGAAAAACATTTTGAAAACATTTTGAAAAACCTTGGTGAAGTCTATCTTTTGATAGCTATCACCATTGAATGGGATGATACAAAGATGACTCTTTATTGAAGCTTTTCTTAAATTTTGAACTTTGTATCAATCTCCTAATTTAATGGGTAAAATAATTTTTCAATATTTTTCACCCATAGTGCTTAAGATAAGTATTATACGTATGCATTTTCAAGATTTTTAAAATTACGTATATTTACTTATGGATTTTGAAAATCCATTTAAATCAAACCGCAGAATCGATTATCGATCAGCTGTAATGTCGATCAACTGATGGTAAGTCCAATGATAGTATCCGACGAGTCGATCGCAGTCAGCCGATGATTCAGTAAACTTGATGGTTAGGCCCATGTTCAGCTGTGTTTTGGTCCCCTAACTACTCCTAACCCTAGGATATGCTTGGGAGAGCATTAGAGAGGGTGGAAATCCATTGGATATGGATTAGGAGTTGGGTTGAGGGTGAGTATCAATGTTAAGGTGGATGAGAGTTCATTGTTGAACTTTGCCTTAATTTTGATTTGGTTAATGTTTCTATTGGCTTAGGGACTCTCCAAGGACATTGTTGGTGCAATGGTCAAGGGGGAGCAAGCCTCTAGGGGGAGGTATCCATCTTAGGAAGATGGATGTGTATTTCCTCATGGGAGGAAAATTGGGTTGTCTCTCTTTAAGTGATATGGGATCACTAGAAAGATGGTAGGCATGTGTTCCTCCAAGGGAGAGATTGTAAGATCTCATTGGGATATGAAACATTCATACCCTTGGGGAGGACCTTTTTGATGTAATGTCAAAAAGGGGGAGAAGTTACCAAGTTACCAATTAGGGTTTGTTGGAATTCTCATTGGGATATGAGAATTGCCAATATGGGAGAATTGGTAGACTTGAGATGGTAGTTTTGTCAATCATCAAAAAGGGGGAGATTGTTGGTGCAATCGGCCCAGGTTGACTCGAGTTTGACTCGAGCAGTACCTTGATGATATTTTGATGATAGACAAAACTCATGACATGGGATTGTCATGGGAAAGTCCAACATGGGGTTGGCATGAAAAATCCAAGCATGGAGCTTGGTGTGGAAGTCCAAAGCATTGCGAAGCCGTGCGCTTGGTGCTTGGCATGGGAAATGCATTGCGAAGCCGTGCGCTTGGTGCATGTGAGAAGTCTTGTGGACTTGGTAAGTTCACTAGGCTCGGGGTCCTTGAGTCGGTGAAGGATGGCATTACGAAGCCGTGCGCTTGGTGCATCCGAGGGACCGCCGAACAGGGAGCGAATGGAGTGAGACCAAAGGGAAGCATACTTCTAGGGCATGAGACGCGAAGGATGGCATTGCGAAGCCGTGCGCTTGGCGCATCTGAGGGACGTAGGCCGAGGGAAGAGAGCTTCGGTGGGGAACTCCATGAGGGATAAGGTGGACTTGGCCAAGTGGCTAAGACTGAGTGTCGGAGGCTCAAACATCGTTATGTTTGAGGTTTTAGCCGACATCGGGCCGATCGCATAGGTGTCGGCCGATCCGCTAGGTCGTATGGGTTCGACCGTGTTCGATCAACCGTCGCCGATCACCGATCGCCGAGGAGGGCAATGATCGATGGAGGATCGGCCGACCGCCGAGGGATGGCAATGATCGATGACACCGCAGACGGCAGAATAGAGTCGAGCTCGCCAGCACTCGACTGATGGATGATCAGTCGACTGATGGGTGCCATCAGTCGACTGATGTGTGATCCGTTGGAACTTAGCCAACGTGGATCTGGCCGTTGTGAGACAACGGCTACAGGACCAGTCGACTGATGGTCACGATTAGTCGACTGATGGGCGCGAAAATAGCTTGATGCAGGTTATAAAAGGAGCACGAGTTGGAGGATTTCGCCATGGTTTTTGTGGAGCTATTGAAGGGGAATTGCTGCTGCATTCCAGTCCTTCAAGAGCCAATCAAAGCAAGCAACAAGCAAAGCGATCAAAGCAATCGGTGAAAGTTTTCTTGGGTATTGTATTTGTGTATTTTCTTGTATTTCTATATTACATTGTAATTGCTTGTAAGAGGTTTCTCCACCTCCGACGTGTTGTCGAGAAGGAGTGTTTTAGTTAGTGTCATGTGCATAACTAGAGCTCGAGGAGTTCACCCGTGGAGTAGGAACCATTCGATTCCGAACCACGTATATCTTGGTGTATTGCATGTGCTTGTGTGTATTTGTGTATCTTGTTAGTATTATTATTGTTATTCTGCTGCGCTAACAAGAATTGTAGACGAGCACGCAACAAGAGCGATCGAAATACGACATCCAACGAACAAGGGCTATTCACCCCCCTCTAGCCGGCCAATCGATCCCCTACACCTACTTTTAGAAAGAATCTAATTTCAGTTTCTAAATTGTTTCTGGATGGATATTCTGTTTCTTTTAATGACAAAGTTGTTATAAAAAGGAATAGGGAGATTATCTGTTCTGGTACATTGGTTGGCAATTTGTACACTCTTGAACCGAAAACTCCCACGATGCATATAGAAGTGAATAACTCATCTTCTATGTCTAATAAGAGAAAAGAACCTTCGAAAATGAACCAGACATATCTTTGGCACCTAAGACTTGGTCATATTAACCTAAGTAGAATTCAAAGGTTGATAGCTGATGGACCCTTGGGTTTATTAGTGGTGGAAGATCTCCCAACCTGCGAGTCTTGCTTGGAAGGTAAGATGACCAAGAGGCCTTTTAAGGCTAAGGGGTATAGAGCCAAAGATGTATTGGAATTGGTTCATTCTGATTTGTGTGGTCCTATATCTATCCAGGCTAGAGGTGGCTTTGAATACTTTGTATCTTTTATAAACGATTATTCAAGGTATGGATACATTTACTTGATGCGCCGCAAGTCTGAATGCTTTGACAGGTTCAAAGAATTAAAGGCTGATGTGGAGAACCGTCAAGGTAAAAGTATCAAGACACTACGATCTGATCGTGGTGGCGAGTACCTCTTGGGAGAGTTTAGGAGTTACTTTTCAGAGGCTGGGATTCAATCCCAATTGTCCGCACCTGGCACACCCCAGCAGAATGGTGTGGTGGAGCGAAGGAATAGGACTCTTATTGAGATGGTCAGATCGATGATGAGTTATTCTGAGTTACTTGATTCGTTCTGGGGGTTTGCTCTGGAAACGGCAGCACACATTCTGAACTTGGTTCCATCTAAGTCAGTACCCTCTACTCCCACAGAATTGTGGACTGGGCGAAAGCCTAGTCTAAGACATATTCGGATTTGGGGTAGTCCAGCACATGTGCTGAAGGGAGATGCTGGTAAGTTGGAATCTCATACAGAAGTACGCTTGTTTGTTGGCTACCCTAAGGTAACGAAGGGTGGTTTGTTCTATAGTCCTAGAGATCAGAAGGTGATCGTGAGTACGAATGCCAGATTTCTAGAGGAGGACTATGTGATGAACCATAAGCCCACGAGTAGGATTGTTCTTGAGGAGTTGACAGGGGAAGTCCCGACTTCAGTACCACCGGTACAAGAGAAAATACCACAAGTCACTGAACCGCGTGTCACAGAGCATACACAGGAGACACCTCGTCGTAGTGGGAGGGTTGTTAGACAACCTGTGAGATTCATGTTCTTGGGAGAGTCTTCGGACTTAGTCCCTAGTAAACATGAACCTGATCCCTGGACATATGACGAGGCACTCCAAGATAGAGATGCAGTATCTTGGCAAAGAGCGATGAATTCAGAGAAAGAATCTATGGATTCTAATCATGTCTGGGAGCTAGTAGAACCACCCGATGGTGTGAAAGCCATTGGATGCAAGTGGATCTACAAGAGAAAGAGAGGAGTAGACGGGAAGGTTGAGACCTTCAAAGCTAGGCTTGTTGCGAAAGGGTATACTCAGAAAGAGGGCATCGATTATGAGGAGACCTTTTCACCGGTAGCTATGCTTAAGTCTATCCAGATTCTCTTATCTATTGCTGCTCATGAGGATTATGAGATTTGGCAGATGGATGTCAAGACAGCTTTCCTTAATGGAAGTCTTGAGGAAAACATCTATATGAAGCAACCAGAGGGATTCATTGCAAAGGGCAAAAAGCATCTTGTGTGTAAGCTTAATCGGTCCATTTATGGATTGAAGCAAGCTTCTAGATCTTGGAACATCCGCTTTGATGAGGTAATCCAGTCATATGGATTTATTCAAAGTCCGGATGAGCCTTGTGTATACAAGAGATGTGATAGAAACATAGTGGTATTTCTTGTACTATACGTAGATGACATTTTGTTAGTTGGCAACAATATCAGAGTGTTATCAGACGTAAGGGTATGGTTGTCCAAACAGTTTGATATGAAGGACTTGGGAGAAGTGGGACATATCCTTGGGATCAAGGTGATAAGGGATCGCAAGAAAAGGATGTTGTGCTTATCTCAAGCTTCATACATTGACACTATCCTTGCTCGTTTTAGCATGCATAACTCCAAGAAAGGATTTCTACCTTTTAGGCATGGAGTACCTTTATCTAAAGAGATGTGTCCCAAAACATCAAAGGAGATAGAGAAGATGAAGGCGGTTCCTTATGCTTCGGCAGTAGGAAGCCTCATGTATGCTATGTTATGTACGAGACCAGATATCTGCTTTGCCGTGGGCATGGTTAGCAGACATCAGAGTAATCATGGACAGGGACATTGGATTGCGGTAAAGTATATATTGAAGTACCTGAGAAGGACTAGGGATTATATGTTGGTTTACCGGGCAGATCAATTAGTCCCTGTGGGTTACACGGATTCTGATTTCCAATCGGATAGGGACAACAGTAAGTCTACCTCCGGGTTTGTGTTTACTTTTGGAGGTGGAGCCATAGTATGGAGGAGTGTCAAGCAGAAATGCGTGGCGGACTCTACCATGGAAGCTGAGTATGTGGCGACCTGCGAGCGACCAAGGAAGTTGTATGGCTCAGGAACTTCTTGATGGACTTGGATGTGATTCCTGGTTTGCCCAGAACTATCACAATTTATTGTGATAACAATGGTGCAGTTGCAAACTCGAAGGAACCACGAGCCCATAAGGCGAGTAAACATATAGAGCGCAAGTACCACCAGATACGAGAGATCGTAAAGCGAGGAGAAGTAGCTGTCGCCAAGATTGCATCAGAGGATAACCTGGCGGATCCATTCGCTAAGGCCCTTCCAGCGAAAGCGTTTGATAGGCATGTGGAGGACATGGGGATCAGATGTATGGCAGTGTGATGACAGCATAGTCTTTTAGTATAAGTGGGAGATTGTTGGGATATATACTGAAAGTCTAGCTCTTTTGTATGAACATTTTTATTTTGAAATAAGAATCACATGATCATTGTTTGCACTTTATATTTATTATATGTGTGCATATTGTCTAATACTTTACATTGTAGATAACATGGTGCTTGGTGTGGCACAGAAGATCATGTTATCAGTCCCTTGTAGAATATAAGTAGAGGCTCACAACCAAGATGGTTTTGGACAAACCATTGGCATGGTTATAGTGTAGCTTGGTATTGGTTTGTATTGAACATAGAGTTACACTAGTACACTTAGGTGTATTGAGCAGGACCGACATAGAGGTGATTCAATTTATTGTTGACTACATAATTGAATCGGACCTCAGATATTATGTTGTACATGCTCTTAATCCCGATATAATAACGGGCACATATACTTAGTATTTATTTCTTTGATTTAGCAAAGGGTTAGATTTAAATGGATTAAATCAATATGCCCGGTAAGTTGGGAAATGATATTATTTACATGGTGTGCCGTTAATTATAGGAGGAAACCGTGTCCTATATATTAGGTTGATGATGTCCCCTTGAGGAGGTCATAAGGTTCATCATGTAAACCCTGCAGGTTGACTTAGTCAACATGATGATAAGGTTGAGTGGTACTACTCGAGGAGTTAGATGTTAATTGATTGATGGTCAGTAAATCAATTAATTGACGGACATTCGATATCTTAAACACGGGGAGATGGATGTACAAATAATGTATGGAGCCCATATTAATTTATGGGGGTTGGTGAGGTAATTCAATGATGATCCTCTAGTGGAATGGAACATCATTGATGGATCAAGTTTGTGTGGTTTCGATCCATCGGGTGGCCAAGATCCAACTCCTCCTCATGGTCCCTATCGTAGGCTAATATAATACTCATGAAGCCTAGATATAAGAATAGAAGGAAAAGAAAGGGGAGGGAAAGGAAAGGAAAGGGAGAGGAGAGGTTGGATGAGGTGGGCGGTAAGTTTAAAGATTGATAAAAAAAATTTATTTCCTAATTCTATGCCACCTTAGGCGGCAAGATTTGAATTAGTTAAAAAAAAATTTCAAGATTAGAATTGGAAAATTTATTGTTTCTATTTTCTATGCCACCTTGGGCGGCAAGATTAGAGGAGGTAGAATTTTTTTTTACTAATTCCTTGCTACCTTGGGCGGCAAGAATAATTAGGAATTAGTTCCTAATTTTTTGGCCAGCTTATCAATAACCAACTTTCTCCTAAGTTCTAAAAAAGGGAGGCTAAGGGGGCGGCACGATGAGGATCAAGAATTAGGGTTTAGGTTTCTTTGCTTGGCCGGCACTATCCCCTTGTGGTTGGTGTCACAAAGATATAAGAAACCCTAAGCTTTCTTCCTAAGTATCTTCTCCTCTTCACTCCCTCTAGGGCTGGCGACACAAAGGGGTTGTAGGGTCTTCTATTGCTCCCCTTTGGCCGGTCTTTGTCTCATCCTTTTCCTCTTGGCCGGAGGCACTAGGAGCTAGGGATTGTTCCCTTGTTTGGTTCCTTGATTGGCCATCTTGTTCCCTCTTTTCTTGGGGCTAGCGGCAACAAGCTTTTGTGGCTTGGTGGTTGGCTCAAGCAAGAAGGGAAGGAGAGTTCTTCTTTCTTTTGATTGAAGAAGATCTAGGAAGCTTCAACTTGTGGAGGATCTTCGCCCACACGAAGTCTACAAGGAGGTTAGGACATACGATAGAAGATCGAGAGGTATAAAAGTTTTACAAGTTTTATTATTGATCTTTGCATGTTCTTATTAATATGTTTGTATGTGTTGATTATATGTCTACATCCATATGTATTTGTATAATCATGGACCATGAAGATAAACACAAAAACCGGTGATCCGTCCGTCGTCTCTTCCGCGGCAAACTGACTAGAAGAGTTTTGTTGCTTGAACAACTAGTTTGTTCAAGCGATCGCTCAAGTCGTTAGCATGACGACGAATTGCCGGATTTTGTGTTTATCTTTGGGGTACATGATTATACAAATACATATGGATGTAGACATGTATAATCAACACATACAAACATATTAATAAGAACATGCAAAGATCAATAATAAAACTTGTAAAACTTTTATACCTCTCGATCTTCTATCGTATGTCCTAACCTCCTTGTAGACTTCGTGTGGGCGAAGATCCTCCACAAGTTGAAGCTTCCTAGATCTTCTTCAATCAAAAGAAAGAAGAACTCTCCTTCCCTTCTTGCTTGAGCCAACCACTGTTACAAAGCTGTCGCGCCCTAAGAAAAGAGAGAACAAGATGGCCAACCAAGGAACCAAACAAGGGAACAATCCCTAGCTCCTAGTGCCGCTGGCCAAGAGGAAAAGGATGAGAGAAAGTCCGGCCAAATGGGAGCAATAGAAGACCCTACAACCCCTTTGTGTCGTCGGCCCTAGAGGGAGTGAAGAGGAGAAGATACTTAGGAAGAAAGCTTAGGGTTTCTTATATCTTTGTGGCGCCAACCACAAGGGGATAGAGCCGGCCAAGCAAAGAAACCTAAACCCTAATTCTTGATCCTCATCGTGCCGCCCCCTTAGCCTTCCTTTTTTTAGAACTTAGGATAAAGTTGGTTATTGATGAGGTCGCCAAAAAATTAGGAACTAATTCCTAATTATTCTTGCCGCCCAAGGTAGCAAGGAATTAGTAAAAAAAAATTTCTACCTATTCTAATCTTGCCGCCCAAGGTGGCATAGAAAATAGAAAAAAAAAATTCCAATTCTAATCTTGAAATTTTTTTTTAACTAATTCAAATCTTGCCGCCTAAGGTGGCATAGAATTAGGAAATAAATTTTTTTTATCAATCTTTAAACTTGCCGCCCACCTCATCCAACCTCTCCTCTCCCTTTCCTTTCCTTTCCCTCCCCTTTCTTTTCGTTCGGTTACGTATTGCTAGAGGTGAAATTATGAATGCTAAAATAATGGAAACCATGAGGAGGAGTTGGATCTTGGCCACCCGATGGATCGGAACCACACAAACTTGATCCATCAATGATATTCCATTCCACAGAGGATCATCATTGAATTACCTGACCAATCCCCATAAATTAATATGGGCTCCATACATTATTTGTACATCCATCTCCCCGTGTTTAAGATATCAAATGTCTGTCAATTAATTGATTTACTGACCATCAATCAATTAACATCTAACTCCTCGAGTAGTACCACTCAACCTTGTCATCATGTTGACTAAGTCAACCTGCAGGGTTTACATGATGAACCTTATGAGCTCCTCAAGGGGACATCATCAACCTAATATATAGGACATAGTTTCCTCCTATAATTAACGACACACTATGTAAATAATATCATTTCCTAACTTACCGGGCATATTGATTTAATCCATTTAAATCTCACCCTTTGGTAAATCAAAGAAATAAATACTAAGTACATGTGCCCGTTATTATATCGGGATTAAGAGCATATACAACATAATATCTGAGGTCCGATTCAATTATGTAGTCAGCAATAAATTGAATCACCTCTATGTCGGTCCTTCTTAATACACCTAAGTGTACTAGTGTAACTCTATGTTCAAGACAAACCAATACCAAGCTACACTACAACCATGCCAATGGTTTATCCAAAACCATCTTGGTTATGAGCCTCTACTTATATTCTACAAGGGACTGATAACATGATCTTCTGTGCCACACCAAGCACCATGTTATCTACAATGTAAAGTATTAGACAATATGCACACATATAATAAATATAAAGTGCAAACAATGATCATGTGATTTTTATTTCAAAATAAAAATGTTCATACAAAAGAGCTAGGCTTTCAGTATACATCCCAACATACTTGGCATGTAAAGTCCAAGCATGGGTCTTGGCAAGGAAAAGTCCAAGCATGGGTCTTGGCATGGAAAGTCTAACATGGGTTGACAAGTAAAGTCCAAGGGTGTAGTCTTGGCCACGTAAGCCCAAGGGTGTAGTCTTGGTGGTGAAAGTCCAAGTCATTAGTACTTGGCATTTGGAAAGTCCAAGGGGTTTGATATTGGTAGCGTAAAGTTCAAGAGGGAGTCTTGGCAGCATAAGTACAATGGTTGGTGGCGTAAAGTCCAAGCAGAGTCTTGGCAGCGTAAGTCCAATGTGCCTTGGCGGTGTAGACACCGTTAGCATGAAATAGCCGACGGAAGCACCTGAAGGTTAGCGTATGGATGAACAAGTCATGGATGACTTGGAGGGATCTGATAGGCGCGAGGCTGACGAAGGTGGCTAGAAGGCTTAGGTCTAGGCTACGGGAGGTCTAGCAAGTATGGGGGCACCATTCTTGGGTTAAACCTCATGTTTGAGGTGTATCATTCGATTGGTACCATGTGACAGTCGACTGGTGTGAGTCAACTGGGGTTTGACTGTGGGGAGTTCCCTAGTAGTCGACTGCCAGAGGTGGGCAGTCGACTGCTGGATCGAGCAGTTGACTGATCTTGTGATCAGTCAACTAGTGCTCGGTATTTCAGGCATAAAATGGTCTCTAATCGAGTAATCGGCCCGACCACTCGACTAGTTGAGTCACCAGTCGACTGATGGGTATGATCAGTCGATTGATGATGGATCCTTTGGATTTTTTCCAGTCTGGATCATGCCGTTGCAAGACAATGGCTACAAGGGCAGTCGACTGATGGTCCCGATCAGTCGACTGCCAAGCGAAAATTATCCCAAGGAGCAGCTTTAAAGGGAACTCGTGAAGGGGGATTTGGCAACTGGTTCTTGGGAGCTTTTGGGGCAAATTGCTGGTGTAATTCAGGGTCTCCAAGTGCATTTCAAGCAACCAAAGAATCAAGCATCCAAAAGCAAATTTGTAAAGTATTCTTTATGTGTTCTTGTGTATTTCATTTATATCTTTCTTATATTCTTATTGTATTACTTTTGTAATCACTGTAAAAGGTTTCTCCGCCTCCGACATGTCGTCGAGAAGGATTTTATTGTTTAGTGGTGTTTGTGGCATCGCTAGAGCTCTTTAGAGCTCGATCCATGGAGTAGGAACCGTTCGGTTTCGAACCACGTTATATCATTGTGTTTGCATGTTTGTATCGTGTTATTGTTTTTATTGTTATTATTCTGCTGTGCACTAACACGACTTGTAGACGCAATCGCGAATGAATTCCATCGAGCATCAAAATGCTATTCACCCCCCTCTAGCGGTCACCGAATCCTCTACACTATCCACAAAGTGGACTTGATCCTGGGGAATCCAATATTTATTGGTCATTATATGTGAGTTTAATAAAACCTTTGGGACCCATGCTTGGACTTGTTGATGACTACGATTTATGATAGACATATAAGATCTATTCGTAGTCCTTGAACTAAACCCGAGTCCGACTTTGTTGTACACAGCTCTTTGGGTTCCAAGAAGTTGGTTAAGATTCTTAGATCCCAATGTGAATCTTTCCAACCTAGCCTCGAGCTCTTGAACTCATCCTTTCAAGAGAGAATTCTCCTCCTCAAGCTTTTCAACTTGAGTTGGGTTTCCCTCTTGAACTTGACTAGTTGAAGAGGTTAGATTAGCCTCTTGCTTGAGGATTTCCACCTCCTCGAGCAATGACTCGACTCTAGACTTGGATTTAGTTAATTTTCTATTCAACAACTTAATTGCATGATATAAGTTGGCTATTAATGAATGACTTACCTTAATTTTTTATTTTGACTCGGCTTTGAGTCTCTTCTCGAAGTCATCCTCAGAGTCGGAGTCAGAGTTGGATTCGTATTCGGCTTCGAACTTTGACTCGTACTCTACCGGTCTTGCCATGAATGCTATGTCGATGCCTTTTTCTTCGTCATCCCAAGTTGCTTGAAAGGCCTTCTTTGATCCCTTTTGCTTTGGCTTCATTTTTGATTTGAAGTGCCCCTTCTTCTTATTTTTTGACTGCTCCCTTTCTTTTCAGATTATCCTCTGCACCATGTTTACTATCTCGCCCTCTTCTTCTAATTCAGACTCGGATTCACCCTCAGGTTCGGATCCTTCTTCTTGCTTGGGAGGTGGCTTGCTCTTCTCCTTTCTTCTCTGACCTACAAGCAAAGCAATACCTCTCTCAGCACGGACCATGTTAGTTTGTTCGTGAAGTTCAAATTCAGAGAAAGGCTCATCTAACCTAATTTTTGATAGATCCTTAGAAACTTTATAGACATCGACCATGGATGCCCACAAGGTGGTCCTAGGGAAGGCATTGAGTGCGTACCTTATTAGGTCCCGATTGTCGACGGCTTGCCCGATCGAGTGGAGACCGTTGACGATGTCCTTGATCCGTGCATGTAGTTGGGTGGCGGTCTCATGAACCTATATTTTTAGATTATATATTTTATTTAACAATAAATCCCTTTTACATACCTTAGCATCATCGGTTCCTTCGTGAAGCTCGATAAGCTTGTTCAAAAGATCCTTCGTGCTGATAAAGGGGTCGATGCGGTTGAGCTCTTCCTTGGACAAGACGCAATGCAACATTTGAGTTGCTTTTTCACCGTCTTTGATTTGTCTTTTAGTTGCATTGGTCGACTTATCGAAGTCCAGGGGCTCACCTCAATCATTGGTGGATAGAGCAAAACCGGTTTGGATGATTATCCAAGTCTCGACTTGTGTTTTTAGAAAACACTCCATCCAACCTTTCCAATAACGGAAATCATCTCCATTAAAGAACGGAGGTCGGGTGGTGTTGTACCCCTCAATGTGGGCCATTTAAGAACAAAGAACCTTGCACACAAAAAGACGACAAGCAAAAAAGTTGCCAAGACTTTCATCTTGGATTAGTAATGCGGGAGAAAAGAGAACTTAACGAAAAGCTTAAAACTTTCGAATAGAAAAACCAAAACGAAAAGAAACTTAAAACAAAATGCTAGATTGGTGGTTGCACCAAATCGTAGCACCCCCGCTCTGATACCAATTGTTGGATCGAAAAGCGCTAGAGGGGGGGGGTGAAGAGATGCACAATGGAAAATTAAATGAGACAAATTTATTTTTACTTGGTTCACAACCCAGAAGTTGCTACTCCAAGTCCCCGTGATCCTTGACCGTGTACGAAGGAGAAATCCCCTATAGAGTCTCCTCCTCATTGAAGGTAGGAGACAAAGATCACAAAAATGGAAGCTCGAGGATGAGGAAAAAAACCTACCTCATCTCGTTACGATTAAAACCATGAATACAATAAATAAAACAAACTTGCTATTGTCGATGAAGAGGTTGTATGCTTGGCATTGCGTCGGCATTACAATGTTACGACGTTAGAGCTTTAGCATTGTGGGAGCACTTTGAGAGCAATCTTGATGATCTAGGGTTCAAGTCCTCCCCTCCTTTTATAGACTTGTGCCTTGGCATAAGTGTAGATCCAAATCCTCAACTTGTGGATCTTATCACGAGGTGACACCTTATCTTATCACGAAGTGGCGGCGTCAAACGTTATCTTTTTGACCTTGAGTATTTGGCTGATTCATCGCCATTAGTCGACTGATGACCTTCATCAGTCGACTGCCAATATACAGCAGTCGACTACTAGCTTAGTGATTCCCTACAATAAGAGGTTAGCATGGAATATGGTAAATATGATGGTTCCTTACCGTCTGATCTCAACCTAGACCTTCTACTGGAAGTCTTAGTCGGATCGCCGCCTACGGTCATCCCCGTACAGAGGACACGACCTTACCATCTCTCTTCGCACTCATGCTTACCTTTGGTCCTTTATGACCTGTCACTTTGTTTCTGGTCTTCACCTGGGTTCTTCGACTCCACGAAGTTCTCCCAGTGTCGCCCAACAACCATGATTTCTCGACTCAAAATTCTCCAGGTGTCGCTGACCTTCGGCTTAGCTTAACCATTTCCTGCACACTTAATTCAGCTCATGATATAACAATAAGACCTTAACTTTGGGCCTTTGTCATAATCAAAACCTAGGTTCGATTATCTGGTGCCCCTGCACCAACATCTATTTCTGTGTTGTAATATGAAATCTGGAGCTTCATTAATGCTAATGAGATACCAAAATAATTAAATGGCAAGGTATTTATCTCAAAGCTTGAGAGCTACACCAAAGCATCTTTGAATTCCTCATCCACTTTAGCTAGGCATATCTTAGATTTTAATCGATTTTCATGTAGGCTTATTATATTGCCAGTTATTGACTATGATGCTCACATATATTGTATCCCCTCTAAAAAACCAATTATCGACATAAGTTAAATGGGTGATCACCAGTGCAACATAGTTTGGGTGATAGTGAAAGGTTGAATTAGATGTGACTAATGTAGGATGCATGAGAATATCTCTAAACTTGTACCCACGGAGATGGCATGGTGGCTAAGGCATGACGGTTCTTGTAGAAATGACATTAGTCAATTCCAAAGGAGGTCTAAAGCCCTTTTCTGGATTCAGATGACTCCCACGTATCTTGGCCACCACGTCAAGGCCCATAGGACCCTCCGTGATTTACCTCCCTCACAATGGTCATGGGACAGGTTGGTGGGGACCGCTAGGTTGATAGTTCCAACCTTTTTGCAGAGAATATCTCTAAACTTAAACCAAATAAGTAGGGTGACAGTAGATCACCCTACCTCAATGCATGAGCCTCTCTAAAATGCCTATGGAGTGCTCTACTGACAACCACTGAAAAGATCATGGTAGTAAATCACTTCATTATCCATGCTACAAATTTCTATGGAAATCTAAGGTCCTACAAGAAGCTCTAGTTAACTGTGCCAAAGGCTTTTAAAAGGTCAACTTTCAAGATGCATTTGGGGAAAATCCTCTTTCTTGTTGAGGATTCGGTGACCGCAAGAGGGGGGGGGGTGAATAACGTTTTTGATGCATCGATGAAATTCATTTGCGATTGAATCTACAAGTCGTGTTATTACGTAGCGGAATAATAATAATAATAACAATAACACGATACAAACACGCAAACATAACGATATAACATGGTTTGGAACCGAACAGTTCCTACTCCATGGATCGAGCTCTAAAGAGCTCTAGCGATGTCACAAACACCACTAAACAATAAACTCCTTCTAGACAACACGTCGGAGGCGGAGAAACCTCGTACAATAACTCTTACAACAGTAAGAAATAAATGCAAGAAAGATACAAATGAAATACACAATAAGTAAAGAAAATAACACATTACAATTGCTCTTTTGATTGTTTGCATGATGGTTGCTTGAAATGCACGTGGAGACCCTGATTTGCAGCAGCAAATCGCCCCAAAACTCCTGAAGAACCGATTGCAAAATCCTCCTCCACGAGCTTCCTTTATAGCTACTGCCTGGGCTGGATTTCGCATATCAGTCGACTGATCGGGACCATCAGTCGACTAATGACACTATTACTGTGAGACAATGGTGCAATCCACGTTGGAAAAATCTAACGGATAGGACATCAGTCGACTGATCATGTCCATTAGTCGACTGATCGAGCCTTCACTCGACTGCTAACCCCAGCAGTCAAGTCTGACTCCATTCTGTGCCTGAAATACCGAGCACCAGTCGACTGATCATAAGATCAGTCGACTGCTCGGTCCAACAGTCGACTGCCCACCTCTGGCAATCGACTGCTAGGGCACTCCTCGCAGTCAAACCCTAGTTGACTCACACCAGTCGACTGCCACATGGTACCAGTCGACTGATACACCTTAAACATGAGGTTTTAACCCAAGTATGGTTCCCCCATACTTGCTAGACCACCCTTAGCCTAGACCTACGCCTTCTAGCTACCTCCGTCAGCCTCGCGCCTATCAGATCCCTCCAAGTCATCCATGACTTGTTCATCCATACGCTAGCCTTCAGGTGCTTCCATCGGCTATGTCATGCTAACGGTGTCTACACCGTCAAGGCACATTAGACTTACGCTGCCAAGACTCCGCTTGGACTTTACGCTGCCAACCATTAGACTTATGCTGCAAAGACTTCACCCTTGCACTTTACGCCGCCAATATCAAACCCCTTGGACTTCTCAAATTCCAAGTACTCATGACTTGGACTTTCACCGCTAAGACTACACCCTTGGACTTATGTGGCCAAGACTACACCTTTACTTGCCAACCCATGTTGGACTTTCCATGCCAATACCCATGCTTGGACTTTTCCTTGCCAAGACCCATGCTTGGACTTTACATGCCAAGTACTCAAGACTTGGACTTTCCATGACATGGTCAACTCGAGTCAACCATCAAAATCCCCCTCGAGTCAAACTTGAATCCAGTCAATCATGACCCGGGTTGATTGCACCAATAATCTCCCCAAAATATTATCAGACATCAATGTCAAACATCACTGTCAAACCTTTATGTCAAACATCAAAACATCGCTCGAGTCAAACTCGAGTCCGGTCAATCGTGACCTAGGCCGATTGCACCAACAATCTTCCCTTTTTGATGTTTGACAAAAACACATACCTTTGAGTTTGAACACTAACTCAAATCTTCTTACCAATTATCCAAAATTGGTAATCCCAAACATTCTCCCCAAATATTCTCCCCCTTTTTGACTAACATCAAAAAGGTTTTCTCCAAGGAGGTTAATGTCTCATGTCCCAATGAGATATTATAATCTCCCCCTTGGTCCAAAAATACTTAGGATGCCTACAATCTTCTTAGTGATAAGTCCCATATCACTCAAGAGAGACAATCCTACAAACTCTCCCAATTTTTAAATTGAGTATCTCAAAATTCCCATTTCCCCCTTATGAGGAAAAATATCATCCATCATCCCATGATGGATACCTCCCCCTAAAGGCTTGCTCTTCCTTGACCATTGCACCAACAATGTCCTTGGGAAGTCCCTAAGCCATAGGAACTCTAAACCATCAAAAATAAGGTTCAAAGTTCAACATTGAACTTTCCAATCCCTTAAATTTGTTACATCACCCTAACAACTCTCCTAATCCATATCCAATGGTTTTTCACCCTTTATAATACTTCCCAAAGCATATCCTAGGGTTAGGAGTGGTTAGGTTACTTTATCGTAGCTGAAAATGTGCTAAACAATCCTGTTTTTCTCGAAATCAGCTTATCAGTCGACTGAAGTGCTCATCAGTCGACTGCCATCAGGCGGCAGTTGACTGATAACTGGAATTCCGAATTTCAATTATCAGAAATGAATTTCAAAAATTCATAAATAATTATATGTAATTCAAAAAATCATGAAACTTCATATATATAATATTTATGACCAATACAATGGGTGAAAATTGTTTGAAAAATATTTTACCCATTAAAATAGGAGATTGATACAAAATTCAAAAACCATTAAAACTTTAATTTTTTTTATCTACTTTGTAACAACTTCTTCAATGGTGATTGCTATCAAAAGATAGACTTCACCAAGGTTTTCTAAAGTGATTTTAAAATATTTTTGAAAATCTATTTTGAACCATGGACTATTGGCTAGATGTACATGACTTGTACATTAGATTTCCTCATGATTCATATTGATGATTGAGATAAGTTTAAGTTCATCTAGATGCACTATCTATGCACCTTGAACTTAATTTATTTTCCTAACATCTCACATGTATCTAAGATGTATTAAGTACACACAAGTCAATGTAATTGTGAGATGTGGGATTAGGGTTATTATGGCCTCATGCATTTTCTAGACAACTCTATTTGACTCCCTTAAAGATGGGACTTCAAATCATGTCATAATCCTTAACTCAATTTTAATTAATGCATGAATGATCAATGCATAAATGATAATCATAAATAAGCATAACCAATTATCATGATGTCATGACATATGAATAGGCTCTAAAAATGAACAAGACATAGAAAATAATTCTAATCAATATCATGACATGTCATATGATAAAATAAAATGTGATGTCATGACATGGCAAATTTGAATATACAAACACATTAACACCCACATAATCAAACAAAAACACATGATTTTTTATAAACAAAATATTTCATTCAAATATAACTTTAGTTTTTACAAGCAAAATAGATGTCTAAAACTCTCAACCTCACTACGAAACTAAAAACAAGATCCCTAATCATCCCCTAGCTATAATCTTCTGCAGATGGTGGAGGCGGTGGAGGCTGCTGGCCCAGCGTCCAGGTTCGCATCATCTCGCATATGTCAAACTGGTGCTGTTCCATTCGGCTCTAGCACTCCTCCATCCGGCTGAGCTACTGACCCAACCCCTGACCCATGGAGTGTTAGGGCAATCAACCCATGGGATGTTGTTTTGATGTGTGTGGCAAAGGGTTTAAGTTAGGATGATTGGATTTGATATGTGTGTTGGAGTCTTGCAGGACTTAGTAATTCGCACATGGAGCTTAGGCAAGTGTCACCACTCACAACCTCGTGCTTGAGTCGGTGAAGGAGCATTGCAGAGTCGTGCGCTTGATGCATCCGAGGGACCGTCGGATGAGATGACTTGAAGTGAAGCCAAGGAAGCAGACTTCGAGGGCAAGAGACGCAAAGAAGCATTGCAGAGTCGTGCGCTTGATGTTGCCGAAGGACGTGGCCGCGAACAAAGAGAGCTTCGGCCAGGGACTTCAAGTGAGATGAGAGAATGAGTGAATTGTAAGTAGCTCATTAGGTGAACTTGGTCGAATGGCTGAGTGTCGGAGGCTCGAGTGCAAGGGTTGAGGTTTACCCGACCGCCGAAAGCTCAAACAGATATAAGATTTGAGTTTTACCCAGCACCAATCGACTGCCATGTCATGACAGTCGACTGTTCCGATCGGCAATTGACTGGTGTGGTTGATGGATCAAGTCAACATCAGTCGACTTCTTAAGGGAAGAAATCGACTGATAGCACTGTGCACGAGCACAGAAGCTAGTCGAGCTCGCGGGTCACTCGATTGGAAGTCGACATCAGTCGACTGATCATCTGACTATTGGAGAAAGCGGCCGCGGATCCCACAAATCTGGCCTGGTCAGGAGCCATTGGAGTCGACATAAGTCGACTGATGAAAGCATCAGTCGACTGATAGTGTCCAACTGGAAGAATTGCTTCCTCTCTATAAAAAGAGAGGGTGGGGGCTTGTAGATGGTTAATGCTCATGCTCTAAACATCCTACTAAGTGCCCCATAAAGCTTAAACTCCTTCTTCTAGTTTTCTTTCATATTTATTGTAAAAGGAGTGCTCTCATTGTTGTAAAGGTTTACCTCCACCTTGCTTGGGCTAAAGGGAGAGACCAATAGTGGATTGGTTGCGGAGTGATTCACCGGAGACGAATCGGACCGTGGATTAGCGGCAAGGTCGTGAACCACATTACATATTATTGTTAGCATTGTTTTATATTTATGTTGTTTATATTTGCTTGTTTAGTTTTGTTTCCATTGCGCTAATTATCTTTGTAGACAAGCAATTCTGTCCATACGACGAAAGAGGGCTATTCACCCCTCTCTAGCCGACCACCATCATTCCTACAAGTGGTATCAGAGCCAAGGAAGCTTGTCGAGGACTAACCTCCACAACAAGCACTACATCAAGGATGACCGGCTCTAACATTCACCCACCGAAGTTTGAAGGAAAATTCTCTTGGTGGAAGAAGAGAATGGAGGTATTCTTTGAAACCGATTTTGAAATTCTATTAATAATGGAAAATGGTTTCAAGATACCTAGGGATGAAAATGGAGAGCAAATAGAGAAGACAAGATGGACAAAAAGACAAAGAGAGAAGTACTTGGCGAATTCGAAGGCCAAGCATCACTTGTACAACATACTCCCCCAACAAGAGATCAACCGGATTGGAGAGTGTGCAAGTGCTAAAGAGATGTGGGAGAAGCTAGTAGAGCTTCATGAAGGTACCTTCGAGGCCAAGCTTGCAAGGAGAGACCTCCTCCACTCCCAACTAACAAATATCAAACTTGAAAAGGGAGAAAAGGTAACCTCATTACACTCTCGTTTCAAAGAAATTCTAATTGGACTAACGAGTGTAAGAGAAAAGCTATCAAACCAGGATATGATAATGAAGGCTATAGATGCCTTTCTCCGGTCCTCAAAGTGGAGCTCAATGGGGGACTCCTTCTACATCTCAAAGAACCTAGAAGTGAGCACCTTGGAGGAGTTCTTCTCAACCATGGAGCTCCATGAAATAAGGCTTGAAAAAGTAGTAGAAGAGCAAAGAATTCAACCATCAAGAGGAGTGGCCTTAGTAGCCAACAAGGGGAAGAAGAAGAAGATAGAGACTCCCTCCTCCTCCGATGAAGCATCCTCATCATCCTCCATGAATAGCAATGAAGATGCTTATATGGTAAGGAAGGTAAGGCGTGCTTTAAGGAATTTAAAATTTAACAAATCTTATGATAGGAGAAGGCACAAGAGGAAAATCATTTACTACAATTGCCAACAAGAGGGACATATAAGAGATGATTGTCCCCTCTTGAACAAAAGCAAAGAAGAAAGGAGGAGAAAAGAAGAAAAGAAAAAGGGGAGCAAGAAAAAAAAAGAAGAAAAGAAGGCCAAAGAAAAAGGAAATGCCAAAGCACTCAAAGCAAGGACTTGGGATGACCCTTCCTCCTCATCATCATCGGAGGAAGAAAATGCCTTTGTCACAAACTTGGCTCTAATGGCGTTTGATGATCTAGACTCTTCCTCCTCCGAACAAGAAAGATCAAGCACCAGTGAGGAGAGCTTTAGTGAAGGGGGAGGCTCATCACCATCCGAATCCGAAGAAGAAGACATGGAAACTATGGTAAAACATCTTCCCACTCAAGAAATAGTTTCCATGATTTCTAGCTTAACTAGGGATTTATTTAGGGCTAAGAAAAAGAACAAATGCATGCAAAATAAAATTAAAACCCTAGAATAAAAATTAGAGCAAGCATGTTTAAATGTTAATAATGATGATGCATGCTCACATGATTATATGCCCTTTGATGTTAATGATGCATGCATTGAGAAAAATAGGGCTTTAAGGGAAAAGGTAGACCATTTGACCAAAGCCCTAGAAAAATTTACAATTAGCTCCAACACCCTTAATATGATCATAGGGAGCCAAAGAGCAAGCTTCAATAGGAAAGGCCTAGGATATAAGGGAAAAACAAATGAAAGGGCCTATAAATGTTTAATTGCTAGGGGTCAAGCCAAGAACAAGACAATTGCTAGAAAATGGATCCCTAAGGAATATTTAGTGAACCCCATAGGAAAGAACATGTATTGGGTTCTTAAATCCATCCTTAAGGGTTAGGAAAGCCCTAGGTTAGTCAATCATAGTGGACTTCACTTATATCATATATTTTGGTTGACTTAGGATGGCGGGACTTATTTTTTTAAATAGTGTTGGGTGATGATAATGTACCCATAAATAGATAAAACCATGCGTTGGGTGATACTTGACTTACTATCATGTTTTTATACCTAATGCATGAGTACAAATTGATTAATACATGTGTTTCATGATCATAATGTAAAATTAATTCATATATATTTTTATGATCATGTGGTATGTTAGTGTGATACTTAACCATGGGTAGAATTGCATGAATTTGAAGGTTAAGTACATAAATACCTTTAGGAACATCTCACATTCACCATAAGGCTAACTTTGATTGAAAATATAGCATGAGTGAGATGATAGGATGATACAAATGGTCCACTAATGCCTATGGCATTTAGATGGTCATTTTAAGTATCAAAATAGCAATAATAGACCAATCATGGGGAAGACTTATGTTTAATTCATAGACATATTGCCTAAAGATCATGGTTGGATATTTCATATGTTTTCAAAACAATTTCTTACTTTAAAATCTGTGCTTTCATGTTTTGAAACAATCTAAAGCAAAACTAGGTGTTAACATTGATACAAATTTGATCAAAAACTATTTGCTTTTGAAACTTTTGGATTTTTGGCAAATCTTTGAAAATATAGGTAATTTTCATGAAAACTCATTTTTCATTGATAAAGGACCTTAAAAGAAATGTGTTTTCAAAATTTCATAATTTTTTGAATTTTTTGGAATTTTTAATGCATTTCTGAATTTTGTCCAGAAAATCAAAAAATCTGTAATCTGTGTGCCAGTCGACTGGTAGTCTGAACCAGTCGATTGATGTACTGTGCATGAGCACAGTAACCTGATTTTATCAGGTTTTGTTTGGTTTTTGGTATTTTTCCTTCTTAAAGATGATGTCATGTGTGGATGACATTTGGAAAATGTTTTTGATGGTGTCAAAGGGGGAGAAATAGAGAAGTTTAAGTTAATCATGCTAATAGGGAAGTTTAGCATGTCTTAAGGGGGAGTTGCGTGTTTAAGGGGGAGTTGTTATACTCATGTTTTTACTTACATGCTTTCCTTGCTTATGCTTATTGTTATTTGTTTAACCTAACTTAAATGGATTGCCACACATCAAAAAGGGAGAGATTGTTAGGGCAATAAACCCATGGGATGTGGTTTTGATGTGTGTGGCAAAGGATTTAAGTTAGGATGATTGGATTTGATATGTGCGTTGGACTCTTGCAGGACTTAGTAATTCGCACATGGAGCTTAGGCAAGTGTCACCACTTACAACCTCGTGCTTGAGTCGGTGAAGGAGCATTGCAGAGTCGTGCGCTTGATGCATCCGAGGGACCACCGGATGAGATGAATTGAAGCGAAGCCAAGGAAGCAGACTTCGAGGGCAAGAGACGCGAAGGAACATTGCAAAGTCATGCACTTGATGCTGCCGAGGGACGTGGCTACGAATGAAGAGAACTTTGGCGAGGGACTTCAAGTGAGATGAGAGAATGAGTGAATTGTAAGTAGCTCATTAGGTGAACTTGGTCGAATGGCTGAGTGTCGGAGGCTCGACCGCAAGAGTTGAGGTTTACCCGACCGCCGAAAGCTCAAACGGATGTAAGGTTTGAGTTTTACCCGACATCAGTCGACTACCATGTCATGGCAGCCGACTGTTCCAAGTCGATTGGCAATTGACTGGTGTGGCTGATAGATCAAGTCGACATCAGTAGACTGCTTAAGGGAAGTAGGCGACTGATAGCACTGTGCACGAGCACAGAAGCTAGTCGAGCTCGCGGGTCACTCGACTAGAAGTCGACATCAGTTGACTGATGAAAGCATCAGTCGACTGATCATCCGACTGTTGGAGAAAGCGACCGTGAATCCCATGAATCCAGCCTGGTCAGGAGCCGTTGGAGTGGACATCAGTCGACTGATGAAAGCATCAGTTGACTGATAGTGTCCAACGAGAAGAATTGCTTCCTCTCTATAAAAAGATAGGGTGGGGGCTTGTAGATGGTTAATGCTTATGCTCTAAACATCCTACTAAGTGCTCCACAAAGCTCAAACTCCTTCTAGTTTTCTTTCATATTTATTGTAAAAGAAGGAGTGCTCTCATTGTTGTAAAGGTTTACCTCCACCTTGCTTGGGCTAAAGGGAGAGACCAATAGTGGATTGGTTGCGAAGTGATTCACCGGAGACGAATCGGACTGTGGATTAATGACGAGGCCATGAACCACGTTACATATTGTTGTTAGCATTGTTTTATATTTGTATTGTTTATATTTTCTTGTTTAGTTTTGTTTCCATTGCGCTAATTATCTTTGTAGACAAGCAATTCCGTCCATACGACGAAAGAGGGCTATTCACCCCCTCTAGCCGGCCACCATCGTTCCTACATGGAGGACTGCTCCAATCTGATCTCGGCCAGTTGTGAGTCAACAGTCTACTGTTAGTACTCAAATCTGACCTCCAGCTGTGTAACACGCTCTGAGAGACCTGCTGCTGGTGCATCTGCAGTCACAGGGTCATCCTCGTCAACAGCAGGCCCCTCATACTGTGCCGCAGGCTCTCCAGGCTCTAGAGGTGGCTCCCGATGCGCTATGGGCTGAGGCCGAGGTACCAACTCCATCTGTCCAGCTCCAGTCTATAGCCCAGCCAATGTGAAGTTTGTAGGGGATCGATCGGCCGACTAGAGGGGGGTGAATAGCCCTCTTTCGTTTGGTGGTGGAATTTGCTCGTCTATAAACAAGATTAGCGCAAGCGGAAAAACAAAACAAGACAAGCAAATAGAAATGACAAGAATACAAACGCTAACGCAATATGTAACGTGGTTCACGGCTACGCCGCTAATCCATGGTCCGATTCGTCCACGGTGAATCACACCGCAAGCTTCCACTAGATCTCTCCTTTGCACAAAGCTAGGTGGAGGTAACCTCTTTTACACAAGGATCACTCTTCTACAATAGAATGAAGATTAAAGCAAGTAGAAGAGTTGCCAATCGTTTATGGCACTTTGGGAGCTGTTAGGAATTCAAGCATTAGCCTCCCAAAGCCCCACACCATTCCTCTTTATAGAGGAAGAGAGTTTCTTCCCGTTGACACAGGAGCAGTCGACTGATGTCCCTATCAGTCGACTGGTCCTGTAGCCGTTGCCCAATAACGACTGCTTTCCACGTTGGATTCCATACGTCAACTGATGCTCGATCAGTCGAGTGCTCCGCGAGCTCAACTCCATTCTGTGCCCATGCAGTCTTTGTCGATCATGATCGTCCTCGGCGATCGATTGATGATCGATCATTGCCGATCCTCCATGGATCGACTACTTGGGTCAAAACCTAGTCTTATACGGTCGAACCTCGTTCGACTCGAGCGATCATTGCCCGATCCATGGCGATCAGCGATGTCGAAAAACTCATACGACACTTAGCCATTCGGCCAAGTTCACCTAATGAACTACTTACAATTCACTCATTCTCTCATCTCACTCGAAGTCCCTCGCCGAAGCTCTCTTCGTTCGTGGTCATGTCCCTCGGCAGCATCAGGTGCACGACTCTGCAATGCTTCTTCGCGTCTCTTGCCTCCGAAGTCTGCTTCCTTGGCTTCGCTTCAAGTCATCTCGTCTGACGGTCCCTCGGCAGCATCAAGCGCACAACTCTGTAATGCTCCTTCTCCGACTCAAGCACGAGGTTCTGAGTGGTGGACCCGCCAAGGCTCCATGTGCGAATTACTAAGTCCTGCAAGACTCCAACGCACATATCAAATCATAATAACACTCTAACTTAAACCCTTTGTCACACACATCAAAACCATATCACGGCAAGAGATTGGCCTAACAATCTCCCCCTTTTTAATGTGTGGCAATCCGTTTAAGTTAGGTAAAACATTTGATAAAACATTAAGGAAAGAAAGCATGTGAATAAACATGATTAGCAACTCTCCCCCTTAATACATGAAACTCCCCCTACATATATTCCCCCTTACTTAAACAAATACATTTCTCCCCCTTTGACACCATCAAAAATACTTTAACAAAGTTTATACAACATGGCATCAATTCTAGAGAAAAACCTAAACCAAAACATGCCTAAAAATTGGATAAAAGAAATTACAAGGCATGTTATCAGGCTATCAGTCAACTGGTTCAGACTAACAGTCGACTAGCACAAGGATTTCAGGAATTCTGATTTCCGGGGTGAATTTCAGAAATGCATAAAAAAATTCTATAAAATTTGAAAAATCACGAAATTTGGGGAACACATTTCTTTTAAGTATATCTATCAATGAAAAATAGTTTTCCATGAAAAATCATTAGATTTTCTTGTTTTTGCCAAAAATCCAAAAGCTTTAAAAAACACTAGGTTTTTTTATCATTCTAGTATCAAGTTTACCACCTAGTTTTGCATCCAATTGTTTCAAAACATGAACACATAGATTTTAAAGTAAGAAATTGTTTTGAAAACATATGAGATATCCAACCATGATCTTTGGGCAATATGTCTATGAATTAAACATAAGCCTTCCCCATGATTGGCCTATTATTGCTATTTTGATATTTTAAATGACCATCTAAATGCCATAGGCACTAGTGGATATTTGTATCATCCTATCATCTCACCCATGCTAAGTTTTCAATCATGGTAGCCTATGGTGAGTGTGAGATGTATCCTAAAGGTATTTGTATATACTTAACCATTATATTCATGTAATTCTATCAAGGTTAATTATCATCCTAACAATCCACATGATCATAAAGATGTATATGACTTAATTTTATATTATAATCATGAAACACATGTATTCATCAAATTATTATCATGCATTAGGTATTTTATAATGGTAATAAAGCAAATATCACCTAAGGCATGATTTATCTATTTATAGGTGCATTATCATCACCTAACACTATTTCAAAAATGTTGTCCCGCCATCCTAAGTCAACCAAAATATGATATAGGTCAAGTCCACATGGTTGACTATCCTAGGGTTTTTCTAACCCTTAAGGATAGATTTTAGAACCCAAAATAAGTTATTGCCTATGGGGTTCACTAAATACTCCTTAGGGATCTATTTTCTAGCTATTACCTTCTTCTTATCTTGTCCCCTAGCAATTAGGCATTTATAGGCCTTTTCATTTTTCTTTTCATTATATCCTAATCCTTTTTTGTTAAAACTTGATCTTTGGCTCCCTATGATCATGTTCAAAGTGTTTGAGCCAATAGTGAATTTTTCTAGGGCTTTTGTCAAATAGTCTACCTTTTCCCTTAAAGCCCTATTTTCTTCTATGCATGCATCATTAACATCTAAAGGCATATAGTTATCATGTGAACATGCATCATTATCATTATCATTTAAGCATGCTTTTTCTAGCTTATTTTCTAAATCTTTAATTTGATCAAGCATGGTTTTATTTTTCTTCTTTGCTCTAAATAAATCCCTAGTGAGGCTAGAAATCATAGACATAATTTGCTTAGGGGGTAGACTTGTTACCTCACTTACCAAATCCTCTTCCGATGATGAGGATGTAGAGGAGGCTCCCCCTTCACTTGAGCTTGCCTCTTCATTTTCTTGCTCGGAGGAGGAAGTGTCTAGGTCGTCAAACGGCATTAATGCCAAGTTGGTGACAAATGCATTTTTTTCCTCGGATGATGATGATGAGGAGGAGGAAGGGTCATCCCAAGTCCTTGCTTTTAATTCTTTGGCCTTCCCCTTTTCCTTTGCCTTCTTCTCTTCTTCCTTTTTCTTCTTGCTCCCCTTTTTCTTCTTCTTTTCTTCCTTCTTTCTCTTCTCCTCCTTGCTTTTGTTCAAGAGGGGACAATTGTCCCTTATGTGTCCCTCTCCTTGGCAATTGTAACAAATGACCTTTCCCCTTGGTCTTCTCCTCCTATCATTAGATTTATTAAATTGAAAACCTTTTAAAGCACGCCTTACCCTCCTTACCATATAGGCTTCTTCCGTGCTATCCATGGAGGAGGAGGAGGATGCTTCATCATCGGAGGAGGAGAGGATCTTTATCTTCTTCTTCCCTTTGTTTGCCATCAAGGCTACTCCTCTTGAAGGTTGAAACTTTGGCTCTTCTTGTATTCCTTCAAGACTCGTTTCGTGAAGCTCCATGGTTGAGAAAAACTCATCCAAAGTACTTACTTCTAAGTTCTTGGACATATAGAAGGAGTCCACCATTGAGCTCCATTTTGATGAGCGGGGAAAAGCGTCGATTGCTTTCATAAGCATGTCCCGGTTTGAAAGTTTTTCTCCTACACTTGTTAGCCCAATTAAAATCTCTTTAAATCTAGAATGTAAGGAGGTTACCTTTTCTCCCTTTTCTAATTTTATGTTGGATAGTTGGGAGCGGAGGAGGTCTCTCCTTGCAAGTTTAGCCTCCGAGGTACCTTCATGAAGCTCTACTAGCTTCTCCCACATCTCCTTTGCACTAGAGCATTCCCCTATCCTATTTACTTCTTGTTGGGGGAGTACATTGTAGAGGTGGTGCTTGGCCTTTGAATTCGACAAGTACTCCTCTCTTTGTCTTTTACTCCATCTTGATTTCTCCAATAGCTCCCCTTCTTCATTCCTAGGTAATTCGAAACCATTTTCCATAATCAAAAGAATTTCAAAATCGGTCTCGAAAAATACCTCCATTCTCTTTTTCCACCAAGAGAATTCGCCTTCAAATTTTGGTGGGTGAATATTTGAGCCGGCCATTCTTGAATGTGCTTGTTGTGGCGGTTAGTCCTCGACAAGCTTTCCTTGGCTCTAATACCACTTGTAGGGGATCGATCGGCCGGCTAGAGGGGGGTGAATAGCCCTCTTTCGTTTGGTGGTGCAATTTGCTCGTCTATAAACAAGATTAGCGCAAGCGGAAAAACAAAACAAGACAAGAAAATAGAAATGACAAGAATACAAATGCTAACGCAATATGTAACGTGGTTCACGGCTACGCCGCTAATCCACGGTCCGATTCGTCCACGGTGAAACACTCCGCAAGCTTCCACTAGATCTCTCCTTTGCACGAAGCTAGGTGGAGGTAACCTCTTTTACACAAGTATCACTCTTCTACAATAGAATGAAGATTAAAGCAAGTAGAAGAGTGGGAAATCATTTATGGCACTTTGGGAGCTGTTAGGAATTCAAGCATTAGCCTCCCAAAGCCCCACACCATTCCTCTTTATAGAGGAAGAGGGTTTCTTCCCGTTGATACAGGAGCAGTCGACTGATGTCCCTATCAGTCGACTGATCCTGTAGCCGTTGCCCAATAATGATTGCTTTCCATGTTGGATTTCATCCAACGACACTGGCATCAGTCGACTGATATGTTAGTCGACTGATGCTCGATCAGTCGAGTGCTCCACGAGCTCGACTCCATTCTGTGCCCGTGCACAGTGTTGTCAGTCGACTGCCATCCCTCGGCAGTCGACTGATGTCGACATCAGTTGACTGCTTGGGTCAAAACCCTAGTCTTATACTAGTCGAACCCCGTTCGACTCAGAGCAGTCGACTGCCAGTCCATGGCAGTCGACTGATGTCGGGAAAACTCATCCGACACTTAGCCATTCGACCAAGTTCACCTAATGAGCTACTTACAATTCACTCATTCTCTTATCTCACTCGAAGTCCCTCGCCGAAGCTCTCTTCATTCGTGGCCATGTCCCTCGGCAGCATCAGGCGCACGAGTCTGCAATGCTCCTTCTGGTCTCTTTCCTCCGAAGTCTGCTTCCTTGGCTTCGCTTCAAGTCATCTCGTCCGGCGGTCCCTCGGCAGCAACAAGCGCACGACTCTGCAATGCTCATTCTCTGACTCAAGCACGAGGTTCTGAGTGGTGGACCCGCCAAGGCTCCATGTGCGAATTACTAAGTCCTGCAAGACTCCAATGCACATATCAAATCATAATAACACTCTAACTTAAACCCTTTTCCACACACATCAAAACCATATCACGACAAGAGATTGCCCTAACAAAGTTGCGCACTGAGATGCAATCATATACCTCGGATAGCGCCCTCAACGATCCCCTGGATATGTTAATGCCAATAGACTCTAACCATGCAGTGATAATGTGTCCAAAAGGCATATGAACTTTTTCTTGTACAGGGGATATGAAATGGACAATGCAATGAAAAATGTTCAATGCAATGTTCACATCCAACTGATGACGCATGACATACATGAGAAAGAGATGGGGAGGCCGGATCTTGGCCTAACCCCGAGTCATGATCGAAAGGAAGCACCCAACAATGACTTTGTAAAGAACATTGTCAGGTGCAGATAATTCATTGATAGGGAATGTTGGTGCAGTAGGCACCTAAGTCGAACCTGAGTTTTGATTATAGCAAACGATACAAAGTTAAGCTCATGTCGTTATCTCACGAGCTGAATCGAGTGTACAGAAAATTGCTATAGCTGGAGCTGAAGGCTAGCGACACCCGGAGGAAGCATCGGTGGTCGGGTGACACTCGAGTGACTTCGGAGGGAGCCGAAGGAATCAAGTGGAAGGCCGAAAGCAAAAGCAACACAGTAAGTATTGAGGTAAGCTCGTGTGTGCGAGCGTAAATAAGGTTGTATCCTCTTTACGGGGATGATCTTAAGCATAGATCCGACCAAAGACATTCTATAGGTGGTCTAGGTCAAGATCGGACGGTCGGAGGCCGTCAAAATAATGTTTTTGTTAAGCTAACTTTGTCTTTTAGCATCACGATCGCTTGGAGGACTCGACGCCTCCAAGCGATCACGGAGGTTAGCATTCGACTGATGCTACCATCAGTTGACTGATGATGGCCATCAGTCGACTGATGGTCAAGGATCAGCCTCAAGGAGTCAAGCCTTATCACCATTTTTCAAGGAGCCATGTGACAAAACTCTATTGGGTGAAGTTCCTCTCGAAAAGGGGCTCAAAGGCTATAAAAGGAGGGTCAATCCTAGGGTTTCTTCATCAATTCTAAGCTTCCAAAAGCCTCCGCCAAGCTACAACTTTCCAACAACAAAGTGCTTCTTCTCCGACATCTAGGTTTAATTGTTTAATTTTTATTACATCGGTTTAAGTTGTTTATTTCAGTTCATTACTTTCAAATCTCGGAGCTTTTATCGTAACGAGGAGAGGGGGAGTGTCCCTCTACCTCAAGCTTTTTGCTTTTATTTGTAACGATTAACTCCTACCTCTAACGAGGAGTTCTTTAGTGTTTTGCCCTCCGTGCGTGGTCAAGGACCACTAGGGCCTTGGAGTAGTAGCCGAAGGCTACGAACCAAGTAAAAAAATTTGTCTCCTTTATTTATTGCTTATCTTTCCACTGCAATTAATTATCTACTCGGGTTTTAACGAACGAACAAAAAAAAAAGTTTTATCGCTATTCACCCCCCCCCTCTAGCGATTCGCTTCGATCCAACAATTGGTATCAAAGCCGGGGGCACTTAGATTTGGTGAAACCACCAATCTAGCATTTTTTACAGATTTGTTTTTCGTTCGTTTAAATTTTTCTCCCGCACTACTAATCCAAGACGAAGTCTTGGTACTCTTCGTTTGGTTTTGTTTTGCAAGTATTCACTTTTGGAGTAGCCGACGGTAAAACGGGCATAACTTTTCGTACAAGTTAACCCACGAAATGGGATACCTACCAAAACGAAGCTCTCGGAGAGATCTACACTTCTTACAAGGGTAAAGCCTCGTAACAAGCTGTCTTCATCCCCAAAAACCATCGTTTAGTACCATTTCTGGGACATCGAAGGTTGTAAGTGCTCATCTTTTATTTTAGTTGGTTATTTCTCGTTTATTCCTTTTGTTTCTTTTTATTTCCTACATTACTAATCCAAGGCGAAGTCTTGGAACCTTTTTTTGTGTTTTTTTTTGGTATTTGTGCAAGGTTTCCCTTCCAAATGGCCCATCTCGAGGGTTTTAGCACCGTCCGACCTCCGTTTTACAACGGAGATGATTTCCGTTACTGGAAAGGTCGGATGGAATGCTTTCTCAAAACCCAAATCGAGATGTGGATCATAATCCAAATGGGATTCACACTTCCGACTAACGAAGTGGGTGAATCCTTGGGTTATGACCAATGGACCATTGCGACAAAACGACAAGTCGAAGCCGACGCCAAGGCAACTCAAATTCTCTAATGTGGTTTGTCCAAGAAGGAGCTAAATCGCGTCGGCCCCTTAATAAGCGCAAAGGACCTTTGGATAAAGCTAGTGGAGCTACACGAAGGGACCGATGAAGCCAAGGTATGTAAGCGTGACCTTTTATTTAATAAACTATATAATCTAAAATTGCATGAACACGAGTCCGCAACGCAACTTCACACCCGTGTCCAAGACATAGTCAACAATCTACACGCGATCGGGCAAAAGGTCGAAAACCGCGACCTTATAAGGTATGTCCTAAACTCCTTTCCAAGGACTACCTTGTGGGCATCCATGGTCGATGCCTACAAGGTCTCCAAGGATCTTTCGAAACTTAGGTTAGATGAACTATTTTTTGATTTTGAACTTCATGAGCAGTCTAACTCGGAACCCGAGAAGGGTATAGCACTTTTTGCAGGTCCAAGGAAGAAAATCGCAAGCAAGCCACTCCCGAAGAAAGAAGAGGATGAGTTCGATTCGGAGGTCGACTCAGAAATGGAGGCCGAACTAGTCAACCTAGTTAGGAGGATAGTCAAGGGCCAAAAATGAACCGTCACTCGACCCAACGATGGTAAGCCTAAAAGTTCAAATATTAGATGTTATGAATGCAATAGGTTTGACATATCAAGTCCGAATGCCCAAAACTCAAGAGCAAAGCACCAAAACACAAAAAGGCACTCAACGCTACTTGGGAAGAAGCATCTGAGGAAGAAGATAATGATCGTGTTCTCATGGCTAAATCAGTGGAATCAGAGACGGAGTCGGAATCGGAACCTGAATCGGAAACCGAAGACGAGTCGGACTGCGAAGCACTATCCAAGACAAGCCACGGATACGCATCCGGTTCAAAAGATACACTCAAGGTAAGTCAGTCTCTCATTAGTACACTTTATAGTGCAATTAAGTTTTTAACTAGAAAGTTAGCTAAGTCCGAGTCCAAGGTCGAGACCCTGGTTGAGGAAGTTAAACTCCTCAAACACGAGGTCTCCCTAACCTCTTCGACTAGTCGAGTTCAAGAGAAGGACTCAACTCGGGTTGAAAAGCTCGAAGTTGAGAACTCACTCTTGAAGAGTCAAGTCGAAGATCTTAGGAATACGTTGGAAAGGTTTACTTTGGGATCCAAAGGAGTTGACCTCCTACTTGGATAGCAAAGGGCCGTGTACAACAAGGCCAGACTAGGGTTTAGCTCAAATACGACCAACAAGTCGTATATGTCGATTGTAAGTCGACATAAAAAATGTGTCCAAGAATGGGTCCCTAAGACCACCTTAATTTCAAACTTAGGATCGAACCAGTACTGGGTTCCCAAGGACCAAATCCACTATGTGGAGAGACCGAATCGATTCAATGGTCCAGGGGGAGATAGTACGAAACTTGTTTGTGTTTTAACCTAGAAATTGCATGCTTAGGTTTTTATTTAGTTTGATTTTCCTTTTTAGAATGGTTAGATAGGACTATAACTCGTCAATACTTGATAACATAGTACCAGGACGCGGCGAGATGATAGTACGCTAGGAAAGTGGAGTCTTGTGTATTCGGGCTAGATAAGGAATATCTAGTTCGATGCACTTGACCGAGTGGAACTAGCTGAAGCTACCTCGCCATATCCTAGACTAGTTAGATCAGGAAGTGGTCTTAGGTAAGTCAAGTCTCTATTTTCTTGAAAATGGCTTTGTCTAAGGAAGTGGTCATTTTTCCGATCAAAGAAGGCCTCTGTGCCTCGCCACGACCTGGAAGCCATGATCTTGAAAAGGTGACTGGATGAGCCTAAGGTCAAATCCGAATCTAACGCAAGGTTGACAAGTGTTTAAGTCATTAAATTTAAATCAAGTAAAATTGGAAGTCATCTCACAAGAACATATAGGGTTAACGCGTTTGATCATGTAAACATGGGTGAGATGATTTAGGTTAATAATTTTCAACTAATCTCTAATAAATCCAATATCCGATCCAACTACCTTGCGTGTAGGATCAATGGATGTTGGACAGTGGTTGCTCCCGACACATGACCGGGGATCAACTCAAGTTTTCGAAGCTTCGATTCAAACGACAAGGATCGGTAGCCTTCGAAAATAACGGCAAACTCAAAATCATCGGATCAGGTGATATTGAGCTTAACTCAAATTTTGTTATTCAAAATGTTTTATTAGTAGAAAATTTTCAATATAATTTACTTAGTGTAAGCCAATTATGTGATAATAACTATAAGGTCATATTTCTAGAAAATGAATGCGTAATTAATACAAATGAAACTTCTAAAACAATTCTTAAGGGAACTAGAAATAACAATATTTACACCATTAACTTAACTAACTCCTCAACTAAGTGTCTTATGACACGGCAAGAGGAATCATGGTTGTGGCACCGACGACTCGGTCACTCACACCCAAGACTCATCCACAAGATGAGTCAGAGTGACTTAGTCAGAGGTTTGCCTAACCTCAATAACTTGAACAATAAAATATGTAATGAGTGTCAACAAGATAAACAATCTAGGACACAACATCAACTAACTAATCAAGAACAAACCAAAAGTGTGCTTGAGCTCCTACACATGGATCTATTTGATTCACACGGAGCTAAGTCACTTAATGGAAGTAAATTCTGCTTAGTCATAATTGATGACTATTCTAGATTTACTTGGGTTAGGTTCATCAAACACAAAAGTGATACCCTAGATCAATTAATCAACCTATTTAAATTAATAGAAAATCAACAAAGCATTAAAATCAAAAGACTTAGGACTGATCATGGTGGTGAATTCGAGAACCATAGGTTTACAAAATTCTGTAACCTAAATGGATACCACCATGAGTTCTCTTGCCCTAGAACTCCACAACAAAATGGCCTAGTAGAATGCAAAAATAGAATCCTACAAGAAGCCGCTACGACAATGTTAAATGAGTATAACTTACCCAATAGGTTTTAGGCGGAAGCCATGAGTACGACGTGCTATGTCCAAAATAGGATCCTTATGGTATACGAGATTTATCACGATAAAATACCTAACATCAAGTACTTTAGGGTATTTGGGTGTAAGGTACATATCCTAAACACTAAGGATTACCTAGGGAAATTTACATCCAAAACCACGACCGGAATCTTTCTAGGATACTCGACTACAAGTAGAGCTTATAGAGTATATAACCATGACACCCTTAGAGTCGAGGAGACTATCAATGTAGTATTTGATGAAGGACACGAACCTACAAATCCCCCGGCAACCCCAATTAGCGAGCTGATTCATACTAGACCT
This sequence comes from Wurfbainia villosa, assembly GCA_025175895.1. Taxonomy (NCBI): domain Eukaryota; kingdom Viridiplantae; phylum Streptophyta; class Magnoliopsida; order Zingiberales; family Zingiberaceae; genus Wurfbainia; species Wurfbainia villosa. The sequence goes on along the minus strand of CM046002.1, from coordinate 5,068,129 downwards.
AACTCTGATTCGGAGATCATGTCTAGTGTTAACCCTAACCTAAGTCAACCAAGTCACTCTATCGACCAAGTGATAGATGCCTCCAACCAAACTAGAACTCAAACAAGTCATCCTATGGATCAAGTTGTAGACTCAAACCCAAATCCAACTAGGACTCAAACGAATCATCCTATCAACCAAGTGATAGGTGATCCAAGTCTAGGAGTTCGAACTAGAGCCTCATACAGAAACCTTAGTCAAATCTCCTTGATTTCTAAAATTGAACCCAAAACTATTGACCAAGCTCTTCTTGATCCTGATTGGACTATTGCAATGCAAGAAGAGATGGCTCAATTCACTAGGAACGAAATATGGGAATTAGTACCACCACCTAAAGATAAAACAATCGTTGGAACAAGGTGGGTGTTTAGAAATAAACTTGATGATAAAGGTGAAGTAGTTAGAAATAAAGCCAGACTAGTCGCTAAAGGGTTTAGTCAAGTTGAAGGTTTAGATTACGACGAGACCTATGCCCCAGTAGCTAGATTAGAGTCCATTCGAATGCTATTAGCATATGCAACACATCGAGGATTTAAGTTGTTTCAAATGGATGTGAAATCTGCGTTCTTAAATGGATACATTAAAGAAGAAGTTTATGTTAGTCAACCCCCTGGTTTCGAAAGTTTAGATAAACCTGACCATGTCCTTAGGTTAAAGAAAGCTCTCTATGGACTTAAACAAGCTCCTCGAGCTTGGTACGAGAGACTTTTGATTTATCTTAAGTCTAAAGGATTTAACCAAGGTGTAGTTGACCCAACCCTTTTCGTAAAAACCTTAGGTAAAGACATATTCATAGCCCAAATCTACGTAGATGATATTATTTTTGGAACCACCAACTCGATCCTACTGAATGAGTTCATTTCACTTATGGAAAGTGAATTTGAAATGAATTTAGTAGGAGAGTTGAGTTTCTTCTTAGGTCTACAAATTAAACAAACTAAAGATGGAATATACCTACATCAACGTAAATATACTAGGAAATTAATCAAACGCTTTGGAATGTAAGACGCTAAAATTATTAATACCCCAATGGCAACTAATGTGAATATAGAAGAAGATTTAATCGGAAACTCAATTGATTTAAAATACTATAGGAGCATAATAGGGAGTCTCCTTTACTTAACTGCGAGCCGACCTGATATCCTATTTGTAGTAAGTATGTGTGCAAGGTTCCAAACATGTGCCAAGGAGTCTCACCTAACTCTAGTCAAGCGTATCCTTAGATATCTAAAGGGTACACTTAATGTCGATATTTGGTACCCTAGATCTACCGAGTTCGAACTAACCGGCTACTCCGATTCGGACTATGCCGGTAGTAAGCTCAATAGAAAGAGTACGAGTGGTTGTTGTCAACTTCTCAGCTCAAGTCTAGTAAGTTAGTGCAGTCGGAAGCAACACTGTGTTGTCTTATCTATCACCGAAGCCGAATAGATCGCTATGGGTGAGTGTATCACTCAGCTTCTTTGGATGAAACACACTCTCTGCGACTTTAAGTTAGACTTTACAAATACTAAACTTCACGTAGATAACATTAGTTCAATTAATCTTACTAAGAATCCAATATGTCACTCTAGGACCAAACATATAGAGGTCAAACACCATTTCATTCAAGAACATGTGGCCAACGGAGCCATACAACTCGAATACGTCGAATCGAAGTCTAACTTGGCAGACCTATTTACTAAACCCCTACCCGAAGCCGAATTTAGTCTATTAAGATGAAAATTGGGCATGTGCGTAGTAGAATAGGACTTTGCAAATTATATTATTACTATTTCTTACTTTTCATTTTCATGGAACTAGCATAGGACATACCTTAGATATCATGCACCTATAGATTTAAGGAGCCAGTACATCTCACAACACATAGGACTAATGTGTTTGTGTACTTAGCCACGTAGATGGGCGTGAGATGTTAGGACCTTACTCCTGGTTCCAGATGTAGAGCTAGTGCATCGCCATGAACCACGGAGTATAATCATACATACTAACTGACTCTGACCAGGACTGGTTGATCTTTCATATCAATCAAGCCAAATATGAGTCGAACATTTTATAGATGAGCTTATTTTCAGTATATTATTTTCAAAATAATATGAAACATGCTTGGACTTTAAAATTAATACTTATTTTTTATTCCACACACACCCTCACTCTTTTTGATATATGGCAAAAGGGGGAGAAAAAGGCCAAAGTTAAGGGATCAATTTTTCAATTTTTTTATGGCCAAGGCTTACTTAACTTTAAGTTAACAAAACAAGTTAAGAGAATTCTTAACTTAAACACTTTTAAGTTAACTTGTTAATAAAACGAAAGTAAAGGCCAAGGTTAAGAAATCAATTTTTTTATTTCTTAACTTAAAACTTATTTTAAACACTATGGAAAATTGATTTCTTAACTTAAAACTTATTTTAAACACTATGGCAAATATTAAGTAATTTTGGTTACTTAATTCTTTTTTAGTAGCAAACATCAAGGGGGAGAGTTAAAACTCTTTCTCAAGTACTCACCCTCGGTCAAGGGGGAGGATTCCTCAAGGGGGAGCACTTGAAAAAGAGTTTTTATATACTCCTGCTCATTCATGCATATCTCATACTCATTTTGCTTAATGCACTTAATTTATTTTTCTTAACTTTGTATGTGGGTTTGCCATAAATCAAAAAGGGGGAGATTATTGGTGCAGTAGGCACCTAAGTCGAACCTGAGTTTTGATTATAGCAAACGATACAAAGTTAAGCTCATGTCGTTATCTCACGAGCTGAATCGAGTGTGCAGAAAATTGCTATAGCTGGAGCTGAAGGCTAGCGACACCCGGAGGAAGCCGCGGTGGTCGGGCGACACTCAAGTGACTTCGGAGGGAGTCGAAGGAATCAAGTGGAAGGCCAGAAGCAAAAGAAACACAATAAGTATTGAGGTAAGCTCGTGTGTGCGAGCGTAAGTAAGGTCGTATCCTCTTTACCGGGATGATCTTAAGCATAGATCCGACCAAAGACATCCTATAGGTGGTCTAGGTCGAGATCGGACGGTCGGAGGCCATCAAAATAATGTTTTTGTTAAGCTAACTTTGTCTTGCAGCTAGCATCAGTTGACTGCCAGCTTGGAGGACTCGACTGTCGTCCAATAGTCGACTGCCGGAGGTTAGCATTTGACTGATGCTACCATCAGTCGACTGATGATGGCCATCAGTCGACTGATGGTCAAGGATCAGCCTCGAGGAGTCAAGCCTTATCACCATTTTTCAAGGAGCCATGTGCCAAAACTCTATTGGGTGAAGTTCCTCTCGAAAAGGGGCTCAAAGGCTATAAAAGGAGGGTCAATCCTAGGGTTTCTTCATCAATTCTAAGCTTCCAAAAGCCTCCGCCAAGCTACAACTTTCCGACAACGAAGTGCTTCTTCTCCAATGTCTTGGTTTAATTGTTTTATTTTTATTACGTCGGTTTAAGTTGTTTATTTTAGTTCATTACTTTCAAATCTCGGAGCTTTTATCGTAACGAGGAGAGGGGGAGTGTCCCTCTACCTCAATCTTTTTGCTTTTATTTGTAACGATTAACTCTTACCTCTAATGAGGAGTTCATTAGTGTTTTGACCTTCGTGCATGGTCAAGGACCACTAGGGCCTTGGAGTAGTAGCCAAAGGCTATGAACCAAGTAAAAAGATTTGTCTTCTTTATTTATTGCTTATCTTTCCGCTGCAATTAATTATCTACTCGGGTTTTAACGAACGAACAACAAAAAAGGTTTTATCGCTATTCACCCCCCCTCTAGCGATTCGCTTCGATCCAACAGGGAAGAGGTTTTGAGCTGGTGGGCGAGGATGATGAAAGAAGTGGTCATGCATGGAATCTAATGAGATGTGGTCAAATGGAGCCGGAAGAGGTGCATCAAAAGTAGGATAAAAGATGAAGGTGTCATCCGATGCCCTACACTCTAGGAATTCCTACAAGATCGTAGGAGTGAACTCCAGGTCGCGTTTTGCAACGCGAGTGGTGTAGGTAGGGCTATCATCTACCTTCCTCAAGTTTTGGTAAAATTCCTTGAGGAGGTCATCATTAATAGCATGATTGCAAAGGGCGATCTTCATCAACTGATAATGTAGTAAAATCTCAAAGACATCGCCACAGTAGTATCTAAAAAATCGCTCATCTATGTACCTAATCTCCATCGGTTGGTACAAACACGATACACCCTCATTTGGGGTCATTCCTACATTGTCTTCTAAATGATTATATGATGAATGCAATGCAATGCAATATGATGACACAAATACCATGATTAGATCAAAATGTGGTGTAAAAAAAAATTAGGGTTTAAGGGTTTAGAGGTATACTTTGGTGTCATTACTAGATTGATGGTTGTGAGGGCCTAACTGGGCAGCCTACTTGCCGGAGAGAACGCCGGAAGATCGCCGTAAAGAAGATCTCGCTGGAACCCTAACGCCGGAGGAGAAAATGGAGGCTGTGAGACGTCATTTTGGTGATAGAGCGACCAAAAACACAAATGACAGAGATATCTTCCAATCCTAAGGCTTTTGGTCGCCGGCGTGGACACGAGAAGGTTGGTTGGAGAGGATTGGAAGCAACCGGAGAGAAGGAGTCGCGCGAAGAAAGCGTGAAGACACCGAACCCTAGCGGGTTGGCATTATAAAATCGCGACGTCAGTCAACTGATGTTGGACATCAGTCGACTGATAGCGATTTAGTGAACGGTTGACCGAACCGGCAGTTGACTGCTCAGGCTCGGCACTCGACTACCGAACATTCTGTGTCGAGCTACAGTCCCATCAGTCGACTGATATTGGTTGTCAGTCGACTGATGTGACCAACACTCGACTACTGGATGAGCCACTCAACTGTTGGCTCTTCTACCCCGATGAACAATAACATCAGTCGACTGATGTTTATATCCAGTCGACTGATGTACAAATCAGTCGAGTCTTGAAAGCAAACTTTCAGCTGGCGCGTGATATCGCTACGGTGTTATCGATCGCGATATCGATTTTGATTCAAATTAAGTAAATTTCGATTTCTTCACTCAATTTGTTTTATTTTACCATGTTTATTCATGTATATCGAATATATTAGTGTTATGCCTATGTTCATGTATTTATTAATGTATTTTGGTATTTTATTTCATTTTCACAATCATTAACATCCAATAGTTTCAAATCCTAGCATCTCACCCTTTCTAAGTGTTGAAATACACAATCAAGGTGAATGATCTATTTTGTGAGATGCAATACACCATAAACATTCCTTCCATGCAAACATATGATAAAACACATGAAGCATGATAAGTATGGGACATTAAGATGTGTAGTACTTGAGTATCAATCTTAAATGTAATTTCTAAGCCTTATGACAATTTTCTTGATACACTAATTCCCAAAGTGTGCCAATACCCCAAATTGCACACCAATACCTCTAAGTCTACATGTGCCAAGTTTAATCAATTTTTCACAATTCTCAAGGCTTATTGGCACATCCTAAAATTCTTTAGGATTAAAATTCAAACCTATTTCCAAGGTATCCATAACCTTGAAAATGACCCAAGGTGCCACCTTTGTTAGGACCCTTGGAATGGCTAGAGGGGGGGTGAATAGCGTAGATGTAATTCGATCGCGTTAGTGTCTACAATTTCGTTAGTGCGCAGTGGAAATAGAAATAATAAAAGCAATAATGAAATAGACAACAAGCTAACACAATGATATAACGTGGTTCGGAACCGCACGGTTCCTACTCCATGGATCGAGCTCTAAAGAGCCCTAGTGATGCACACGCACTCACTAATGATAAACACTCCTTCTCGACACAAGTCGGAGGCGGAGAAACCCCTTACAATAGATCTTACAACAGTAAGAATGAAATACAAGCAATATACAATGTAAATATGAAATACAAGTAAAGAAAAGACTTTACAACACTTGTTTTGATTGCTTGAATGCTTGGTTGCTTGCTTGCACTTGGAGACCTGATTTGCACCAACAAATCGCCCCAATAGCCCTCAAGAACCGATCCCCTTTTTCCTCCATCACGAGCTCCATATATAGCTTCAACCTGTGTTGGAAAAAGTCGATCAGTCGACTGATCGGGACCATCAGTCGACTGATGCCACTGTTGTCGTGAGACAACGGCTAGATCCACGCTGGATAAGTCCAACGGATCTACCATCAGTCGACTGATTGTGACCATCAGTCGACTGATGGAGTCCTCACTCGACCGGGCCGAGTCTCCGACTCCATCTCGTGGCTGAATTCGAGCACCCGGTCGACTAATCACACGATCGATCGATTGCTGCCATCGATCCGCCGCCTCTGGCAGTCGACTGCTAGGCCATAACCCACAGTCAAACCCTAGTTGACTCGGTCCAGTCGACTGCCACATGGCATCAGTCGACTGGCACACCTCAAACATGAGGTTTTAGCCCAAGTATGATTCCCTCATACTTGCTAGACTACCCTTAGCCTAGACCTAAGCCTTCTAGCCACCTCCATCAGCCTCACGCCTCTCGGATCCCTCCAAGTCATCCATGACTTGTTCATCCATTGTGCTAGCCTTCAGGGCTTCCATCGGCTATGTCATGCTAACGGTGTCTACACCGCCAAGGCACATTGGACTTACGCCGCCAAGACTCCGCTTGGACTTTACGCCGCCAACCATTGGACTTATGCTGCCAAGACTACCGCTTGGATTTTACGCCGCCAAAATCAATCCCCTTGGACTTCAAATTCCAACCCATGTTGGACTTTCCATGCCAAGACCATGCTTGGACTTTCCTTGCCAACCCATGTTGGACTTCTCAAATGCCAAGACCATGCTTGGACTTTCCCTTGCCAACCCATGTTGGACTTTTACATTGCCAAGACCATGCTTGGACTTTCCCTTGCCAACCCATGTTGGACTTTTCATGCCAAGTACCCATGACTTGGACTTTACCTTGACAATTACATTGTCATATGTTTTTGTCGAAACATCAAAACACATCAAAACATTACTCGAGTCAAACTCGAGTCCTGGTCAATCGTGACCTGAGCCGATTGCACCAACAACCTTTACTATGGTTAGGTTAACTACCCATCCATTTAAAGTTGACACATCTAAACCCATCTAGTGTGAATCGATCATGCTCTTAGAAACCCAAAACCTATTTGAGCTCCTAGGGTTTACTAGGTATTCCTTAGGGATGACCTCCCTAGATACCTTCCTAATGACCCTCCTAGACTTGGTAGCCTTGATCATTGTGGTCATGTCATGGTTAACCTTAGGGATTGCCTCCCTAGTAACCTTCTTAGTGGTCTTCCTAGGTTTCATAGAAACCTTGGCCACTAGACACTTGCCTTGGTTAACTGATGTGAGCAAAACATATAGGGTTTTAGGAGTAGTTTTCGCTCACATCTCATTGCATTTTGTGTTAGTTTCATGCATATGTTACTCTATTTTTGCACGCATTTTCAATTTTCTAGTTCGGAGGTCTGCTCATTGTACTTTTATGTGCAGGTTAGCTTTTCGGGTGAAAAAGATGCATTTTCGGAGCAAAAGAAGGGCATTTTACAGCTAGATGCAGAGTGGGACATGGCTAGGGCGTGTGGATTCACACGACAATGTCTAATGGATGAGATCAGCAACCTAAGGCCGCACACGGCCTAGCCGTGTGGTGGCCTGACAGATTTACGCGACTAGGGCTTTTTTCGGATTTTGCAGCGGTCCGAGGCGATGTCTATATAAGGATGACTCTGCCCAAACCCTAGGGGGGACGCACGATGGCTAGGATGGCATGTCGAATCCCTAAAAAGCTTCGGTAACTCGCAACGGGGAGGAGGAATGCCGTCGGAGGTCAACACCTTGCAACACAATGCTAGAGAGAAGATCACGGAAGCATTGTATATCTTTATTACTGCATTTCATTCCTTATGTATTCAAACTTAGACATGCTTTGTGATTCTTCCTTCGTATACATGGAGTAGTACTTTTGATTCTAGGATTAGGGAGTAGCTTGTGTACATAAACAATGTTGGTTCATGCTAAATTCTGCCCATGAGTTTGATTTGACAATTGGTAGTTGCTCTTTATTATATCTATGTGTGTTTGACTTTCTTTTCACTGTGCTTAGGCGATACGAGGGGTGACAACCCTCGCAATCTAAAATTTAGGGGATTTGATTTAGGAACCTAGGGGTAAACCTGATCTCCTGTAACTGCGGGGAGAAGGGTGCAGTGGAATTGAAAATGGTGCACCGTAGGGATTGATTTGGCATCCTCGTACCGTCTATCCCGTCCTTGTAGGCGAAGATAGCTCCCAGTAGATGCGGTGGCTCTGCGGGAGAGTGTATGATGTCCCTTCCACAAAGTCGTAGGTAAATGTCTAGACAACGCCAATTAACAACATTGTTTTGTGATACGCAAGCGAAATCGAAGTCCTAGAATCACCTTTGAAGACCTCGGCACACTCCTTTCCTCCTCCGTATGACACCGTACAGAGTAGAGTCCACCGACAGCCCTCACCAACCACAACCTTTTAGAGATCACGTCCGAACAATTACAACCACTGAGTATATTGGTATTCGAATCCCAGCCCTTGTGGGATCGATAATCTTTATTACTTGACGACATCCATGCACTTGCGGGCATTGAGCGCGAGCGCGCGCTTTGAGTCCTCGACGGTATCCGTCGCGAGATTTGAGGTTGTGTCCGTGCACATCAAGTTTTTGGCGCCATTGTCGGGGACTGATCGATTCGATATCAAATCGAACAGTGGTAAATTGGATCGGACTTAGGATTAGATTATTTTCTTGCTTTATTTTCTTTTTAGTTTATCTTATTTGCTTTAGTTCTATATTTTCCATATTTAGATTTAGTTTTTATTTTTAGCAGTAGTTTCCTATTTACTTATTGTATCTTAGATTTTTATTTGCTACATTGATTTATTTTCTTCTTTTAGAATTAGATTAGCACTCTTAACTTTGTGCTTTAGTTCGTTGTATGCTTAGACGATTAGGGTTGGGAGGTCTAATTCTGATTGACTTAGAAATTGAGCGAACCTTTCACCATCAAAGAGCAGAATAGAGAAAGATGGAGGATCAAACTACATCCGAGGTGAACATAGGTAGCCGACCTCTGCGGGACTACGCAGCTCCTAGCGCTAGAGGATTCAGGCCGAGTATAGCTGGACCATCTATTTCGGAAAATAACTTTGAGCTAAAGCCGACACTTATACATATGGTCCAATAGAGCCAATTCGGGGGAGCTGCGACTGAAGACCCGAACTGACACCTTGAGGCATTTCTTAAAATCTGCTCAACGATGAAAATGAACGGAGTCCCTACTGACGCGATCCGCCTAAGCCTATTCCCGTTTCCACTACGGGATAAGGCAAAGGCATGGCTTCACTCCCTACCTTCTAGCAGCATCACCACATGGGAGCAGTGTGAGCAACAGTTTCTGAATAAATACTTCCAACCAAGTAAGACTGCTCACATGCGCCATCTTATCACGAGCTTTCGCCAGAAGAAGGGAGAGTCCTTATTCGAGGCTTGGGATTGCTACAAGGGGCTACTCTACCAATGCCCCCACCATGACTGGAGAGGTGGCTGGTGATCCACATTTTCTATAATGGGATTACTTATGCCACGAAGATGTCCCTAGATTCTGCCGCAGGAGGAGCACTGATGAATAAGACCATAGAGGAGGCAGAGGAGCTTATCGAAGAGGTGGCCCAGAACCACCATCAATGGGCTTCTGAACGTGGTCAACCTACACCTGCAACAGGACGATACACTATCAACTCCATGGACCACCTTTCAACAAGGATGGACGCGCTCAACAGATGGTTTGAATCTTTGAATCCTTCATCTGCATGCGCGACCATTGATTTTGGAGAGGGAGCGGCAGCATATCAAGAGGACCACTATGGAGGGTCGGGGACCTCAGACGAGAAGATTGAGCATTGTGATGCGGTTGGGGACTATGACCAAAGGCCCCACAACCCATACTCTAATACCTACAATCCCGGATGGAGGAATCACCTGAATTTCTCCTATAAAAATAACTCAGGAAACACACAACCATCAGGGGGTACGAGCAACAGCAGGGCAATGGACAGCGACCACAGAAGTCCAGACTGGAACTGATGATGGAGGAATTCATCGCTACCCAAACTAAGGCCAATGAGGAGTTTCGTCGCCAACATCAAAAGTCTGAAGAATCACTCAGAGACTTGAAGGCCACCGTTGAAGGCCTTGTAAGTCATACCAGGATGTTGGAGACATAAGTAGCCCAAATAGCCCAATCCGTGTCGCAACCTGTGAAGAGCTCTCCGACGAGTCAAGGAAAAGAGGAAGGAGTGGGGCAAAGTAGCCAATTCGCCAAGGGGTGTGCAGCCATGATTACCGCCCTACCTGACCGAGCTGAGTTTGAAGAGAAGATTCCATTACAGCTTGAGGACCCTGGTGAATTTGTTCTTCCTTGCTCGATTTATGGAGAAAGCTTCGACGAAGCACTATGTGACTTAGGGTCATCAGTCAGTGTGATGCCCTACGCATACTATTTGAAGATGAGACTGAGCGGGCTCCAACCAGCGAATCTTGGTATTCGTATGAGGGATGATTCAGTCAAGGAGCCCATTGGCCTACTACCACACGTGTCTGTGATGATTGAGGATTTCATGATACCCACGGACTTCATCATACTGGACACAGGACCAAATCCCCAGAATCCCATCATTCTGGGAAGGCCTTTTCTAGCGACTGTAGGGGCGTGCATAGATGTGAAGGCACACTAGATCTCCCTAGAGGTAGACGGGGAGATCATCCTTTTCAGCCTTTCGGAGCACAGAGCTCCCTACCTTGACGGCTTCACATTTAGCAGAATGAAGCTAGAACCTCTAGATGAAGATCCTGAGATGGATGAATGGAGGTTCAATGAATCACCAGAGACGAGTTAATAGTAGAGTGCGGTCGAGCTAAATGACCTTAAATAAAGCGCTTCTTGGGAGGCAACCCAAGTTTAGATTTAGATTTCCCCTTTTTGATTGCATTGCATACATTTGTTTGATTTTAGTTTTGATTTCCATCACATTTAGAGTTTGGACTAAAAAAGAACTTTGCTAAGCAAAAATGAAATTCATATTAGCCTACATGGCGAAGTGTATGAGAAAATTTGGACCGTGGTGCATAAATGGGCGAAAAAATAAGGACACACGGCCTGGCCATGTGTTTTTCCACGGCCGTGCCCGACCAACCTGAGGCACACACGACCTGCCCATGTGTTTTCACATGGTCATGGCGCGCAAGGTTAAAAGGGGTGAGTCATGTGTTTTCACCCCATTTGCGTCGTGTGCTTCAAAAGTTCTTACCCTAGCCGTGTGATTTTGTCTTCCCCACCATCTAGAAGCATTTTTAACCTCTAAAGAAGCCAAAAGAAGCAAGGATGAGGAGGACCAAGCATGTATCACCCCGATCCGGTGCCTCGGAGCGATGAACAAGGAGAGTCGATGCCCCTCAAGCTCCAGAGGAGGGTAACGCCCTACCCGCTCTACTTTTTCGCAATAATGAACAAAGAGATAGATATAATATGCTCTCTATTCATAAAATTACTGCTACTAGGTACTTAGATGAGGGTTTGCTAGAGTCTTTAGGGTTGTTGGGTGATATGCAAGCCCTATTTGCAAAAATGGGGTGGGAAGAGATAATGAGAATAAAGCACCTAACCTACCCTAGGATAGTTCTAGAATTTTTTAGTTCATTAGAGGCGGAAATTTTAATGGGTAGAGAGAGTGAGGAGGGTAGGATAACTTTTAGGCTTTTTAACATTGAGCATGAGTGGACCCTTCACCAATGGAACTCATGCTTTGGCTTGCCGAGTGGGGGAGAGAGAAGGACCCCTAATGGATATAACTCTTGAATAGTTTGGACTGAGTTGATAGGGGAGCACACTTATGACCCATCTAGGGCCAAAGCGTCGTGCCTCCAAAACCCCGTCTTTCGATAACTTCACCGCATCATGGCCAGTACTATATTTGGTCGTGGGGAGAGTGATAGTGTAGTTAGAGCTAGCGAGCTGCTTTGCCTATGGGATATGCTACAAGAAAAGAGTAGCATCGATGTAGGGCTCCACTTCATCACACACTTAGTGAAGATGGGCAAAGCAGCACGAGGAGAGATCAATGTGGGAGGCCTACTTACCCACATTTGCCATAGGATGGGGTACGATTACACTACATTAGAGAGTATAGAGGGGAGCCCTAGGATCGACCTAGGAGTATGCATGGCCATGAAAATGATTGTGAGAGAAGGAGACTCCTCATGTTTTGTAAAGAAAAATATGACAACCCTTAGGCTACTCGACCCGGATCGTACCACCATCGCTATACACGTCAATTGGTGCTTGGACCTAATAGTGGAGTCCTCTCCACATAAGGGACCATCCACATCAGTGCCCATCTCTCCACCTTTATATCACTCTCCCTCCAACCCACACATGTATAGGAGCCTACCTAGTCCACGCCGACATGAGCCTACACCTGCACCACCACCTTTTTCTACTTTTGATCAGGATGCAGGTACATCGGCCTATGATTTCTCAGAGTTCCCATCGTGCCTCGACGACATTTACACTGAACAGCAGATGCAGAGGCAGCGATGGGAGGAGTAGAGCGCCTACCAGCAGGCAGAGTTCCAGGGATTCTGGGAGCATTTCCAGTGGGCTGAGGAGTTCTATGATGAGGCCCTCATATACTTCCAGGAGGAGGTTGTTCGTCGTCAGGATGAGGCCTCCTACTGCAGGGAGATGCAGCAGCACATGCATGCCCAGCAGGCGCAGTGGGCTAGGGAGGAGGATCACCGAGCAGCCGCTGCATCCACCAGCTCCCAGATCGACTACATGTATATGTGGCATCAGCAGCTCAGCAGCAGGTTCTCCCAGGATCTAGAGATGCCCAGGCTCCCAGACTTTCCACCTCGTCCACCATATTAGAGGTATATTTTCGTTTAAATCTGGGGGGGAGACCCCAAGGGTTATTTTGTTTTGTTTCCTAGCAATAGTTTCTTTTTTGGTATTTTCATTTATTCATGCCTGAGTTGTTGAGTTTCTTTCAGTACTTAATTTTTGTTGTCTATAAAGCTACCTCAGTAGTATTTTTGAAAATTGCTTGCATGAGTTGTTCCCATAGGTAGCTTAACTTCATTTATCTTGTGATATTTTATTTTATTCGCTCTATTGAATGTTCTAGACTTACACTGGTTAGCTTTGTTTTTGCACTTACACATGTCGAACATCGTGAAAGGGAGAATCTAGTACATACCTAGTTATGATTCACTTCAGTAGTCTAGTACTTTGGAATCCATAGGCGACTCTAGGTTTAGCATTTTAGTTACTGGAGATGCTCGGATTGTGTAAGCCCATTCGAAAAAATCAAAATTCCAGTGAGCCGAAAAATAAAAGAGAGAAAATAAAAAGAGAAATAAAAGAAAATGAGAAAAAGAAATGAGAAAAAAAAAGAGAAGAAAAAAAAATATTATGAGGGATAAAAAACAGTTGTCGTGGGTGGAAATGGCTAGGTGCCCCTTTGAGACCGAGTTAGGTTACTGGGGAAACACCTACCAATTTCTCTCAATACCGAGCACGCCTTTGAGACTTTATGCTAGATCTAGGGAACGACCCTCGCTTTGGGCAGGTAAGTGCCTAAGAGCCTGAAACCTTAGGAAAGCTATGGGGTGACGACCTAACTCACCATGGAACGGGCATCCCCTAAGAATGGTTCGCTTAGCACGAGCACGAGGAGCTAACTTAGTGAACTTCTAGAACATATTTATTTTGCTTCGATTGCAAATATCCCGTGATAAATTTGGTTAACATGATAATTATGGAACAATATCTTTTTTAAAAAAAAAATTCATGGCACTGAGGTTTGCTTGAGGACAAGCAAAGATTTAAGTCTGGGGGAAGTGATGTGAGCAAAATATATATGTTTTTAGGAGTAGTTTTCGCTCACATCTCATTGCATTTTGTGTTAGTTTCATGCATATATTACTCTATTTTTGCATGCATTTCCTATTTTCTAGTTCGGAGGTCTGCTCATTGTACTTTTGTGTGCTGGTTAGCTTTTTGAGTGAAAAAGACGCATTTTCGGAGCAAAAGAAGGGCATTTCGCAACTAGACGCAGAGTGGGACACGGCTAGGGCCTGTGGATTCACACGGCCATGTCCAATGGATGAGATCAGCAACCCAAGGCTGCACATGGCCTGGCCATATGGAAACACACGGCCGTGTGGCGGTCCGACAGATTTGCATGACTAGGGCTTTTTCAGGATTTTACAGTGGTCCGAGGCGATGTCTATATAAGGATGGCTCCACCCAAACCCTAGGGGGGAGGCACAACGGCTAGGATGGCACACCGAAGCCCTAAAAAGCTTCGGTAACTCGCAACAGGGAGGAGGAATGCCATCAGAGGTCAACACCTTGCAACACAACGCCAGAGAGAAGATCACGAAAGCATTGTATATCTTTATTACTGCGTTTCATTCCTTATGTATTCAAACTTAGACATGCTTTGTGATTCTTCCTTCATATACATGGAGTAGTACTTTTGATTCTAGGATTAGGGAGTAGCTTGTGTACATAAACAATGTTGGTTCATGTTAAATTCTGCCATGAGTTTGATTTGACAATTGGTAGTTGCTCTTTATTATATCTATGAGTGTTTGTCTTTCTTTCCACTGTGCTTAGGCGATACGAGGGGTGACAACTCTCGCAATCTAAAATTTAGGGGATTTGATTTAGGAACCTAGGGGTAAACCTGATCTCCTATAACTGCGGGGGAAAGGGTGCGGTGGAATCGGAAACGGTCCACCGTAGGGATTGATTTTGCATCCTCGTACCGTCTATCCTATCCTTGTAGGCGGAGATAGCTCCCGGTAGATGCGGTGGCTCTACGGGAGAGTGTATGATGTCCCTTCCACAAAGCCGTAGGTAAACGTCTAAACAATGCCAATTGATAATATTGTTCTGTGATATGTAAGTGAAACCGAAGTCATAGAATAACCTTTTAAGACCTCGGCACACTCCTTTCCTCCTCCATGTGACACCGTATAGAGTAGACTCCACCGACATCCCTCACCAACTGTAACCTTTTAGAGATCATGTTCGAACAATTACAACCACTAAGTATATTGGTATTCGAATCCCAGTCCCTGTGGGATCGATAATCTTTATTACTTGACGACATCCGTGCACTTGTGGGCATTGAGCGCGAGCGCGCGCTTTGAGTCCTCGACGGTATCCATCACGAGATTTGAGGTCACGTCCGTGTACATCATTAACCTTAGGGATAGCTTCCCTAGTAACCATGGACTTTCTAGACCTAGGTTGTGTTCCATAATCGAATGGAATACTATGGTAGGTCTCCTTGGGCTTAGGTTTGTGACCCAAACCTTTCTTGCCCTTAGGTGGACCTTGCTTCCTAGACCCTAGATTTTGACAATTCGACCTAGATTTTTGATCATTTGACCCTTTAACTTGATTTTGAATCTTTTTGAGGGTCCTTTCAAGTTTTTCAAGACTTTACCTCAAGGCTTGATTTTCTAACTCTAATTGTCCAATTTTTAATTTTTCATCTATTCTTTGGACATGAGACTTCCTAGGCATGTGTCTATGGTCCTTTGGATTACAACCTAGATGGTCTTCAATTTTGCTAATACTTGCCTTAGGTAGAGTATTTTTAGGGACATTAGTCCCAAATTTCTCCTCATTTAAAATATTGTAACTCTTAGCACCTAGGCAATAGTGTCTACTATTTCTAACATGCTCTTTATGATAAATAGCAAAATTGCTAAAATTATTTCTAGCATGCTTTTGATAACTATTGGAAGAAGAAGCATGCTTAAAAGTTACCTTAGGGTTTGTCTTAGCTCCCCCTACATGTGTAGCTCTTCCTTCATAAGTCTTCTTCCCTCCCTTTGGGCATTGGCTCCTATAGTGCCCCTTTTGATGGCACTTGAAGCAAATGATGTGCTCCTTGCTTTTCTTAGTGGAAACTCCGACTTCATTGGTCTTTTCTTGAACTCTTGACATCGGTTGACTTTTCTTGACTCTTTTAGGACATTTACTCTTGTAATGTCCTACTTCCCTATACTCAAAGCATATGATATGATTTTTAATATGAATTGATATGCTTGAGTTACCTAGGTCAATGGTGGCCGGATTTTGAGCTTCTTCACCTTAACCGGATGTTGAAAGCTCTTCTTCTTGCTCTTGTTCCAGAGTGGATGGTCTTTCCTCCCCCTCAATCCTTAAGGTAGAGACTTCCTCCAATTCCACTTCTTCTCTTAACCCGGATGTTGACTCCTCTTCAACTTCTGATCTCGATCCGGATGATGATTCCAAATCCTCACTTTCTTGTGAGGAAGAGCTTTCTTCTTCTTGTACCGAGTGAGACTCCTCATGGAATCTTGCCAACTTGCTCCATAGCTCTTTGGCATCCATGTAATCCCCTAGCTTGCACAATATGTCATTAGGTATCAAATCTTCTAAAAGCTTTGTTACCTTGACTTCGGTCTTGAACTTGAGATGTTGCTCTTGTGTCCACTTCTTCAACTTCAAGACATTTCCCTTCTTATCTCTAGGAGGTTCAAAGCCTTCCATGATGATGAACCAATCTTCTATGTCCATCATCAAGAAGTTCTCTATTCTTGCCCTCCATGCCGAAAAATCCTCTTGATCGTATTGTGGCAGTGTGTTGATGTCTCATCCAAGTCTTTCTTCGAATTCCATCTTGTTCCTCTAGCATTTTTTCTCCCGGTGGTTAGTCCGTAGAAGAGCCTTGGGCTCTGATACCAATTGTTGAGGATTCGGTGACCGCTAGAGGGAGGGGTGAATAGCGTTTTGGATGCGTCGATGGAATTTGTTCACGATTGCGTCTACAAGTCGTGTTAGTGCACAGCGAAATAGTAACAATAAAAACAATAACACGATACAAACACGCAAACACAATGATATAACGTGGTTCAGAACCGAATGATTCCTACTCCACAGATCGAGCTCTAAAGAGCTCTAGCAATGCCACAAACACCACTAAACAATAAACTCCTTCTCGATAACACGTCGGAGGCGGAGAAACCTCGTACAATAACTCTTACAATAGTAAGAAACAAATACAAGCAAGATACAAATGAAATACACAACAAGTAAAGAAAACAACACTTTACAATTGCTCTTTCGATTGCTTGCTTGATGGTTGCTTAAAATGCACTTGGAGACCCTGATTTGCAGTAACAAATCGCCCCAAAACTCCTCAAGAATCTGTTGCAAAATCCTCTTCCACGAGCTTCCTTTATAGCTGCTGCCTAGGCTAGATTTCGCCTATCAATCGACTGATGACACTGTTGCTGTGAGACAACGGTGCAATCCACGCTGAAAAAATCCAACGGATAGGACATCAGTCGACTGATCGAGTATTCACTCGACTGCTAACCCCAACAGTCGAGTCGGACTCCATTCTGTGCTCGAAATACCGAGCACCAGTCCACTGATCACAAGATCAGTCGACTACTCAGTCTAGCAGTCGACTGCCCACCTCTGGCAGTCGACTGCTAGGGCACTCCCCGTAGTCAAACCCTAGTTGACTCACACCAATCGACTGCCACATGGTACCAGTCGACTGATACACCTCAAACATGAGGTTTTAACCCAAGTATGGTTCCCCCATACTTGCTAGACCACCCTTAGCCTAGACCTAAGCCTTCTAGCCACCTCCATCAGCCTCGCGCCTATCAGATCCATTCAAGTCATCCATGACTTGTTCATCCATACGCTATGCTTCAGGTGCTTCCATCGGCTATGTCATGCTAACGGTGTCTACACTGCCAAGGCACATTGGACTTACCCTGCCAAGACTCCGCTTGGACTTTACGCCGACAACCATTGGACTTATGCTGCAAAGACTTCACCCTTGGACTTTACGCCACCAATATCAAACCCCTTGGACTTCTCAAATGCCAAGTACTCATGACTTGGACTTTCACCGCTAAGACTACACCCTTGGACTTACGTGGCCAAGACTACACCCTTGGACTTTACTTGCCAACCCATGTTGGACTTTCCATGCCAAGATCCATGCTTGGACTTTTCCTTGCCAAGACCCATGCTTGGACTTTACATGCCAAGTACTCAAGACTTGGACTTTCCATGACATGGTCAACTCCAGTCAACCATCAAAATCTCCCTTGAGTCAAACTCGAGTCCGGTCAATCATGACCCAGGTCGATTGCACCAACAATCTCCCCAAAACATTATCAGACATCAATGTCAAACATCAATGTCAAACCTTCATGTCAAACATCAAAACATCGCTCGAGTCAAACTCGAGTCCGGTCAATCGTGACCTAGGTCGATTGCACCAAATTTTCTTGTGTATTTCTCAGCAATTCTTGTTTCAAATAGACTTTATAAAAGATAGTGAAACTTGGGATAGGTTTGTAATCTTCCACTCTAGTAGCATGAGAGGATTTCGACATGAGTATGATGTGGGTATGATTCCACTATCTAAGGAGTCTATTAGTCTCAAAGAATTCAATGATAGCTATTGTAAAATCTAATGATACTATATTCCAATATAAAATTTAGCATCATAAACATCTAGCCATTAGACTCACTCATCTGTAATACTAAACAATGCTTTTTTATAATTTATTCTAGATTGAATGGCTAGGTAAGTTGCCATCCCTAATCTATTGTGATAAGCTGATCATGGCAAAAGAGGTTAGGATTTATTGTTGGTCTAGGATTTTCGGTACCAAGAAAATTTACAAATGAGTTGTGAATTCAATTACAACTTTAGTCTAGCATATAGTAGTTTCACCTGAGCCCCTTTGGATGACAAATTTTGTTTGTTGTTTCACTATACTAGTGTATGTAAAAACTTTATATGTTTGTGACACTCTTTGTGGTATTTGATTTTAGCGTGCTCGGAGTAAAATGATAGTTCTACTTCAGCTAATCTAGTTTTTTATTGTAGTTTTTCCTTAAAATATCCTTCCATGATCCTTGTGTGTAGTCCAATAATCTACATTTCCTCCAATTCCAATTTTGTTTATTATGCATTCTTTCATATATGTTGATATTGAAGTTAATTTAAAATTTTCACTCTATGTTTCAATGCATTCTGCTTAAGTTTCAATCGATATTATGTCATACTAAGTTGTGTATCAACCCAATGTAGGATCGGTGTGGTTGTGTTGGCCGGCTAGAGGGGGGTGAATAGCCCTCTTCGTACGATGATGGAATTTGCTCGTCTACAAAGAATATTAGTGCAACGGAAACAAAACAAGACAAGCAAATAGAAATAAGAATACAAACGCTAACACAAAGTCGTAACGTGATTCACAGCCTTGCCGCTAATCCACTACCCGATTCGTCCCCGGTGAATCACTCCACAACCAATCCACTATTGGTCTCTACCTTTAGCCAATGCAAGGTGGAGGTAAACCCTTACAACTCAAGAATACTCCTTCTCTTACAATAGATGTGAAAGAAACTAGAAGAAGGAGTTTAACACTTGTGGAGCACTTGGATGATAGTTTGGAACTTAAGCATTAGCCATCCAAAAGCCCACACCCTCTCTTTTTATAGAGAGGGCTGATTTCTTCCCGTTGGTCGCCATCAGTCGACTGCTGTCCTTGGCAGTCGACTGCCACCACTACAATGGCCTCCGAACATGTCAGATCCTGACCGTTGTAGTCCAACAGAACTCTTGGCAGTCAACTGATGTATCCATCAGTCGACTGATGCCTCCATAGTTGATCGATCGGCTACGGCGGTTACTGCGTTCGCGCGCTTCATCGATGATCGCCACCTTTGGCGATCGATGAGTCCGCAATCATCGCTGGGCCAAAAACTCATCAGTCGAACACCAGTCAAACCCCATTCTACTTAGAGCAGTCGACTACCATTTCATGGCAGTCGACTGATGTCGAGAAATCTCATCTGACACTTAGCCAAATGGCCAAGTTTCACCTAAGAGCACTACCCCTTCCCGGGTTACATTCGCTCACTCTCATCCCTTGGAGTCCCTCGCCTTTGAAGTTGTCTTCGTTCGGCCACGTCCCTCGGATGTGCCAAGTGCACGGCTCTACAGTGTCATCCTTCGTGTCTCGCCCTGAAGTCTACTTCCTCCGGCTTCACTCCAAGCTCCGGCGGTCCCTCGGATGCTCCAAGCACACGACTTCCGCAAAGTCATCCTTCACCGACTCTAAGACCGAGTCATGAGATGTGAAACTCGCCAAGGCTCCATGTGCCAATTACTAAGTCCTGCAAGACTCCAACGCACATATCAAATCCACACATCCTAACTTAAACCCTTTGCCACACACATCAAAACCATATCAAGGGTTGATTGCCCTAACAATCTCCCCCTTTTTGATGTGTGGCAATCCGTAAGTTATGTAAAAACATTTGATAAAATATTAAGGAAAGAAAGCATGTAAATAACATGATTAGCAACTCTCCCCCTTAATACATGAAACTCACCCTAAATGCATTCCCCCTTACTTAAAAATATATCTTTCTCCCCCTTTGACACCATCAAAAAGATTAAACAGGGTTTATATGGCATGGCATCAAGTCTAGAGAGAAGAAAAAATCAAAAACACTTAAAAACCTGATAAAATTAGGTTACTGTGCTCGTGCACAGTACATCAGTCGATTGCTATCAGCATGGCAGTCGACTGGCACAAGGAAATCAGGATTTTTTATTTTCTGGATGAAATTCATAAATGCACAATAAATTCCAAAAAATTCAAAAAATAGTGAAATTTAGGGAACACATTTCTTTTAGAGTTCTTTATCAATGAAAAATAGTTTTCCATGAAAAATCATTATATTTTCAAGATTTTCCAAAAATCCAAAAGTTTCAAAATCAACTAGGTTTTTAATCAAGTTTGTATCACTTTTAACACCTAGTTTTGCTTTAAATTGTTTCAATACATGAACACACAGATTTTAAGGTAAGAAATTATTTTGAAAACATATGAAATATCCAACCATGGTCTTTGGGCAATATGTCTATGAATTAAACATAAGCCTTCCCCATGATTGGTCTATTATTGCTATTTTGATACCTTAAATGACCATCTAAATGTCATAGGCATTAGTGACCATTTGTATCATTCTAACATCTCACTCATGCTAAGTTTTCAATCAAGGTAGTCTATGGTGAGTGTGAGATGCATCCTAAAGGTATTTGTATATACTTAACCATTAATTTCATGCATTTCTACCTATGGTCAAGTATCATCCTATCATACCACATGATCATGAAAACATATTTGCATTGATTTTACACTATGATCATGAAACAAATGTATTCATCACATTGTGATCGTGCATTAGGTATTACATCATGATAATAAGGCAAATATCACCTAAAGCATGATTTATCTAGTTATGGGTGCATTATCATCACCCAACACTATCTCAAAAATATTATCCTACCATCCTAAGTCAACCAAAATAGGATATAGATAAATTTCATAAGGTTGACTATCCTAGGGTTTTCCTAACCCTTAAGGATGGATTTTGGAACCCAATACAAATTCTTTCCTATGGGGTTCACTAAAAATTCCTTAGGGATCCATTTTCTAGCAATTATTTTCTTTTTATCTTGACCCCTAGCAATTAAGCATTTATAGGCCTTTTCATTTTTATTTTCCTTATATCCTAGGCCTTTCTTGTTGAAGCTTTCCCTTTGGCTCCCTATAATCATGTTAAGGGTGTTGGAGCCAATAGTGAATTTTTCTAGGGTCTTGGTCAAATGATCTACTTTCTCTCTTAAAGCCCTATTTTCTTCTATCCATGCATCATTTACATCAAATGGCATATAAAGATCATGTGAGCATGCATCATCAAGACTAGAGGGAGTATTTTCATTAACATTTAAGCATGATTTTTCTAATTTTTCTTCTAAGTCCTTAATTTGATCTAGCATGCATTTGTTCTTTTTCTTTGCCCTAAACAAGTCCTTAGTGAGGCTAGAAATAATTGACAACTTTCTTGGGGGAAAGATTGGTTACCTCACTTACCAAATCCTCTTCTGATGATGAGGATGTAGAAGAAGCTCCCCCTTCACTCGAGCTCTCCTCACTTGAGCTTGCTTCTTCATTTTCGGAGGAGGAGGAGTCTAGGTCGTCAAAGGCCATTAGTGCCAAATTTTTGACAAAGGCATTTTCTTCCTCGGATGATGATGATGAGGAGGAAGAAGGGTCATCCCAAGTCCTTGCTTTTAGTGCCTTTGCCTTTCCTTTTTCTTTGGCCTTCTTCTCTTCTTCCCTTCTTCCTTCTTCTTGCTCCCCTTCTTCTTCTTTTCTTCCTTCTTCTTCCTTTCCTCCTTGCTTTTGTTCAAGAGGGGACAATTATCCCTTATGTGTTCCTCTTATTGGCAATTGTAGCAAATCACCTTCCCCCTTGGTCTCCTCCTCCTATCATTAGATTTATTAAATTTAAAATTTCTTAAAGCACGCCTTACCTTCCTTACCATGTATGCTTCTTCCGTGCTATCCATGGAGGAGGAGGAGGATGCTTCATCGGAGGAGGAGGGGGTCTCCATCTTCTTCTTCCCTTTGTTGGCCATCAAGGCTACTCCTCTTGAAGGTTGAATTCTAGGCTCTTCTATTATTCCTTCAAGCCTTGTTTCATGGAGCTCCATGGTTGAGAAAAATTCCTCCAAGGTGCTAACTTCTAGGTTCTTGGAGATGTAGAAGGAGTCCACCATAGAGCTCCATCTTGAGGACCGGGGAAAGGCATCTATGGCCTTCATTACCATATCCCGGTTGGAGAGTTTTTCACCTACACTTGTCAAACTGGTTAGAATTTTCTTAAATCTAGAGTGTAGGGATTTTACCTTCTCTCCCTTTTCGAGTTTGATATTGGATAATTGGGAGCGAAGGACATCTCTCCCTGCTAGCTTCGCCTCGGACATGCCTTCATGAATCTCTATTAGTTTCTCCCACATCTCCTTGGTGCTAGCACACTCTCCTATCCGGTTGACTTCTTGTTGGGGAGTACATTGTAGAGGTGATGTTTGGCTTTTGAGTTTGCCAAGTACTCTTCCCTTTGCCTCTTGCTCCACCTTGATTTTTCCAATGGCTCCCCATCTTCATCCCTAGGCATTTCGAAACCGTTTTCCATAATTAATAGAATTTCAAAATCGGTTTCGAAAAATACCTCCATTCTCTTCATCCACCAAGAGAATTCTCCTTCAAACTTCGGTGGGTGAATGTTGGAGCTGGCCATCCTTGATTATTGCTCATGTTGGTGGTTAGTCCTCAACAAGCACCTTGCTCTGATACCACTTGTAGGGTAGATGTGGTTGTGTTGGCCGGCTAGAAGGGGGTGAATAGCCCTCTTCGTACGATGATGGAATTTGCTCGTCTACAAAGAATATTAGCACAACGGAAACAAAATAAGACAAGAAAATAGAAATAAGAATACAAACGCTAACACAAAGTCGTAACGTGGTTCACGGCCTCGCCGCTAATCCATGACCCGATTCGTCCCCGGTGAATCACTCCGCAACCAATCCACTATTGGTCTCTCCCTTTAGCCAATGCAAGGTGGAGGTAAACCTTTACAACTCAAGAATACTCCTTCTCTTACAATAGATGTGAAAGAAACTAGAAGAAGGAGTTTAACACTTGTGTAGCACTTGGATGATAGTTTGGAACTTAAGCATTAGCCATCCAAAAGCCCACACCCTCTCTTTTTATAGAGAGGGCTGATTTCTTCCTGTTGGCCATCATCAGTCGACTGCTGCCCTTGGCAGTCTACTGCCGCCACTACAACGACCTCTGAACATGTTAGATCCCGATCGTTGTAGTCCAATGGAACCCTTGGTAGTCGACTGATGCCTCCGTAGTCGACTGGCCAGTAGGCTACGAGCGGTTATGTGCCCACGACTGCCTTCATTAGTAGACTGCCACCTTTGGTAGTCGACTGTCATTCCATGGCAGTCGACTACTAGGCCAAAAATCCATCAGTCGAACCCTGTTCGACTTAGAGCAGTCGACTGATGTCGGGAAATCTCATCCGACACTTAGCCAAATGGCCAAGTTTCACCTAAGAGCACTACCCCTTCCCCGGTTACATTCGCTCACTCTCATCCCTTGGAGTCCCTCGCCTTTGAAGTTGTCTTCGTCCAGCCATGTCTCTCAGATGCGCCAAGCGCACGACTCTGCAGTTCCATATTTCGCATCTCGCCCTAAAGTCTACTTCCTCCAGCTTCACTCCAAGCTCCTTGTCCGACGGTCCCTCGGATGCTCCAAGCGCGCGGCTTCCGCAAAGCCATCCTTCACCGACTCTAAGGCCGAGTAATGAGATGTGAAACTCACCAAGGCTCCATGTGTGAATTACTAAGTCCTGCAAGACTCCAACGCACATATCAAATCCTCACATCCTAACTTAAACCCTTTGCCACACACATCAAAACCATATCAAGGGTTGATTGCCCTAACAATATTATTGGTGCAATCGGCCGAGGTTGACTCGAGTTTGACTCGAGCAGTACTTTGATATTATTTTGATGATAGACAAAACTCATGACATGGGATTGTCATGGGAAAGTCCAACATGGAGTTGGCATGGAAAATCCAAGCATGGAGCTTGGTGTGGGAAAGTCTAACATGGAGTTGGCATGGAAAATCCAAGCATGGAGCTTGGTGTGGGAAAATCCAAAGCATTGCGAAGCCGTGCGCTTGGTGCTTGGTGAGAAATGCATTGCGAAGCTGTGCGCTTGGTGCATGTGGGAAGTCTTGAGGACTTGGCAAGTTCACTAGGCTCGGGGTCCTTGAGTCGGTGAAGGATGACATTGTGAAGTCATGCGCTTGGTGCATCCGAGGGACCGTCGGACGGGGAGCGAATGGAGTGAGACCAAAGGGAAGCATACTTCGAGGGCATGAGACGCGAAGGATGGCATTGCGAAGTCATGCGCTTGGTGCATCCGAGGGACGTAGGCCAAGGGAAGAGAGCTTCAATGGGGAACTCCATGAGGGATGAGGTGGACTTGGCCAAGTGGCTAAGACTGAGTATCAGATGCTCAAACAGCTTGATGTTTGAGGTTTTACCCGACATCAGTCGACTGGCATAGGTGCCAGTCGACTGCTCAAGGTCATATGGGTTCGACCAATGTTCATTGAGCAGTCGGTGATCGATCGACTACCATGGGAGGGCGATCGTTGACAACATCCGATCGCTTAAGGGAAGCGATCATCGATCGCACGGTGCACGGGCACAGAAGCTAGTTGAGCTCGCCAGCACTCGACTGATGGGTACCAGTCGACTGATGGATGTCATCAGTCGACTGATGTGTGATCCATTGGAACTTAACCAATATGGATCTGGCTGTTGTGAGACAACGGCTACAGGACCAGTCAACTGATGCGCGCAAAATCAGCTTGATGCAGGTTATAAATAGAGCTTAAGTGGGAGGATTTCGCTAAGGCTTTTGAGGTGACTTTGGAGGGGAATTGCTGTTGCATTCCAAACCTTCAAGAGCAAGCAAAAGCAAGTAACAAGAAAGTGATCAAAACAATTGTGTAAAAGTTCTCTTTTGTATTGTCTTTATATTTCTTGTTGTATTTCATATTACTTGTTGTAATTGCTTGTGAGAGGTTTCTCCACCTCCGACGTGTTGTCGAGAAGGAGTGGTTTAGTTAGTGTCGTGTGCATAACTAGAGCTCGGAGAGCTCGCCCATGGGGTAGGAACCATTCGGTTCCAAACCACGTATATTGTGTGTGTTTGCGTGAGATTGTATTTGTTGTTAGTATTCATATTTGTATTAGTATTCCACTGCGCTAATGACAATTGTAGATGAGCACACAACGAGAACGATCCTATTCCACCGTACGACAATTGAAGGCTATTCACCCCCCTCTAACCGGCCAACACAACCACATCGATCCTACAAGTGGTATCAGAACCAAGTCGCTTGTCGAGGACTAACCGCCGACACAAGCACTACAAGATGGCCGACTACAACATCCATCCACCAAAATTCGATGGAGATTTTTCTTGGTGGAAGAAAAGGATGGAGGTATATCTCGAAACCGACTTTGATTTTATGATTATTGTAGAAAATGGTTTTGAGATGCCTAGGGATAAAGACAACAAGAAAATTGAGAAGTCAAGGTGGACCCAAGACCAAATCAAGGACTTCGAGACAAATCTCAAGGTAATCGAATTACTTAGTGATTTGATTCCTAACAATATTTGGTCTAGGTTTGGTAATTTTAGGGATGCAAAGGAATTATGAGAGAAGATAATGAAATTCTAAGAAAATTCCCAACTGGCACAAGTAGAGGAAGATGCCATGGAAGAAAGCTCATCCACATTCGACGACGTAGATGATTTGGTGGAGACCTCCACCTCTAGTATTGAGGGGGAGGAGAGGCAATCTTCCATCCCGGAGCAAGTTCAACAAGAAACATCATCATCCGGGAGAAATGAAGAGCAAGAAGAAAACTCCTTAGGTAACTCAAGTGTTGTGATTTTAAATAAAGATCATATAATATGCTTTGAGTGTAGGGAGAAAGGGCATTACAAAAGTAAATGTCCAAAATTGTCTAAGGAAAAGGCATCGGCACCAAAAGTCAACCCAAAGTCAAAGAATGTCGGAGTCCCCACAACTAGAAGCAAAGAGCACATTGTGTGCTTTAAATGCAATCAAAAGGAGCACTACCGAAGCCAATGCCCTAGGGGGAGGAAGAAAGGGCAAGAAGGTGTATCTCATGTAGGGGGAGCTTCAAAATCTAACACTAAGGTAAATTTAAATTATGCACCTTCTAGTTCTAAAGTTAAAAGGCATGCTAAAAATTATTTTAGTTCTCTTGCCATTATTAATGAAAATCATGCTAGTAGAAATAATAAGGTTTATTGTTTAGGTGCTAAGCATGTTCATGTAACTAAGGACAAACCTAGGACTCATAATTCTAGAAATATTTTACCAAAGGAGTCCATTAGGAGAATAGAAGAAAATTTGGATATTAATCTGAAAAAGTCTAGGCACATGCCTAAGAACAAGAGGCATTCCCAAAAATCTAATGATAATTCAAAATTGAGAAAATTAGAGCTAGAGAACCAAGTCTTGAGGTCAAGGCTTGAGAGAATGAAGAAAACCCTTAGGATTATTGAAAATTCAATTCAAGGGTCAAATGCCCAAAAGTCAAGACCTAGGGTTCAAAAACGGTCTAAGGGCAAGGAAGGTTTGGGTCACAAACCTAAACCCAAGAAGACTTATCATAATGTTCCATTTGATTATGGAACTATTTCTAGGTCTAGAAAAACCAAGGCTAATAGGGAAGTCATCCCTAAGTCTAGCCATGGTATGTGTCTAGTGGCTAAGACCTCAAAGAAATCAAATGTAGCCACTAGGAAGGTCATTGGGGGAGTTACCTCTAGAGTTGACCTAGGAAAGACCCAAAAGACTATGGCTTCAAAGCCTAAAAGGGTCATTAGGAAGGTATCTAGGAAAGTTATCCCTAGGGAATACCTTGTTAACCCAAGGAGCTCCAATAGGTATTGGGTTCCTAAGAGCGTGATCGATCCACGCTAGATGGGTTAGTGTGTGTCAACCCTAAGTGGATGGGTAGTTAACCTAGCCATGGTGAGTTGACACATTAGGATGTGCCAATATGCTTTGAAAAGTTGAAAATGATTAAATTGGCACAAATAGGTCTTAGAGGTATGGGTGTGCCATTTTGGGTTTATGGCACACTTGGGAGATAATGGTATTAAGGCAAAATGGGATTAATTCCTAGAAATATCATTTTGGATTTAACACTTAGGTATTTTATACCTTAGTATATTTTACTTGTCATGATTTTTTTGCCTTGTCATGTCATCACATCATTTTCATTTTTATCTCTAAAAATGTCATGATCATGTTTAGACTTATTCTTTATATGTCATGTATGCTAAAATATCATTCACATGCCATGACATCATGATTTTGGCACATGATTAGTTAAATTATATTTATGTCATAATCATCATCATGCATATAACTAAAATGAAATTAAGGACTATGGCATGATTTGATGGGAATCAAATAATATTGCTTAGAAATATGCATGAAACCATTAAAAGAACAAAAACCCACATCTCACTAAAAACTTGACTTGTATGTGTTTTACACATCTAGATATAAGTGAGATGTTTAGGAAAAAGAAATTAAAGGTTTCAAAAATATTTTGAAAACATTTTGAAAAATTTTGGTGAAGTCTATCTTTTGATAGCTATCACCATTGAATGGGATGATACAAAGAGGGCTCAATATTGAAGCTTTTCTTAACTTTTGAACTTTGTATCAATCTCTTAATTTAGTGGGTAAAATAATTTTCAAATATTTTTCACCCATAGTGTTTATGATAAGTATTATACGTATGAATTTTCAAGATTTTTAAAACTACGTATATTTACTTATGGATTTAAATGTTGAAAAATCTGAATGTAGTATCACCGATCGCCATGGAGGCCAACGATCGATTAAGTGTCGACTGACCGTTTCGACTCAGTCGACTAACAATACTGATTTCGGATAAACCTTGTTGGTTAGGCCCATGTTCAGCTAGGTTAAGGTTCCCTAACCACTCCTAACCTTAGGAAATGCTTCGGAGAGCATAAGAAAGGGTGGAAATCCATTGGACATGGATTAGGAGAAGTGTTTAGGGAGAGTATCAATTTTAAGGTGAATGAGAGTTCATTGTTGAACTTTGCCTTAATTTTGATTGGTTAAATGTTCCTATTGGCTTAGGGACTCTCCAAGGACATTGTTGGTGCAATGGTCAAGGGGGAGAAAGCCTCTAGGGGGAAGTATCCATCATGGGAAGATGGATGTGTATTTTCTCATGGGAGGAATATTGGGTTGCCTATCTTAAGTGATATGGGATCACTAGAAAGATTGAGGGCATGCCAAGGGGAAGATTGTAAGATCTCATTGGGATATGAGACATTGAAACCCTTGAGGACCTTTTTAATGTAATGTCAAAAAGGGGGAGAAGTTACCAATTAGGGTTCGTTGGAATTCTCATTGGGATATGAGAATTGCCAATATGGGAGAATTGGTAGACTTGAGATGGTAGTTTTGTCAATCATCAAAAAGGGGGAGATTGTTGGTGCAATCGGCCCAGGTTGACTCGAGTTTGACTAGAGCAGTACTTTGATAGTATTTTGATGATAGACAAAACTCATGACATGGGATTGTCATGGGAAAGTCCAACATGGAGTTGGCATGGAAAATCCAAGCATGGAGCTTGGTGTGCAAAAATCCAAAGCATTGCGAAGCCGTGTGCTTGGTGCTTGGTGAGAAATGCATTGCAAAGCTATGCGCTTGGTGCATGTGGGAAGTCTTGAGAACTTGGCAAGTTCACTAGGCTCGGGGTCCTTGAGTCGGTGAAGGATGACATTGTGAAGTCGTGCGCTTGGTGCATCTGAGAGACCGCCGGACGGGGAGCGAATGGAGTGAGACCAAAGGGAAGCATACTTCGAGGGCATGAGACGCGAAGGATGGCATTGCGAAACCATGCGCTTGGCGCATCTGAGGGACATAGACCGAGGGAAGAGAGCTTCGGTGGGGAACTCCATGAGGGATGAGGTGGACTTGGCCAAGTGGCTAAGACTGAGTGTCGGATGCTCAAACAGCTTGATGTTTGAGGTTTTACCCGACATCAGTCGACTGGCATAGGTGTCAGTTGACTGCTCTAGGTCGTATGGGTTCGACCAGTGTTCGACTGAACAGAGTCTGGCTGATCAGTCGACTGCCATGGGAGGGCAGTCGACTGTTGACAACATCAGTCGACTGCTTAAGGGAAGCAGTCGACTGATCGCATTGTGCATGGGCACAGAAGCTAGTCGAGCTCGCCAGCACTCGACTGATGGGTGCCATCAGTCGACTGATGTGTGATCCGTTGGAACTTAACCAACGTGGATCTGGTCGTTGTGAGACAATGGCTGAGGACGGTCGGTGATGGTCATGATCGATCGGCCCGATCGCCTAAAATTAGCGATCACGGGTTATAAATGGAGCTCAAGTGGGAGGATTTCACCAAGGCTTTTGAGGTGACTTTGGAGGGGAATTGTTGTTGCATTCCAGACCTTCAAGAGCAAGCAAAAGCAAGCAACAAGAAAGCGATCAAAACAATTGTGTAAAAGTTCTCTTTTGTATTGTCTTTTTATTTCTTGTTGTATTTCATATTACTTATTGTAATTGCTTGTGAGAGGTTTCTCCAACTCCTACGTGTTGTTGAGAAGGAGCGGTTTAGTTAGTGTCGTGCGCATAACTAGAGCTCGGAGAGCTCGCCCGTGGAGTAGGAACCATTCGATTCCGAACCACATATATCGTGTGTGTTTGTGTGTGATTGTATTTGTTGTTAGTATTCATATTTGTATTAGTATTCTGCTGCGCTAATAACAATTGTAGACGAGCACGCAACAAGAACGATCGTATTCCACCGTACGACGATTGAGGGCTATTCACCCCCCTCTAGTTGGCCAACACAACCACATCGATCCTACACCCAAGCCTCTTCAACTAGCTACAGAAACCTTTCATGTTTAGCCCACATATTATAGAATTTAAAAGCTTTCTTGATCAATTGTTAATTAGTCTGAATTGATACAACACATGAAGTGTGATCTCATAGACAGCTAGGAGGGGAAAACTCAGCATAACTCTAAATTCAGCCTCCATCCATTCTTTGTTTATCATTGTCCAATTCAATTTGTAGCAGATTGCTTCATTAGTGTATGTGTATCTACATCCTATGGTTGTTAAGTCTTAAATTATAGCATGAGAAATGAATCATAGGAAATTTACAATTTCATAGCTACATAATGGCATCGCTCCTTGTTTATCCGTTGATAATACCATAGGATTTAAATTTCCAATCAACAGCCAAGGAATGTTTATATTTGCACTAAGCCTTTATAGAGCAACCCACATTAGTTTTCTTATAGCAATTAAGTGTGTCCCATAGACATCTTGATACAAAGTTCTATGACTTTGCAAGTAACTTTGTAGTGTATCAAATGCTTTTGACATTCCAAAATCACTAATTTTACTTTTTTGTTCATCCCACAAGAGTAATATATGTCCCCTTTGCAAATTAGTAGCATTTTGGATAAGTTGGAGCTACCAAAATTATAGCCTTTGTAGTTTTTGAAGAGTTATTGTTGTGAGTTTTGTTTCTAGTAAACCCAATACCCTAATCCATTTTATTCAAAGGAAGGTTCCTACCATTTTCTTCTTTAGAGGCTTGTTAAAGCCTTTGATGTTCCAAGCTATGCCTTTTATAGGTTTAGTAGCTACTATTGTCGCCCCAAGACTGTCTTTCTTATGAGGCTAGCTTCTATTTGAACCAAATGTAGGCATTCCTATCTTCTTCAGCTGCCCATTCTACTCACTAATAATTGCAGTTTCAATGCCAGCTGCAAATTTGGGCATGCCAATACTATAACTCATTACTTCAACCATCTCATAAACATCAACATCCTCCTTCTACTATTGCGACCATGTCTTTCATGTTATCCATGTCTTCATAACACAAGGCTCTTTCTCTATTTGTTTAACATTTGTATCATTGGTGCCTAGTGATTTGTGCAATGCTACTTATGCTCAAGTTTTTTGAGCTTGAGTCTAAGATGGCCGATTTGACAACTTCATTAGAGGGGGTAAATAGTGATTTTCGATTCATGATCATCTTCGTTGTACTCATCTACATAAAGTTAATCACAACAAAAATACAAAAGAGATACTATAAAATAACATAGCATAATAAATCAATTTTTACATGATTCAGAACCCCTCTGATTTCTATTCTATGACCTAGATTTCTTGCAAGAGCATTATTATGTTTTTTTCCTTCTTAGACACTTACTAGTAGTGAAGAAACCTCTTACAATACCTACTCTTAGAAACAATATAAGTCAAATAGAAATATACAAATTAAATAGAAAGAAATTGAAATAACAAATTTACATAAATGAACTTGGCTTTGATTGCTATTTGTCACTTTTGGATTGCCTCTTGAGATTTGGAAATGTAGTCGCACTCTCCTCCAAAATCCCTAAGATCTAACATCTTTGATCTTCCTCGGAGCCTTCCTTTATAAGTTGTAGATCAAATTGATTTTTTCTTATTTCTCGATTGCTAGGACTCATTAGTCGATTTCTCCTCTGAATTTGAATATTGTGGTCATAGAACAACTTTTTTCCAATTTAGATTTGATCGCATTGATCGACTATTCATTATCATCAATTGATTGATGACCCAACAATTGAATGCTTCACTTGACTACTTAACCTATTGTTCACCCGAACAGTGACAATAGTCAATTGCTACCGCATAGCAATTGATTGTTGATGACTAGTCAAGTTGCCGAGTTGAGTTCCAAATATTTTGTTTACTATTATAAGTTGACTCATTATATCATAAATCTACTAAAAAAAATTTAAATTTATGATTTTGAGTTCATCAGTCAACTGGTAGTCTCATACCAATCGACTATCAAATATTTTGTTTGATTTTGAGTTAAAAATATTATTCCAAAATTGAAAATAATATTCCTAGTCAATATTGCTACAATAGTCGAGAGTTGTAGTTGATTGCTTTTGTTTTTAGTGCTAAAATTACTATTCATATCCAATTGATCATTAAATCTCTAATACTTCTGTGTATGATTAGTATAGATTACACTATACTTACTAGGGTTTTATCCTTGCCTATATTGAGTGGACATCAACATACTAGGACTTTCGATCCTTGCTTTCTCATCTCTAAGATTTCATTATCCAGCATTCAATCACTAATGACCTACCGAAACTTTATCGACACCAAATATCTAGTCCTTCCTGACTTGTTTGGACTTTCTTTCTCATGTCTGGTATCTAGTCGACCTTGACCTACTGAGACTTCTCCAATGGTAAATATTTCGTTATCCTTAACCTGTTTGGACTTCTACACTTAACTAGCATCTAGTCCTTTGTGACTTGTTATGATTTTTCACTGTTGTCTAATATCAGATCACACTTAATATGTTAGGACTTCTCATCTCATCTCATGTCAAGTATCTGATCAACCATGATCCACTTACCCACTTGGACTTTTCACTTGTTAACCTCATATTGGACTTTCGATCTTCAAGTATCTAGTTCTCTATAATCCATTTAGACTTCTTATCTTCTAGTGTCTGGTCCTTCATGATCCACTTGGACTTTTCTATTAGTCAAGTATCCAGTTAACCTTAACCTACTTAACTTCTCACTTGCTCATCTAATATTGAAACACATCTATTTTGATCAACCTATCCCAAGGTTACAATCAACCTGAGATTGGTCAATTTTGACCAACAATTTTTCTCTTGATAAGTGTCGCTCGGTCATATATTGTTCAAATGTCAATTTTGACTAGAGGTCAATTGCATCAACATTCAGAATGCAAGGCTCTTTCTCTATTTATACAACATTCATATCATTGGTGCCTAGTGATTTGTGCAATGTCACACGCTCAAGTTTTTCGAGTTTAAGTCTAAGATGGTCAATTCGACACTAGTCTACTAGGGTTTCCATGGCTGAAGGCCTTCATTGCCTCCATAAGATTATTGCAACTGGTTTACAAGTGTTGTTGGTACTGGCTGCTGCATTTCCTGTGAGTGGCTCTAAGATGCTTGATGCACCACCCTAACCAACAAATTATCCCTTTTAGGCAAAGTTGATTGTTGTTGCTAGCCTTCTTCATCGTAGGTTCTAATGTTGTGCACTAATTGCCTACACTATACAAAATTTCAAAGTATGCTCAAACTTGATAGGTTAATCTACCTCAATTCCATTCAGTAAGATGGCTAAGACATGACATAGCATCTCATTAGAGATGTCTACTTCCACCAGTACTCTAGCAAAGTTGATACAATCTCGAGCCTTCATCAATTGGTCGGTGTATAGTGATTTGTTGACTCGAGATGTAATCTTCTATAAAAGGTTGGAACTGCTAACTTAGCGGCTCCTACCGGCCTGTCACACGACCATTGTGAGGGAGGTAAATCACGGAGAGCCCTATGGACCTTGACGTGGTGGCCAAGACAGACTTGAGATGTAATCTTGCTAAGGCCCATGGTTGCCTAAAATTCAATTGAGAGCTAGTGGATTTGCATTCATATTGGTAGTTTGTGTTACTCTTTTTCCTCAAATAGAAAAGAAATTGAGATGGTTTTCAAGTAGATAGGGAAATCATATGCAATTGAAGGTCCACTTTATTCTATTTAAAACTAAATCAAGTATATATATAGAAAATTTGATTTAGTTATATTTATTAGGTTAGGTTAATTTGTATTTTTATAGGGTTAGGAATTTAAATAATTATTTGATTAGGTTATTTTCTCTTGATCCCCTTTCCCTCCTCCCGTCTCATGTAGCTTTTGGCCACCCCTGGTAGAAGCCTTCGTGTGCATCCACTTCTTGTATTTTCTATTGTATTTGGCACCTACATGGCTGTTGATCCCACCTTCGACAACAACTCTACTCCCATTGTAAGATATTTGGGTGCACTAGAGGAGAGGTGAATAATATGTTGTCTTTTGTCACATTGTACAAATGTAGAAATAATCAACTAACATAGCTCAACACTTGAACGTGCGGTCTTCATATACCTTTCTACTTCTTGTTATTCACCTAATTAGTCAATTGTCAACTTACATTGAATAATTTCGGAACTGCTTCAAGCTTCTATTTGCTAATGGATAACTAAGTCTATTGCGCTTGCATCTCATTGCCTATATGATCTCCTAAAGGAATTAAGTCGATTGATCTTCCATCTAGTTGACTTATTTGTTGTAGCTCATATACCATTTGATGGCTTCTACTAGTCTCAATCAAATCAACAACCTTATTTTAACTTTTCTATTTAATTTGTCATTAGCCAATTGATTTTGCCTTAGTCGACTGCCTAGTCAATTAACTTATAAACACAAATGTTTTATTTACTACCAAATCATTAGTTGATAAAATCCAACCTTCAATTGATTGGATCATTGTCTTTGACCAATTCAAAGGGTCAAGTCCTCAACTACGTCAAATCTAATCAAAATCTAAAATACATGTCACATAAAGACTATTGTCTCACTTAGACTTTCATGCCAAGAGATAACACCTTGAGATTTCTTTGTCTTGACAAGTGATATTACCCCTAGGACTTTCCATGCCAAGACACCTTATTTCTAGGACTTCATCTTCCCAGTGTCAGTCAACCTTGACTCACTAGTGATGGATTGGATAGTCTGGCTAGGAGATGAGTAGGCATGTTTAATTTTCATTGTTAGATCATTTTTTGTCTCCCCAATATATTAGTGTGCATAACATAAATACATTGAAAAAACACAAGAACATGCATACAAATCATTATTGTTTACATGGTTTGGAATCTTAATTCCTACTTCATGACCTATGATCCATTGATACAATCTTAATATAATATCTATCTTTTCTCCTCTTCAAATACAGCAGATAAATCTCTTGTAATGTCATGTTCTCGTGGCAACACAAGAAATATACAAATACAATCAATAACAACAAACAAATGCATGTAAATAAAATTAGACAATAGAAGAATTTTGCTTGTATGCTTTGGTTTGCTGAAGGCTATGAGATGCAATAACATTCACCACAAATCAGCCCATGAATAAATGTTGCAAGTCCTCCATGAAATCCCTTTTATGAATTTATTTTATATGTTTTGAATTCACGAATTGATTGCCTACTCTATGCATTCCAATCAACTACATCACTACAGATATCCAAAAATTGACTATCATTAAAGATTTAACCATATTAGCATATTCCTATTTTTGCATTAGTTGATTGTTCACCAATTGATTAGCCTAGTTGACTACAAAATCTCTATTTGTTTTCATACAATTCTCTCTTTTTTTTGTCAAAATCATATTTTCAGTTGATTGTTATTGTTCTAGTCATTTGTTTACACAAAATTAAGTTTTTTCCCAACTTGATTTTAATTTTAAGTTGATTCTCTAGTTGGCTACAACTGTCAATGGATTGATAACTATATTAGTTAACTAATACTTTGATTTCAATCTTTCTAATACTAAATTTTACTTGTGCCAAGAGTCCTCATGTCTCTAAAACTTCCTCATATGTCTGAGCACAAGTTGACATCAACTTATTAGAGCTTCATCTTTGCCTAATATGTGGTTGTCCTCAAATTGCATAGACTTCCCACAACCAAAGGCTCCTTGCCTCTGAGACTTCCAATGCCCAAAGACCACTTTTATAGGTGATCCATTGACCAATATCTAGCTGACCTTAGCCTACTAGGAATTCCACATGCCCATGTTCAAGTAAACATTAATCAACAAGAACTTCCACTTCCTAGAAATTACACATCTGAGCCTTCAACCTTGTTTGAAATCTAATTATTTTTTATCCATCGGGACTTTATCACTTGTCAAACATGGAGTCCTTCATGACCAACCTTAACTTCTATTATTGCTAAACATTCATTCCTTCATGACCTGCTTAAATTTCCATTACTACCAACACCTTTTGAGCTTCTTTAATGTCAAATATATAGTCCCTCATAACTCACTTGAATTCTCATTAATTAAGTGTTAGATCAATTTTGATCCACTTAAACTTTTTCATTATCGAATATTCAATCAATCTTGACCTACTTATCTTATTACTCAACCATCAAGCATACTATCAAATATCAAAACCCAATTTATACCATGGTCAACATTGATTAGGGGTTGATTACACTAGGACTTCCACTTCCTAAAAGGCCTAGCTTGTAGGATCATTAGGACTTTTACTTATCTAACTTTAAGTCTACTTTGCTTGCTAGGACTTTCATTTTCCTAGCACTAGTTTCATCTTGACTTTTCTAGACTTTCACTTGCTTAGTCTTAAGTCCACTTTGACCCACTAGAATTTCCACTTATTTAGCCTTAGGTCCACCTTAAATTGTCATCACTTCTATGTTAACCAACACTTGTTGGGCTTTCTCCATTGGTATTTCCTATTGTCAGTGCTTGTTATATTCTTCTTCTATGAACACTTATTGAACTTCATCCATTCCCAACAACTATTCAACTTTCTCTATTTCCAATGCATGTTGGATTTCATCTATTGTGAACACTATTGAACTTCATCTATTGTCAACATTTATTGGACTTTCTCCGTTACCAACACATTTTGAACTTTTTAATTGTCAAGCGTCTAGCTAACCTTGAC
Source organism: Wurfbainia villosa (assembly GCA_025175895.1). Lineage (NCBI taxonomy): Eukaryota > Viridiplantae > Streptophyta > Magnoliopsida > Zingiberales > Zingiberaceae > Wurfbainia > Wurfbainia villosa. The sequence continues at coordinate 5,030,821 of CM046002.1, read as the reverse complement.
TCGCTTAGATTTTAACCACTATTAAATAGTCAGTTAACCTTAATCTATAATACACCATATAGACTTAGTACATTATCCAAACTTAAACACTTGAGTCAAACATACCTTGATCAAATGTACAACCAAATTGTTGGTGAAATCAACCTCAAGTCAAGGTTGACTAAACTTGAGTAGGACTCAAGTTGAGTTTTGATATCTGACAATATGACAATAGCTGAATGATATGTGAAGGATGGTATGAGCTATCTAAGGTTGTGTGACGAAGAGTATTGAAGAGGGAGATTATTGGTGTAATCATCATTGTGCCAGGTTGATCATGAAATATATAAGGTTCGATAGAAGGTGTTTGAGCTAGAAGTCAAATAGGTCAAGATTGATTAGATACTTGGTAAGTGAGAAATCCAATTGAGTCAAGAAGAACTAGACACTTGGTAGTCGAAAGTCTAATATGACATTGGCAAGTGAGAAATCCAAGTGGATTAGAATAGACACTTGGTGGTCGGAAGTCTAATAGGGAATTGACAAGTAAAATGTCCAAGTGGGTCACGGTTGACTAGATACTTGGCATAAAATGGAACGTCTTGGCAGGTTAAGATTGATCGAATGCTAGGTAATGTTGGTGCAACAATGCTCCAAGCATTTATATGTTTTGATGTTTGGCTAATCATCTAAGTTAGGCAATATCTTGTGATCTAATTACGAATGTGTTTAAGTGATAGGGAAATCCAAGGATGAAGACTTGGTAAAAGGAAGTCCAAGTATGATCTTGGCAAAGGAAGTCCAAGGGATGGACTTGGCGGCATAAGACCAAGCTTGTAGTCTTAGCAGCATAAAGTCCAAAGTGAACCTTGGCAAAGGAAGTCCAAAGTAAAGTCTTGGCAGCATAAGTCCAAGCTTGTAGTCTTGGCGGCGTAAAGTCCAAGCATTGGGCAACCCAAGACATGACGAAACCGAAGGAAGCTCTTGGAAGCAAAGCGCAAAGGATGAACAAGTCGCGGACTCGGAGGGATCCTGAAGGCGCAAGGCTTATTGAGGAGCTAGAAGGTTGAGTCTAGGTCTAGGGTATAAAATCAAGTATGAATTACTCATACTTGATGAGTATCAGTCGATTGATACAATGTATCAGTCGATCGTCAGCGCTCGATCGAGTCGATGAAACCACGACCATCGATCCGCCTTGATCGAGCAATGATCGATGCCGCGATCACCGATCACAATGGCATCACCGATCGATCAAGGGAAATATCGCCGCGAATGCGCCTCACTGATCAGCGCCTTGATCACTGATCGATCACCCCATCGATCGATGGAGGATCGGTCCGACTGATCACCTGGCCGTTGGAAATTGCGGCTACAAATCTCCGCGGAGATCGCGTTTCAGAAGCCGTTGGCTTCGGCGGCAGTCGACTAATGGCATGCATCAGTCGACTGATCGACGCCCAACGGGAAAAATAGCCCCTCTTCTATAAAAAGGGGTCATGGGGAGCTTGGTGAAGCTAGTGCTCTTGCTCCTAACTATACTCTCGTGCTCACCAAGCCTTCCAAGTGTTTTTAGTGATTTAAATCCTCCTCTTCTCTTGTTCTTGATCATCCATCATTGTAAAGAAGAGGAGAGCATTGTAAGAAAGGTTTCTCCACCTTGGTTCATCCAAAGGAGGTTCTAGTGAAGGTTGATTAGGGCTAATCCACCTTATGGATTGTCGTGGAGTAGGAGCGTCATCTCCGAACCACATACATCGGGTGTTAGCTTTGTTCTTGCTTTGATTTGTGTCTATATTTTGTATTGCTTCCGCTAACATTTTTTGTAGAAAAGAAGAAAGGCTAATCACCCCCCCCCCTCTAGCCATTCCAAGGGTCCTAACAAGTGGTATCAGAGCCCGGATAGCTTGGAAGATCTCACCATCAACCAAGACATCAATGGCTCTTCAAGAGGGATATAGCATCGCCAAGCCACCGCTTTTTGATGGGAGTCATTTTGCGTATTGGAAAGGTAGGATGAAGTACTATCTTATGAGTAATATTGAAATTTGGCATAGTGTTGTAGATGGCTTCGAGGAACCGGTGGATGAACATGGACATCCTATTCCAAGCAAGGATTGGACAAGAGAAATAAACAAGAAATTTGAATCAAATGCAAAGGTCGTCCTCACCATCCAATGCGGCGTCACAATGGAGCAACTCAACAAGGTGGGACCTTTTGAATCCGCCAAGGAGCTATGGGAAAAGCTCATTGAGCTAAATGAAGGTTCCAAGGAATCAAAGAGGGCCAAGAAGGACCTATTAGTTGGACAACTTCAAGCCTTCCAAATGAAGATGCATGAAACCGTAAGTCAAATGCATGGAAGGTTCAAGGAAATTGTAAACGGACTCCATATCATAGGTGAGCGAGTTGACAACCGGGATTTGGTAAGGTATATTTTACAAGCATTTCCTAGAAATTCTTTATGGACTTCAATAGTTGATGCCATTAAGGTAACTAGGGATTTATCTCAAATTAAAATTGATGAATTATTTTGTGAGTTTGAATTACATGAGCAAACTAACATGTCCTCTAAGGAAAAGGAGTTAGCTCTATTTGTTGAAAAGAAGGACAAGAAAGAAAAGAAAAAGAAGGACAAGTAGGAAAAGAAGAAGAAGGAGGCCATGGTGGCTCAAACCACATGGGACACACCAAGTGTTGAAGACTCTTCATCCGATGATGAGCTTTGCCACATCACACGCCATGTGGCACTCATGGCATTAGAAGATGATTCCGGCACATCAAGTCAAGAAGACTCTTCAAGTGACGAATCATCATCTAGTGACGATGAGGTAATGAATTCTCCCAAGGTTATGCTTCTCTATAAATCAATTGCTTATCTTAAAGAAGCTCTAGATAAGTCAAAATCTAAGGTTAAGAGCATGAAGGTAGAACTAAAGGCCATTAGGAATGAAAAGCCTTCACATATTGACTCTTGCATGCTTAGGGAAGAAAATGACAAACTTAAGGATGAGGTTAGTGAATTGAAAGCATGTTTAGAAAAAATTTCAAATGGCTCAAAGTGTCTTGATATGATTCTTAGTAGACAAAGAGCGGTTTATAACAAGGCCGGGTTAGGATATAAGCCAAAAGAAAAAGAAGTTGCTTATATTTCATTAATTAATAGGAAAGCAACCATTAAGGGTAAGGTTAAGAAAGCTTGGGTACCTAAGAAGTTTTTACTTAATGTTACCGGTCCAAATGTTTGGGAACCAAAAGCTTGTGTTTTTCATGTGATTTAGGTAGGAGAACGAGGTATGTGGATTGTGGATAGCGGTTGCTCAACACATATGACCGGGGATGTGAGCAAGTTCTCCACAATTAAATATGTGAAGAAGGGAGCGGTGTCTTTTGGGAATAGTGGAAAACTCAAGATATTAGGTAGAGGTACAATTGAGGTATCCTCTAAAATTGTTATTCACAAAGTATTGCTAGTTGAAAATATGAAATTTAATTTATTAAGTGTTAGTCAACTTTGTGATGCAAACTATCATGTTGTTTTTGAATCCTCTAAATGTATGATTAGACACAAGGAATTAAATGATTGTATGTTAGTTGGATATAGGAAATCAAACATCTATTATGTTGATCTTTCATATGCTTCTAACATTTCTACTAAGTGTCTTGTTGCAAAAGAAGAGGAAAGTTGGCTATGGCATAGAAGATTAGGGCATATCAACATCAAAAACATAGCCAAGGTAGCCAAGATGGAGTTGGTCAAAGGGCTACCAAAGATCAAGTATGCCAAGAACAAATTGTGTGATGCATGCCAAGAAGGAAAACAAACAAAGGCATCACACAAAGGTAAAACCCTAACCAATACCTCTTTACCATTAGAATTATTGCATCTTGACTTATTTGATTGCCATAGTACTCCATCTTTAAATGGTAACAAATATTGTTTGATTATAGTAGATGATTTTTCTAGGTATACTTGGGTCTATTTTATGAAACATAAGGATGATACCTTAGAAATAATCATAGGATTTAGTAAAAGGGTTGAAAATGAAAAGAGTCTCAAAATCAACCGGATCCGTAGTGATCATGGTAGTGAATTTGAAAATCTAAAATTTTCACAATTTTGTTTAGAGCAAGGGTACAAGCATGAGTTCTCTTGTCCTAGAACACCCCAACAAAATGGGGTGGTGGAAAGGAGAAATCGTTCCCTACAAGAGGCGGCTAGGACTATGCTTAATGCATATTCTCTACCTAGCTACTTGTGGGCGGAAGCGGTTAATACCGCTTGCTATATCCAAAATAGGGTTCAAATCCATAGGTTTTTAGGAAAAACACCATTTGAATTATGGAATGGGACCATACCCACAATTCATTATTTCAAAGTCTTTGGATGTAAAGTTTATATTCTAAACACCAAAGATAACTTAGGAAAATTTGAATCAAAAGCGGATGAGGGAATCCTAGTTGGATACTCATCCACAAGTAGAGGGTATAGAGTCTACAATAAGAGAACCAAAGGGATTGAGGAGTCTTCAAATGTTCAATTTGATGAAACTACTAGTACCTACCCTAGAAAGTCCTCCATTGATAAGGATATTAATGACAATAATCAAGACATTACCCAAAAACTTCAAAATTTGACCATTAGGGGTAATGATCAAGGGGGAGGAAGAGGAGACTCCGATGATGAAAGAAGGGTGGAAGATAACAATGATCAAATTGAAACCCCTTCTAGAAACCTAAGAATTCATCAAGATCATCCACTTGACCAAGTAGTAGGAGATCTATCTCAAGGAGTAAGAACTAGGTCATTTCATAGACCTCCTACTAGTCAAGTTGCTCTTATCTCACAAATTGAGCCCAAATCGATCAATGATGCATTACATGATCCGGATTGGATTTTGGCAATGCAAGATGAATTGGGTCAATTTGAGAGAAGTCAAGTGTGGGAACTAGTACCTAGACCCAATGATAGCACCATAATTATTACAAGATGGGTCTTTAGGAATAAGCTAGATGATCAAGGAAATATCACTAGAAATAAAGCTAGGTTGGTTGCTAGGGGATTCAATCAAGTTGAGGGGCTTGACTATGATGAGACTTATGCCCCGATTGCAAGGTTAGAATCTATTAGGATTCTCTTAGGGTATGCTTCCTACATGGGATTTAAACTTTACCAAATGGATGTTAAATCGGCATTCTTAAATGGTTTTATTAAGGAGGAAGTATATGTAGAGCAACCTCCCGGATTTGAGAACATAGATTATCCAAATCATGTATGTAAGCTTAGGAAAGCATTATATGGGTTAAAACAAGCTCCCCGGGCATGGTATGAAAGATTGTCATCCTTCTTAATTTCTAAGGATTTTAGAAGAGGCCAAGTAGATCAAACTTTGTTTATAAAGTCAACGTTAAAAGATATATTCATAGCCCAAGTATATGTTTGGGTCAACAAATGATGATCTTCTTCAAGACTTTATAAAAAATATGGAAAATGAATTTGAAATGAGTTTGGTTGGAGAGCTTACCTTTTTCCTAGGCTTACAAGTCAAACAAACCAATGAGGGTATTCATATTTATCAAACCAAATATGCAAATGAAATGATCAAGAAATTTGGTTTGGAAAATGCCAAAATTGTAACCACTCCTATGGCCACTAGCACTAGGATAGATAGTGATCATGAAGGTAAATCAATTGATCTTAAACTTTATAGGAGTATGATTGGTAGCTTACTATACCTAACCGCTAGTAGACCCGACATTTTATTTGCGGTAGGTATGTGTGCAAGATACCAATCTTGTGCCAAAGAATCACATTTGGTAGCCGTCAAAAGAATATTAAGGTATATTAAAGGCACCCTAAATGTAGGACTTTGGTATCCTAGGACTAGGTCATTTGAATTACTTGGTTATACTGATTCCGATTATGCCGGGTGCAAATTGGATAGGAAAAGTACTAGTGGTGGATGCCAATTTCTTGGGTCCTCCCTAGTTAGTTAGAGTAGTAGGAAGCAACATTGTGTTGCTTTATCAACCACCGAAGCCGAATATGTGGCTATGGGTGGTTGTGTAGCTCAATTACTTTGGATGAGGCATACTCTTGTGGACTATGAGCTACACTACTCTAACATTAAAGTTTATTGTGATAATGTGAGTACCATCAACTTGACCAAAAATTTGGTACATCACTCTAGGACCAATCACATTGAAGTGAAACATCACTTCATAAGAGATCATGTGGCAAGAGGGGACATTGAACTTAATTATGTAGAATCGAAGTCCAACCTTGCCGATATCTTCACCAAAGCTCTTCCCGAAAATGAATTTTCATCTTTAAGGAGAGAGCTTGGTATGTGCTTTGTAGAGTAAAATTCTAGGTTTTCATGATCCCATGTTTATATGTTATCTTTATACCTTGATACATCTCACAAAAAGCCTTAAGAAACCTTTATTTTTGTATTGAGACACTTAGAACCATGTGAGATGATAGGGAAGGTGTACTTGGCTCATCATGCTTGTTATGATGCATTACTATGAGCCAATGACGCACCTAGAGACATAAATACCTTATGGACCAACCATTGGGAAGGCTTGTATTCAAGTAATGAGTACATAGCTCTAAGAACATGGTTGGAAATTCCAAATCATATATATTTTAAACTATGTTCATTATATTTTGGAAAACAGTTTTCAAGTGAATCACAAAAGTGATACAAAGTTTGAAAATTCTTTAGAACTTTTGTAAGTTTCCAAATTTGTATCAATCTTGAAATCTGGAAAACATATATTTTTCAAATTATTTTTCCTTAACAAGTATGATTTCAGAAATGTGTACGCAAAATTTTGTGATTTTTCAAGATTTCTGGAATTTCTACCGCATTTCTGAAAATGGGCTGAAAAGGTTGAAATTTCGATTGAATGATCGTGATCAATACGATCAGTGATACATGTGTTTTCTGATAATAAGCTCCATTTTCTGATATTTGGTGTATTTTTGATGTCCTAACACTCTAGTATGATAATATTGCGTATAAACGAGTTTTAGGACTGCTTAATACAGTGGTTTAGGGGGAGTTTCAATAAATTCTATCCTTTTATCCCCAAAACCATTGTTGGTGCAAAGTTAGGATTTAACTTTTGAATTTTAGATTATGCTTTGCTTCAAATGTAAGTTACATCCTATCTTGGATTAAGGGGGAGCTTAATTTCAATCTAATACCTTAGTCCAAGATCCAACATTCTTAATTCTTTCATCCTTCTCTTTTTGATGTATGTCAAAGGGGGAGAAGGAATGCTTAAGTTAGATGATTATGTGTGTATCTTTAAAGACCTAACTTAAATGATTGTCAAACATCAAAAAGGGGGAGATTGTTGGTGCAACAATGCTCCAAGCATTTATATGTTTTGATGTTTGGCTAATCATCTAAGTTAGGCAATATCTTGTGATCTAATTACGAATGTGTTTAAGTGATAGGGAAATCCAAGGATGAAGACTTGGTAAAAGGAAGTCCAAGTATGATCTTGGCAAAGGAAGTCCAAGGGATGGACTTGGCGGCATAAGACCAAGCTTGTAGTCTTGGCAGCATAAAGTCCAAAGTGAACCTTGGCAAAGGAAGTCCAAAGTAAAGTCTTGGCAGCATAAGTCCAAGCTTGTAGTCTTGGCGGCGTAAAGTCCAAGCATTTGGCAACCCAAGACATGACGAAACCGAAGGAAGCTCTTGGAAGCAAAGCGCAAAGGATGAACAAGTCGCGGACTCGGAGAGATCCTGAAGGCGCAAGGCTTATTGAGGAGCTAGAAGGTTGAGTCTAGGTCTAGGGTATAAAATCAAGTATCAATTACTCATACTTGATGAGTATCGATCGAAGTCGAGGATGAAACCACGACCATCACCGCCTTGCGATGCTGCGATCGATCATTGCCGAGGGCATCGATCCGGTGATCGAGGAAATATCGCCCGCGAGAATGCGGTCTCACTCAGCTGCGCCTTGATCACTCTGATCACCCCATCGATCGGCCCGATGGAGGATCGATCGTGATCACTGGCCGTTGGAAATTGCGACTCTGAATCTCGCGGAGATCGCGTTTGAAGCCGTTGGCCGGCGTGATCGTGATGGTATGCATCGATCGGTGATCGGCATACGGAAAAACAGCCCCTCTTCTATAAAAAGGGGCCATGGGGAGCTTGGTGAAGCTAGTGCTCTTGCTCCTAACTATACTCTCGTGCTCACCAAGCCTTCCAAGTGTTTTTAGTGATTTAAATCCTCCTCTTCTCTTGTTCTTGATCATCCATCATTGTAAAGAAGAGGAGAGCATTGTAAGAAAGGTTTCTCCACCTTGGTTCATCCAAAGGAGGTTCTAGTGAAGGTTGATTAGGGCTAATCCACCTTACGGATTGCCGTGGAGTAGGAGCGTCATCTCCGAACCACGTACATCGGGTGTTAGCTTTGTTCTTGCTTTGATTTGTGTTTATATTTTGTATTGCTTCCGCTAACATTTTTTGTAGAAAAGAAGAAAGGCTAATCACCCCCCCCCCTCTAGCCATTCCAAGGGTCCTAACAGGTAAGAGAGGAAAAGTCTAAACAAGTCATTGAGGATCAACTATTTAGTGTCGAGGAATTCCCAATAGGTCAAGATGATTGGATGCTAGGCAGGTGGAGTCTCAATAGATCAAGGGTGACTAAATGCTAGGAAAAAAAAGATCTTAGTAGGTTGAGATCAACCGGAACTAGGTGAAGCAAGAGTAAACTCAAGATAGGAATAATAACTGAGGTATCAGTCAACTGATAAGGTATATTCGTCAACTGGTGAACCCTAAACCCTAAGTTTAAGGGTTTAGGAAAGTTTAGTAGAGGTTCAGGTGTGACTAGTCAACTATTATAGTTTATCAGTCGATTGGTGTTACTTTAATAAAACACAGAAGGTTTTGTTAGTTGATGAATGAAGGTGATCATTCAATTACCATATGCTAGGTAGGTGGAGTCCCAACATGTTGTTGGTGTAATCGGCCCAGGTCATGATTGACCGGACTCAAGTTTGACTCGAGTGATGTTTTGATGTTTGACATGGAGATTTGACATTGATGTTTGACATTAATGTCTGATAATATTTTGGGAAGATTGTTGGTGCAATCGACCCGAGTCATGATTGACCGGACTCGAGTTTGACTCAAGGGGGATTTTGATGGTTGACTAGGGTTGACCATGTCATGGAAAGTCCAAGTCTTGAGTACTTGGCATGGAAAGTCCAACATGGGTTGGCAAGGGAAAGTCCAAGCTTAAGTCTTGGCATTTGAGAAGTCCAAGGGGTTTGATATTGGCGGCGTAAAGTCCAAGCGAGAGTCTTGGCAGCATAAGTCTAATAGTTGGCGGTATAAAGTCCAAGCGGAGTCTTGGCAGCGTAAGTCCAATGTGCCTTAGCGGTGTAGACATCATTAGCATGACATAGCCGATGGAAGCACCTGAAGGCTAGCGTATGGATGAACAAGTCATGGATGACTTGAAGGGATCCAATAGGTGCGAGGTTGATGGAGGTGGCTAGAAGGCTTAGGTCTAGCCTACGAGTGATCTAGCAAGTATGGGAGCATCATACTTGAGGTAAAACATCATGTTTGAGGTGTATCAGTCGACTGGGACATATGAGCAGTCGATTGGAGTGAGTCAACTAGGGTTTAACTGCAGGGAGTGCCCTAGCAGTCGACTGCCAGAGGTGGGCAGTCGACTGCTGGCTCGAGCAATCGACTGATCTGGGTGATCAGTCAACTATTGCTCAAGAATTCGGGCACAAAATGGAGTCGGAATCGACTGCTGAGGTTAACAGTCGAGTGAAGGTTCTATCAGTCGACTGATGTCCTATCCATTGGATTTTTCCAGCATGGATTGCACTGTTGCCTCATAGCAACAGTGTCATCAGTCGACTGATGGTCCCGATCAATCGACTGATAGGCGAAATCCAGCCCAGGCAGCAGCTATAAAGGAAGCTCGTGGAGGAGGATTTTGCAACTGGTTTTTGGGAGCTTTTGGGGCGATTTGTTGCTGTAAATCAAGGTCTCCAAGTGCAATTCAAGAAACCACAAAGCAAGCATCCAAAAGCGCAATTGTAAAGTGTTTTTCTTTACTTGTATTGCATTTCATTAGTGTAATTGCTTGTATTTGTTGTATTACTTACTGTAATCATTTGTACGACGTTTCTCCACCTCCAACTTGTGTCGAGAAATAGTTTACTTAGTAGTGGTGTGTGATTTGCATCGCTAGGGCTCTTACGAGCCCAATCCATGGAGTAGGAATCATTCGGTTTCGAATCACGTTATATCCTTGTGTCTTGATCGTGTTTGTGTGTTTGTATTGTGTATTTTCTATTTTCACTGCGTACTAATATATTTGTATCAAGCATGATAGCGAACGAATTCCATCAAGTATCAATAAGCTATTCACCCCACCCTCTAGCGGTCACCGAATCCTCAATATTTGGTATCAAAGCCCGGGGCTCTTCTATGGACTATCCGCCGGGGGCAAAGACGCTAGAGGGTGAAGAGGAACAAGATGGAAATTCAAGAGAATTTGGGTTGGGACATCAACACCCCAATCTCATATGCTTTCTATGGACGAGAGGACTTCAACCAATGGAAGGCAAGGATTGAAGACTTCTTGATGATGAGGGATTTTGAGGAGTGGTCCATCTTAATGGAAGGATTTGAATATCTAAGAGGACCAAAGGGAGGCTTCCTCAAGAAGAAGAGATGGACCGAGGAGCAACTCCAACAATTTGAGAAAAATAAGAAGGTAATCAAATTTATTTTTGATTTGATTCCTTATTACATCTTGTGTGGCCTAGGGGATTGCATGGATGACAAGGAACTTTTGAGGGAATTGGCAAGATTCCATGAAGACCCACCACCGGCTCAAGAAGAGAAGGCCGAAGATGAATCCTCATCCTCACAAGCAAGTGAGGATTCAGAAGTTGAAGAGAAGTCAACTTCCGGATCGGTGGAAGAGGAGGTGAAAGAGGTGGAAGAAGCCTCCACCTTTAGGATTGAGGGGGAGGAGATTAGGACATCCTCAATACCGGAATAACAAGACGAACCATCTACATCCAGTCGAGAGGAAGAGCAAGCTCAAGAGACCCTCACCACCACCCTAGGTGACTCAAACACTTCAGTTTCAAATAAAATTCATATAATGTGTTTTAAGTGTAGGGAGTATGGGCACTACAAGAGCAAGTGCCCAAAGAAGGTCAAGAAGACTCCTCCGGCACCAAAGGTCAAGGATGCTGGTCCCCCAACAATCAAAAGTAAGGAGCAAGTGATTTGCTTCAAATGTCGGCAACCGGGACACTACCAGAGTCAATGCCCAAAGGGGGACAAGAAGGTCAAAGAAAGAGCATCACAAGTAGGGGGAGCCTCTAGGGCAAACCCTAAGGTATATTTTAATGCACCTTCTAGTTCTAGGATCAAAGAGCATGCTAGGAGTTATGTTAATAGTCTTGCTATTTCTCATGAACAAAAGCATGCTAGTAGGAATAACAAATATTTTTGCATAGGAGCTAAGAATGTTCATTTTGAAACTAAGGAGAAATTTGGAACTAATGTCCCTAGAAAAACCTTACCTAGGGAATCTATCAAGAAAATAGAAGACCACCTAGGTTTTAACCCCAAATGGGCTAGGCATATGCCTAGAAAGAACAATGCCCAAAGATTAAATCAAAATTCAAAATTTGGGCAATTAGAGGTTGAAAATCAAGTCTTGAGGTCAAGGTTTGAGAAACTTGAAAAGACCCTTGCAAAAATGACAAATCAAATGGTCAAACTCTAGGATCTAGAAGTCAAAGTCAAAGACCTAGAAAACAAGAACCATCCAAGGGCAAGCCTAAGCCCAAAAAGACCTACCACAATGTTCCATTCGATTATGGAATACAATCAAGGTCTAGAAAAACCAAGGTCAATAGGGAAGTCATTCCTAAGGTTGACCAAGGTAGGTGCCTAGTGGCTAGGGTTTCAAGGAAACCTAGGGAAGCCACTAAGAAGGTTACAAGGGGAGCCACCCCTAGAATTAACCATGGCAAGACCCAAATGACCAAGGCTAACAAGCCTAGAAGGGTCATTAGGAAGGTATCTAGGGAGGTCATCCCTAAGGAATACCTAGTAAACCCTAGGAGCTCAAATAGGTTTTGGGTTCCTAAGAGCGTGATCGACTCATGCTAGATGGGTTTAGGTGTGTCAACCTTGATTGGAAGGGTAGCTAACCCAACCATAGCAAAGTTGACACTTTAGGATATTTTCAAGGTTATGGGTGCCTTGGAAATAAGTATGGAGCTAAATCCTAAAAGATTTTAGGATGTGCCAATATACTTTGAAGATTATGAAAAATCAATCAAATTGACACAATTTAGGTTTAGAGGTCTTAGTGTGTCATTTTGAGTTTTTGACACACTTGGGAGATTAGTAGCAATATGGAAAAATGAGATTAATAATAACAAATGACAATTAATATTAAATTTAGGTATTATATACCTTTATATTTTATTTGTCATGTTTTGCTTGCCATATAACATGTCATGACATCATATCTATTTTTAATCATTTAATATGTCATGATCAAGTTTAGGCTTAATTTTTAATGTCATGAATATTTAGATTATTTCATATGTCATGACATCATGATCATTGGCCATGTTTATTTTTGCTATTATTTATGCCATGATCATACTTCATGCATTTAAATTAATGAAAATTGATTTAAGAACTATGACATGACTTGAAGTCCCATTTATAAGGGAATCAAGTAGGGTTGCCTTAAAAAATGCATGAGGCCTTAGTTAAGATAAACCAAAATTCACATCTCACATCTAATTGACATGTATATGTATTGATACACTCTAGATACATGTGAGATGCTAGGATATGAGTTGAGTTCAAGGTGCATAGTTTTTGCATCCAGATGAACTAAAACTCATCTAATATCATTTGTGGATCATTGGGAAAGCTAGTGTACAAGTCATGTACATTGAGCCCAAGGAACATGATCCAATATAGGTTTTCAAAAATATTTTAAAATCACTTTAGAAAATCTTGGTGAAGTCTATCTTTTGATAGCAATCACCATTGATGAAGTTGATACGAAGTGAGCTAAAATAGTGAAGTTTTTTTTTCACTTTTGAACTTTGTGTCAATTTCGATATTTTATGGGTAAAATATTTTTCTAACATTTTTCACCCATTGTATTGCTTATAAGTAATATACGTATGAATTTTCATGATTTTTTGATATACGTAGAATTACTTATGCTTTTTCAAAATTCAATTCTGATAACTGAAAATCAGATTTTTCAGTTATCAATCGACTGCCCTTGGTGGCAGTCGACTGATGAGCACGGTAGTCGACTGTTGCCTGATAAAGTCGACTGTCAATGCTGATTTTGGGAAAAACAAGGTTGTTTAGCCCGTGTTCAGCTACGGTAAAGTTCCTTAACCACTCCTAACCCTAGGATATGCTTTGGGAAGCATTGTAAAGGGTGAAAATCCATTGGATATGGATTAGGAGAGTTGTCAGGGTGATGTATCAATTTTAAGATGTGGGAAAGTTTTATATTGAACTTTGGACCTTAATTTTGATGTTTTAGAGTTCCTATTGGCTTAGGGACTTCCCAAGGACATTGTTGGTACAATGGTCAAGGGGGAGCAAGCCTTTAGGGGGAGGTATCCATCATGGGATGATGAATGTTATTTTTCCTCATGAGGAGGAAAAATAAGATTTTGAGATACTGAATTTGGAAATTGGGAGAGTGTGTAGGATTGCCTCTCTTAAGTGATATGAGACTTATCACTGGAAGATTGTAGGCATCCTAGGTATTTTTGGACCAAAGGGGAGATTATAAAATCTCATTGGGACATGAGACATTGACCTCCTTGGAGAAAACCTTTTTGATGTTAGTTAAAAAGGGGAAGAATGTTTGGGAAAATTTATGGTATTACCAATTTGGGATAATTGGTAAGAAGATTTAAGTTAGTGTTCTACCTCAAAGGTATGTGTTTTTGTCAAACATCAAAAAGGGGGAGATTGTTGGTGCAATCGGCCTAGGTCACGATTGACTGGACTCGAGTTTGGCTTGAGTGATGTTTTGATGTTTGACATGGAGATTTGACATTGATGTTTGACATTAATGTCTGATAATATTTTGGGGAGATTATTGGTGCAATCGACCCGGGTCATGATTGACTGGACTCGAGTTTGACTCGAGGGGGATTTTGATGGTTGACTAGGGTTGACCATATCATGGAAAGTCCAAGTCTTGAGTACTTGGCATGGAAAGTCCAACATGGGTTAGCGTATGGATGAACAAGTCATGGATGACTTGGAGGGATCCGATAGGCGCGAGGCTGACGGAGGTGGCTAGAAGGCTTAGGTCTAGGCTACGGGTGATCTAGCAAGTATGGGGGGACCAAACTTGGGCTAAAATCTCATGTTTGAGGTGTATCAGTCGACTAGGACATATGGGTAGTCGACTGGAGTGAGTCAACTAGAGTTTGACTGCGGGGAGTGCCCTAGCGATCATTGCCAGGTGAGCGGTCGGCTTCATGATCGGCCCGATCTGGGTGATCAGTCGACTGATCTGGGTGATTAGTCGACTAGTACTTAAGAATTCGGGCATAGAATAGAGTCAAAATCGACTGCTGAGGTTAACAGTCGAGTGAAGGTTCTATCAGTCGACTGATGAGTATGATCAGTCGATTGATGTCCTATCCATTGGATTTTTCCAGCATGGATTGCACCGTTGTCTCACAACAACAGTGTTATCAGTCGACTGATAAGCGAAATCTAGCCCAGGCAGCAACTATAAAGGAAGCTCGTGGAGGAGGATTTTGCAACCGGTTCTTGGGAGCTTTTGGGGCGATTTGTTGCTGCAAATCAAGGTCTCCAAGTGCAATTCAAGCAACCACAAAGCAAGCATCCAAAAGCGCAATTGTAAAGTGTTTTTCTTTACTTGTATTGCATTTCATTAGTGTAATTGCTTGTATTTGTTGTATTACTTAGTGTAATCATTTGTACGAGGTTTCTCCACCTCCGACTTGTGTCGAGAAGGAGTTTACTTAGTAGTGGTGTGTGATTTGCATCACTAGGGCTCTTACGAGTCCAATCCGTGGAGTACGAACCATTCGGTTCCGAGCCACATTATATCCTTGTATCTTGATCGTGTTTGTGTGTTTGTATTGTTTATTTTCTATTTCCGCTGTGTACTAATATATTTGTAGCAAGCACGATCGTGAACGAATTCCATCAAGCATCGATGAGCTATTCACCCCCCCCCCTCTAGCGGTCACCGAATTCTCAACACATGTTAAGGGTGACCAAATATTGGGCAAAAAAGGTTATGGTAGGTTAAGGTTAACCGAATACTAGGTAAAGTAAGAGTTAGCTCAAGATAGAACTAAAACTGAGATATCAGTCGATTGATAGGGTATATCATTCTACTGATGAACCCTAAACCCTAAATTCAAGAGTTTAGAAAAGTTTAGTAGAGGTTCAGGTGTGACCAATCAACTATTAGAGTTTATCAGTCAATTAATGTTATTATAGTAGAACACATAAGGTTCTGTAGTTGATGGATGAAAGTGATCATTCAATTAGAATTACTGTAGTAGAGTACAAAATATTTAAAAGTCGATTGATGGATCGATACGTTAATTGATGTACTATAGCACGCACAGAATCTAACATAGATTAAGTGGTTGAGTTGATAGGTCAAAGCAATGATTGAAACTACAAGGGAACAGTTGATTGGTGTGTAAGGGCAATCGATTGATCAGTGGAAATCAACCCAATAACATCCCTATAAAAGAGGGCTTCATGGTGATATGAAGATGTAGATTCTTGGAGACATTGAGACATTGGAGGGAAAGTGTTATAGCATTCTAGACTTTCAAGAGGCAATCCAAAGCAATCAAACTATGAGCAAGCAAATATCTCATTGTGTACATTATTTTTCATCTTGTATTTCGCTTTACTTTCATTATTTTTATATTTGGTTTTATTTGTTTGTATTTGTTTGTAAAAAAATAGGTTGTAAAAGGTTTCTCTACCTCTGAAAAATTTCTGAGAAGGAGAAAGTGTAATGGTGATACCACTAGGTGTTAAGCCGTAAAGTAGAAATCAAAATCAGTGTGTCGTGCATATGATTTTTATTATTTTATACTTTATTTTCATTGTGTATAATATTTTATAGATGAGCATGAATGCAATTGATGATGAATGCTATTCATCCCCTTTAACAGCGCATGATCCCAACAAGTGGTATCAGAGCAAAGTCACTCTTCACTGGATTAACCGTCAAGGAAGCACAAGCTAGAGGAGTAAAAGGATTCAACAAGGCAAATGGAGGTCAATGATGGTTTTTGATATGACACTCGACTTCCACCACCCTATGGATTAGGAGGCTTCATTCAATGGAAGATAAGGATGGAGATGTTCTTCTAGATTAACACAAAAGAGTGGTTCACCCTAATAGAGGGATTCGAAGTTCCAAAGAATAAGAAGGGAAAACCACTTCGAAAGATAAAATAGACCAAGGAAATTATGAGATCTGAAGGAAATGATAAGGTAACTAACAATTTAGCTAATTTGGTCCTTAACAATATCTTGTGTAAATTAGAAAAATATAAGGATGCATGTGAACTATGGAGTAAGTAAGTCAAGCTCTAAGAAGAGCCCTCATTGTCACAAAGTGAGGATGAGTTAGAGGAAGAAGATTCACTGGATCAAGCTCATGAAGATTTGGAATTCGAGAGGTGCTCAACATCCAAGTTGGAAGAGGTTGTAGAAGTCTCTACCTCAAGGATTGAGGAGGAGGATAGGCAATCAATAATGGAACAAGAGAAGCCCTTGATATTTAGAGCTGATGAAGAATTTCATGTAAGCTCAATTCATAACAATAAGAATCATATAATAAGTTTTTAGCATAGGGAGAAAGGGCATTATAAAAGTAGATGTCCATGATTAACCAAGAAGAAAGTTCAAGTGGCACCAAGGGAAAAGGATAAGCCAAAAAAAGTTGGTACCTTAATACGCAAAGGAAAGGAACACATAGTGTACTTCTCATGTAATCAAATGAGACATTATCAGAATCAATGTCCAAGGGAGAGGTACCCAAAGAAGGATAAAGTTGGAAGCTTAAACTTAGGAGGAACCCCTAAGATAAAACCTAAGGTATCATTTTATATTGCAATTTCAATATATCATGATAAGAAAACATGCTAGAGCAAAAATTTATCATTTAAATACTCAATATCATGAAAATAGGCCTAAAAAAATTCTAGGTCAAATAACACAAGAACTACCCCACCTAAAGATAGAAAGGATGGAAAGAATCTAAGCAACAACCCTAAGAAAACTAGACATATGCCTAGGAAGAAGAATGCCCAAAGTAATAAAAAAAATCAAGGATCATGATTTTAGAGAATAAAAATCAAGTCTTGAGATCAAGAATTAATAAATTAGAAAAGACCCTTAGCACCCAGGGCTATGGTGCAGTAGTAGAGTGTCCAACTCAGCTTTCAAATACCCACAGTTCGATTCTTAGTCATGACATATTTACCTATTTTTTCTCCAAATGGGATGACAAACCAAGGACGTTGCAGCTACTGAGGTTGCTCACGCAAGCACTTCTTGATTTACCCTAGTGGTTGGTGGAGTATATCTCACCTAGGGATTACTTAGGTGGCGTTTGATTGGTGGGTTTGGAATGAGGGAATGGGAATGGGAATGGGAATCGTATAGAGTGTTTGGTTAATAGGTTTGAGATTGAGATTTTGAAATGATTTCTAGTTATTTGGGAATCAACAAAACCCATCCCAATTGGTGGGTTTGGGTTTCATTCCAATCCACCCGTCGTCCATTTGACGTTGGCTGCCGCTCGTCACCCGTCCGACTATCGTCGGTCACCGATCATCGACTATCTGTGGTCATCGATCATCAACGGTCACCGACCAACGGCTGTGGGCCATTGATCCTTGGTTGTCGTCAGTCGACCGCCGACCATCGACCGTCGACGGCCACCACCATTCATTGGTCGTTGGTCATCGCCACCGATCGTCGGTTGTTGGCCATCTCCGATCATCGATCGTCGTCAGTCACTATCGATCGTCGGTCGCCGGTCGCTGGTTGCAGGCTGTCAACCACCGCCAGTTGTCGTCGGTCACTACCGATTGCCAGTCATCATTCGTCGATCATCGATCCCTGGTCGTTGATCGTCAGTCCATCGACGATCGTCGGGGATGCCATCGACAACGACATCGACATCGTCTCCGCCTTCATTCCCAACTTATAAATCAAACATTATTGGAATGACTAAACTCATTCTCATTCCACCCTAATATCAAACTCATTCTCATTCCTATTCCCACACTCAAACCAAACGCCACCTTAGCACTCCATTAGAGATCTGTAGGGTAGGATCGACCATCCCCAAGATTAGTCGGGTTGAAGTCTTGGATACCTAATGCTAGTCAAAAAAGAAAAAAAAAAGAAAAGAAAAGACCCTTAAAAAGATGAAAAATATATATAAAGAGTTAAAGGACAAAATCTAGGGTTCGATAGACAAGAATTACTTAAGAATATGAAGGGTTTGGGATACAAATCTAAGTCCAAGAAAATCATGCCATCATACAATAGAGTTTCATATAACTATGAAACTAATCTGAGATCTAGGAATATCAAGGTAATAAGGGAGGTCATCCCTAGGTTGACCTTAATGAGACTATAATAGCTAAGGGTTCTAAGAAGTCTAAAAGAGTCATTAAGAAGGCATCAAAGGAGGTTATCCATAGTGAATATCTAGAAAACCCAAAGAGCTCCAATAGGTATTGGATTCCCTTGAGTGTAATCTCTTCACACTAAATGGGTATATAGCATGTAAGATACTGGAAAAATAATAATAATAATAAAATAAAATATACCTTGTTAATTAATAAATTATCTTATATAATTTCTTAGAAATTTTCAGGAATTTTTTTGGATTCAAAAGGGGTCCATACAAGGAAGATTTAAACTTGAACAGGTGGTTGGGTCAACTTAGGCTAATTTGGACTTGACCTAGACTAGCTTAACCACAAGGGGTTGGTTTATAAGGTCGAACTCGACCCATTTGGACATAGATTTTCGTTATTTTCTTTCCTAGTCACGATTTCTTCTCCCCAAATCCCGATCATGTGATTTCTTTCTCTGCTTCATCGCCGCGGTTGATCTCGTCCGACGCCGACTTCGATTGACAATCGCCTTGGATCGTGAAGCTCAGCTCGTCGGCATCTCTTCTTCCTTGTGCTATCGTCGTTGCCAGCCTCACTGCCCGACTGCCTCTAGCCATCTTGTCTGTCGGCATCTCGTGAGCATATCGCGAGTTCAAAGGGAAAAGGGGGGGCGGTGATCTCTACTTTACGACCTTCTCGAGTTAGATCTGAGTTGTGCGACGAGCAACACTTCTTAGCGCTGTTGGAGTGTTCTGTCGTAGCTTGCCTCACAGGTGAGCTGCCCCCGTCGATTGCTGTCGTCGCTAGGTGAGTAGTTGTGGTGTTTTGAGCCGATCTAGAGAGAGAGAGAGATCAAGTTTTCTCTTAACTCTTCAACAACTTCTGATGTAGAGAACGAATGGTCCATCACTGCGGCCTGTTCTTTTGTTTTCATGTGGTGATCTCAGATCCAGATCAAAGCAATATTCCTTTATTTTGCTGAGCTTGGGTTTGACAATGTTATCTCCTCTGTCTTAGCTCAGATTTCCAGTCGAAGTGGTGATCCATTCCTACGTGCGTTGGGTAAGTTTTTCATCAGTTATCTGATGCTTGGATTATGGTTATAGAATGAGATAGGGCTATGATGGAGTTGGTAATTTCTGTGATGTGTTTCAGTAATTAGGCAAGAGAGTGATCAAGTAGGGATTGTTGTTAAACCAATCAAATTACTATAGATTTGATACCGCCATGGTGGATCCAGAAGTTGTGCAATTGTGGCTGGGCTTGGTAAGAATGATTTGGATGCTTATCATTGTACACTAGTTTGGTTTAGTTAATTGATCTGATGACGTGGATCAATGGATTTGAAATTCAACAGGGGATGCTTTATTTGGATAAGCTGTGGCTGATTGAAGTTGGGAGAGATTAAAGCAACATGAGGTAAGTAGATCTAAGTGATATGGATGCTTAATATATTTGTAGTTGATGTTGTAGTTGATTGTGGATCATTAGTTGTGAATAAGGCAGGTGTTGTGGAATGAGATATGGATTGGTTAGCTTGATCTACAACTAATTGACTATTAATGCAGGACATCAATTAGTGATGATGCTCGTAGTTATGGATGGCTGATACGAGCTATATATCAAGTGGGTAATATCTACCCTGGTCAGGTAGTTTGATCTGAATCTGGTGCATAAATTTGGACTTATGCTATTACTTTAATCTTAAATTCACTCTTATTTAATCATATGCTTGTACTGCCTTTGACCTTTGAGATATATTGTTGTTACTTCATCGTTTATCTATCACGGATATGAACTACAAACCCTATTGTGTGTTAGCTGATGGATGTTCAGTTAAGTACATGTGGCTAGGGTTATCATTGTGAACTTAGATTGGGTTACCGTGTCACATCACTAGGGTTAGGTGATGGATTAGATTATAGAGTCGATTTCTGTATTGTACACATATTAGTTGTGCATCTATGGTGGATCTATTTATCTGTGCATAGATAAGTGTGTGGTTGTCAGTATGTGGTTTATCGGACTGGAGGTCCTAGCGTGATGGTATATCCATTATGGATCGTGTGCATATGTATGGTTATATGGACGGTCGATAGTATCTCGCTACGGACTGGAGGTCTTAGCGTGGTTGACTGTCAGATGTGTATGACTTTTTGTGTGATAGAGAGAGAGTCTTGTGGATTAGTAGTCCTTGAATAGTTGACTTTTGGTTGACCAGGACTCCCCGTGGGATAGGGAGTGTTGCGAGGATACGTGTGTGGAGCTATGCATCATTACATTGCATGCATGCTGGCGATTAGGCCTCGTGGTTGAGAGGGTCGTCAGTCATCCTACCTCCCCGGCCACTCGGGGTAGTGGCAGCAGGGTTGAGGGCAGAGCATTAGATGTGCCGCGCTCGACCACTATAGATGGTGGTAGCTGGAGTGACATACATCTTGTCCTGTCATGCAGCACTCGGCCACTAGTGGGTAGTGGTAGCTGGAGTCGCTTGCAGCAGGGACCCCTTGGGTAGCATATAGCTCTATAGCGGCTAGCTACCAGTCATACTACCCAACTCAGCAACTCAAGAGTAGTGGTAGCTGGAGTCGAGATAGTTGTCATGTTGTGCCACTTTGGCCATTCTGGGGTCGTGGTTGGATGGGTCCGCAGACATGGCCGCCATGCATATGCATTACTGATATATATGTATGCATGTATTTGATATATGTTGTACATATGCTTGTGAGATGCTGCATTTGTTTGCTGCATATGTTTGTACATCATGATACATGCCATTTGCATATTATATACTGTTGTGTGTTGAGCATGATATATGTGTTGGTCCAGACTGTTGTATGCATTTGATTAGCGTCATGTCATAGTGTAGTATGGATCGGGATGTTATTACATGTGATTATATACTGTTTATATGTCTGAGTGTGTTGGGTTTTCGACACCGCGGCGAGTGTGTGTTCGAATATGTTTCGTAAACATATGCACAACGGAGGAATTAAAAGCAATAAATCTAATTTATTACAACACACACATCATACGCATGCATAGTACAACATGTGTAGACATAATCATAGTTTCAAATTTTACAATAAAATAAAATTACTCTAGTTATACCTGACGTATCACGTGCAGCGGGAATAGTATCAATCGAAGCGACTCTCGCTAGAATCGCCTCTATCCGTATCCACGCCGAGTACCGTCGGGATAGCTTCACCAAGCTACAAGCCTCATCTTCGTAACAGTCACTAGCCTCGTGTCGAAGACGATGTGATCGAGAGAAGATCACAATCCGAATCAAAATTCGGATTAAAAAATGATTCCCCAAAACTCGCTTCTCCGGAGAGGTATTCGTCAACCGATTGACGAATCATTGGTCCTCCACCTATGAGGATTATCGAAGATCGAATACCCAGCAAGGTAGCCGCTATCAGAGCTCCAAACGTCGTCCAAACGACGCTCCGACATGAAAGGAAACAAGCTGTCCAGAAAACTGGACAGCTTGGTGGAGGAGTTGCTCCGGCCCAAAGGAGGAAGGCCGGCTGCACCTTGGTCACCAGAGCCAAGGGATGTCGCCGGAGGATGACCGACAGCAGCTTGGACACCGACAGCAAGGTGGACGGCAACACAATGTCTGGCGGCGTGGACTATTTGGGTGGCGGCAAGGAGAAGAGGGGGAGAGGAGAGGAGAATTTTATTTCCCAAAATAAAACTTAGGGCTCTCCAAAAACCTAACCGCATTTTTTATACAGCCCGTGTTTCTTAACCATTAAGAAAACTTCTCCTTAGAGTTATTGGTTCATAACCAAAATCCGTTAACCCGCTCCAATAACTTAAGTTAAAATAAACTGAACCGAATTGGTCTATTTTAAGTTAAAACGAATCGAACCAACTTTGGTTCATTCGTTTAAAACAAACCAAACCCCTATGGTTTATTCTCTACCATTGGATTAGAACTAAATCAATTTGGTTCATCCATCATGTCTTCATAAGACTCAGCCCATCCATGCTTCCATTGCGACTGAAATAATTTCATGCTCGCTCCTTGTTTGGTCCAATCAAACCTAGTTTCTCTCGATCTGAGAATCTCATTCTCAAGCTCGTTTTAAATCCTTCGGATTACGTTCGTTGTGCGTGTGACCAAATAGGTTCTCGATTTATGTTAGCCATCTATAATTAACCATTAATTATGGAACGATCATGAGTGGCACCTAGTAGTACATCATGATCCCCAATTAACCGAAAAATCAACGGTTGATCCAGAACTATTTCTAAAACTCTTCAACAGCTATAATGAATCGTGCCCCGTTCCCTTCACTCATCTTATACCCACTTGGTTCAGGACATGGTCTATAGTGTCAGTCCCTACTAGGTCGACTACGTCACACCTAGCCCAAGTATCTTTTCCTCGTCCTACGGATTCTAGTTATTGCACATGTATCCAAGAGTACCTTACTCTAAACATGTAATGCTTTGGCCAAAGATTTTAGTAACAATCCGACGAGAGGTCATATGTATACATCTCCTCACAAGGAGTGGTGAATCCTTTATAGGCTATTCAAACACCTTCGGTCACTTCTTCTTATACCCAATCATCCCGGGTCCACATCTCCTCAGAGTTGCTTGCTTAAGATGTCAAAGCATAAGTCTTCATGACCAAGAT
The DNA here is from genome assembly GCA_025175895.1 of Wurfbainia villosa. Taxonomy (NCBI): domain Eukaryota; kingdom Viridiplantae; phylum Streptophyta; class Magnoliopsida; order Zingiberales; family Zingiberaceae; genus Wurfbainia; species Wurfbainia villosa. The sequence goes on along the minus strand of CM046002.1, from coordinate 5,007,454 downwards.
GACTTGAATACCGCAAGTCAAAGGAACATCATACTTAAGTTGCAGTAAGGACTTCATTGACATATCCATATATGCAGAGAACCATATGAAGTCTTACAACTGGTCACTCCAATGAACTAGTTACCATAACTAACATCCATGATTAACTCCGGATATCACAATGTCTCCAACCAGTGAGAATCAGTTGCTTGGATACACCAAGGAGTATACCTCATGCTAGTCTCGACAGAATTGATGGTGTCCAAATCCATCAATTCATCGACTCGGGATAATTCCAATACATCACAATTACACATGTAAAGATACTCACTAGTTGTGATTCAATCACAAATTCTCTCATGCTGTGAATCGTATTGTGGACATTCAGGAAATGAGTTTAAGATCCAATCAAATACATGAAAACATGTATACTCAAATAGTGAATCTTCATTTATCAAAATAGTGATCATCGGTGAAGGTAATGAAGTAGCTATAGCCTCCTAGAGCTTGAGTTGACATAGGTCCGCATATATCAATATGTATTAGACCAAGCAATTCTCCCACCCATTCACCTTTTCCTGTAAAAGGTAACTTAGTCATCTTGCCTTTTAAACATAATTCGCATGTATCGTATGAATCCAATTCAAACGATTCCAGAATTCCACATCGGTATAATTCGGACATGCATTTCTTGTTTGCATGGCCAAGACGACAATGTCACATATAGGAGTCTAATTGATTATCCTTTCAAGCACACTTATTGCTCTCTTCGATATTGAAAATGTCACTGGATACGTCCAACGTATAAATATCATTGCTTAAAGTTCCAGTCCCATAAAGAACGTCATTCAAAGTTATGTAACAACAATTGTTACTAAAAGTTAAATGGTACCCATTTCTATTTAAACAAGAAATAGAAATGATGTTCTTTATTATCGAAGGAACATAAAAGCATTGTCCAGTTCTAAGACAAGTCTTGTAGGGAGTTTCAACAAATACGTTCCGATCGTGAGTGTAGCAACCTTTGCTCCATTCCCAACACATAAATTTGACTCTCCCTTGATGAGTCTTCTTCTATTTCTTAGCCCATGTACGTCATTACATATATGTGAGCCACACCCAGTATCCAATACCCAAGTGTCTGAGGAAATAGAATAACAATCAATAACGAAGATATCTAAAGAAGATGGGGCATCTGATGCCTTATTCTTCTTCACGGACTCAAGAAAAATCTTGCAGTTTCTTTGTCAATGGCCCTCCTTGCCATAATGATGGCAAGTGCTATTTTGAGTTGGTTCTGCCTTCTTAGTATTTTTCTTCCCCTTCTGCTATTCCTTTGACTTCCTCTTAGAACCTTTCTTCGAGGAATCAACTAACAGCACCGTCCCCTGCTCATGCTTCACAGAAGGCTCCACAGTCTTCAGCATGTTGAGCAGTACCACAGATGAACCTTCTTGCATCTCAGAGGTGAAAAGGATCTTGGAGACTTTAAACTTTTCGAATCTCACTTGTTCATCAAACAACTCATAAAGATGAAAGACTATGGTATGAGCATCCATATGCTCATGCTGCTTCCGCAGCTCAGGTACCATCTCGGCTAGCATGATGCAATTCGCCATTTCAGAATCAGTCACATGTTTCTGATAGGCCAACAATTGGTCCGGAGTTACATTGTCACTAGGACGGGCGGGAAGAGGCGCTTCGAGGACATTCGCAAGCTTTTCAACCTTGGGAATAATTCTTAGGTTGATTCCAAAAGCCAGTCCAAGAAGTTCGACCTAGTCAATTTATTTGAATCCAAAATAGAGTGCAAATTTAAAGACATCATGATCAATCAATTAACCTAGAAATACAAATCAAGCATATATGAGAAAATGATTTTAAAAAGCATCAACATACATTTATAAATACCATTCATTTTTCGAATTTCAAAACCCCCAAAATCACTTCGGGAGATCGTAGGTCCATCTCCGAATGGGCTGATATCCAACATAGATATGAACAACCTTGGAGAGAGTCCAATAAGTCATTCATAGCTACAATGGTAGGTATCATGTATACCGATTGCATATCACATATATGCGACTATCACAATGTGCTATCAACTAATTGAATGTTCACACATACATCGGGTTGTTAACTCATTAACAAGTATGCATCATATGCATAACACCCAACTTCACCTCCCTTCACATCGACCTTGGAGAGAGTCCAACAAGTTGATGCTCCAGGTTAAAGCCAACCCATTAATCAAGACATAGTTTTAATATGGTTAGAGCGCATTCAACCAATTAGCTCGGCTTGGAGAGAGTCCAACAACCAAAGCTAACGATTGACCTCTGACTCTTACCATATTAGTATTAAACTATTCCATGGTTTGAACATGTTCGGGTTCGAGTCGGGCTTGGAGAGAGTCCAATAACCCAAACAAGAAACAGAACTCTGGTTCTAACCATATTAATAGAAGGTGTAGGGTTTAATATTGAGTAAGGGTTTTATGTCTCATCCTCTTTTGCATGTAAATAACTATTATTTACATGGCATGTCATACATGACATACATCTACATATCACGACATGCATGGCATAATGATATGCATCTAATGCAATTACATGACATACAACTATGACATGTACAAAATTTCCTTATATGTCATAACTATTTATGGAAATAAAATATGTTTGAGATTTGATTCGCCAAATCAAATTATGATTAAATTAGGAAATAAATTTTCAAATCTAATCACATATTGTATTTATGGAAAGTGTTAATTAAGGAAAGTCAAATTTAATTTAGGAAATAAATTTCCTAAATTATCAAAACTATTTATGAAAATAAAATATATTTTAGATTTGATTCCCAAAATCAAATCATGATTAAATTAGGAAACAAATTTCCAAATCTAATCAAATATTTTATTTATGGAAAGTGTTAATTTTCATAAATACTTCTAAACTTTCCAAAAGTAGAAGATTTCCATAAATACTTCTAAACTTTTCAAAATTAGAAAATTTCCATAAATACTTCTAAACTTTCCAAAAGTAAAAAATTTCCATAAATGCAATTACGACTATCACAAAACAATTTTACGATTATGTCGAAACACAACCTGGGCTCTGATACCACTGTTGGATTTCCGGCACCGCGGCGAGTGTGTGTTCGAACATGTTTCGTAAACATGTGCACAGCGGAGGAATTAAAAGCAATAAATCTAATTTATTACAACACACACATCACACGCAAGCATAGAACAACATGTGTAGACATAATCGTAGTTTCAAATTTTGTAATAAAAGGAAATTATTCTACTTATACCTGACGTATCACGTGCAGCGGGAATGACATCAACCGAAGCGACTCTCGCTAGAATCGCCTCTATCCGTATCCACACCGAGTACCATCGGGATAGCTTCACCAAGCTACAAGCCTCGTCTTCGTAGGAGTCACTAGCCTCTTGTCGAAGACGATGTGATCGAGAGAAGATCACAATTCGAATCAAAATTCGGATTCAAAAACGAGTCCCCAAAACTCGCTTCTCCGGAGAGGTATTCATCAACTGATTAACGAATCCTTGGTCCTCCACCTATGAGGATTATCGGAGATCGATTCCCCGGCAAGGCAGTCACTATCGAAGCTCCAAACGTCGTCCAAATGATGCTCCGACACGAAAGGAAACAAGCTATCCAGAAAACTGGATAGCTTGGTGGAGGAGTTGCGCCGGTCCAAAGGAGGAAGGACGGCTGCACCTTGGTCACCGGAGCCAAGGCATGTCACCAGAGGGTCGCCGGAGGATGACCGACAGCAGCTTGGACACTGACAGTAAGGTGGACAGCGGCACAATGGCTGGCGGCATGGACTATTTTGGCGGCGGCAAGGAGAAGAGGGGGAGAGGAGAGGAGAATTTTATTTCCCAAAATAAAACTTAGGGCTCTCCAAAAACCTAACCGCGTTTTTTATAGAGTCCGTGTTTCTTAACCATTAAGAAAACTTCTCCTTAGAGTTATTGGTTCATAACCAAAACCCATTAACCCACTCCAAAAACTTAAGTTAAAATAAACCGAATCGAATTGGTCTATTTTAAGTTAAAACGAACCGAACCAACTTTGATTCATTCATTCAAAACAAACCAAACCCCTTTGGTTTATTCTCCACCATTGGATTAGAACCAAACCAATTTGGTTCATCCATCATATCTTCATAAGACTTAGCCCATCCATGCTTCCATTGCGACTGAAACAATTTCATGCTCGCTCCTTGTTTGGTCCAACCAAACCTAATTTCTCTCGATCTGAGAATCTCATTCTCAAGCTCGTTTTAAATCCTTCGGATTATGCTCGTTGTGCGTGTGACCAAATATATTCTCGATTTATGTTGGCCATCTATAATTAACCATTAATTATAGAATGATCATTGGTGGCACCTAGTAGTACATCATGATCCCCAATTAACCGAAAAATCAATGGTTAATCCAGAACCATTTCTGAAACTCTTTAGCAGCTACAATGAATCGTGCCCCGTTCCCTTCACTCATCTTATACCCACTTGGGTTCAGGACATGGTCTATAGTGTCAGTCCCGACTAGGTCGACTATGTCACACCTAGCCCAAGTATCATTTCCTCGTCCTACGGATTTCTAGTTACTGCACATGTATCCAAGAGTACCTTACTCTAAACATGTAATGCTTTGGTCAAAGACTTTAATAACAATCCGACGAGAGACCATGGGTATACATCTCCTCGCAAGGAGTGGTGAATCCTTTATAAGTTATTCAAACACCTTCGGTCACTTCTTCTTATACCCAATCATCCCGGGTCCACATCTCCTCAGAGATGTTTGCTTAAGATGTCAAAGCATAAGTCTTCATTACCAAGATAACTTGAATACCGCAAGTCAAAGGAACATCACACTTAAGTTGCAGTAAGAACTTCATTGACATATCCATATATGCAGAGAACCATATGAAGTCTTACATCTGGTCACTCCAATGAACTAGTTACCATAACTAGCATCCATGATTAACTCCGAACATTACAATGTCTCCAGTCAGTGAGAATCAGTTGCTTGGATACACCAAGGAGTATACCTCGTGCGAGTCTCGACATAATTGATGGTGTCCAAATCCATCAATTCATCGACTAGGTATAATTCCAATACATCACAATTACACAGGTCGAGATACTCACTAGTTATGATCCAATCACAAATTCTCTCATGCTGTGAATCGTATTGCGGACATTTAAAAAATGAGTTTAAGATCCAATCAAATACATAAAAACATGTATACTCAAATAGTGAATCTTCATTTATCAAATAAATGGTACAACCATAAAGCGACTGCCTTAGGACACCTCTCATATATTACTAACAAATGGTCAGGTATGAGATTGACCTTGTATGTTATATGGGTTATGTTATTGTATACCTGTTCAGGATGATATAGCTTATGGTGTTACAGACCGTCAGGTGCGTTAGTACATTACTTCATGTTCTGTTGATCAGTTTAGTATATGCATTGAGTATGACTATATTGTGGTTACTTGATAATACATTTAGGACTATATGTCTGTTGGACTCTTTCTGTATACCTGTAGATGTTCACATGTATACTTATAGATCTCTTTATCCTATATGTTGTTCATGCACTTTCTACATATTACTCCTAAGTTTATACTCACCACTACGAACCTTGGGTTTCCTGTCACCTAAGTAACAGATAGAAGATTCCTTAGATGTTCGGAGCTCCGCCAGCTGATCCCATCTCACACTGAACGATTGGATATTATTTCCACATTGTTGTATTCTATTAGATTGTTGTTTTGGGATTTCATCCTATATCATTTCCGTATTTGTGGTTACGGATGTGTTGTATGTATTTAACTTTTGATGTGTTTTCTATTATGATTCTTGTTGTGTCAAAGTCACTCCAGTGTGCATAGTTGAGTCGTTTGTTTCTTTATTATTTGTCAGTATCTTTCGCTATGTTTTATGGATTACATTCATATATTTGTTTTGTGATTATGACTGAAAGGCTTTATGTATATTAGGGAATTTTATCACGTACAGGGGAGATGTTGTCCAATTATTTTCGGCTCGGCATACTCTCGGGGCGTGATAATTTTATTGGTATCAGACCCCTAGGTTGCGAAGTCTACTTTCAGATTTTATTTTGTTCAGACATCGAGTTTTGCTTTACTCGGTTTTGGTTTTGTGAGTTCTGGGATCTAGCTATTGCGGGACATCTCTGAGCTACAAGGTTTAAGGTATGATAATTGTTATCACATGTCCTTTCTGTTGGCTATGCATTTAGTGCTTATAAAAGGGATGACTTGTAGTGTGTAGTCATTATTCGTAACCATGGTTTGAGTTGACCACGGGAACAACATGTTGAGATTATTAGACATGTACCTGCTATCGAAAAGGTGAATTACCTTTGAGAGTCGACTGATACCGAGTCGGATAGCAAGGGTCAGGTAGTCACATTTCTTGTGGAGGTCAAAGATTACGGTCTTAGGGATTTTCATTAACTATGCTAGTCAGATCATTACCTATGGGATAATGGACAAGCATGTATGCTATTGTTGATACAGATAGTGAAAGATTAGTATATGGTGTTTCAAAGGGATTTTGATCCTTGAGTTGGTCGTACTAGGTTGTATAACGTTGAGGTTACTTTTGAGTACTTAACCCGTGTTATACAGAACAAGTTGAGTTAGATGCATACCATTAGCGGGAACAAGCCGGTACTTGGTGGAAGATGTAGGAAATAATATTCGAGAAATAATATATCACTTGGTCACAATTTAGTGATGTTGTGAGAGAGTATTTCCCCACATCACCTTCTTTGACTCATTGTCAGGGAATTCTTGAGCTTCAAGTAGGGTGATCGTTTGGTAACGAAGGTACCATGCAGAGTCGTTAGACTTACGAAGGTTACGACCACCTAATAGCTCAAGGATGTAATTGGATTGGTTTCGTCCAATCACGGTTTATTGGCTGACATCTTGATCATGATGTTTGGATCTCCTACCGGATCCTACCAGAAGGTATTAGACCGAGCCATGCGTATAAAAATGACTCCGTAGCAAGTGTTTTAAGAGTTGGAGATTTGATAAGCAGACATTGCAAGTCAAATTATTGGAATTAGAAGTCTCTGAATGTTGGACAAAAGGAGCAAGATTAGAGTCATGGGCCACGAGCGACTATTGGAGAGTTTTCCGACCATAGAAGGCCGACTGTAGATCGACAGCATCTTCTCATGTTTATCAGCGAACTCAGAAGAAAGACTTCGAAGAGATTATGGGTGTATAGTGTGGATCATGATGACACAAAGTTGGATTATCCGTTTGATCAGTTCATCTGTTGCTATGGTAAGCAACCAATACATGTGAGGAGGTGTACTTTGAAGACTCAGTTGAAGACTATAGATGATGCTTTCGAGAGGACGATCCACAACCTCGAAAGCCGAGATCATCGCAGAAGATTGGATTATCACATCAGCAGTGATCTACTACCTTAGATATAGTTGGAGCTCTTTGATACTTCCATCCGGGAGAAGCAATTTACTCAGCAGTATCAGCAGAAGACATCTTAGAAGACTCAGACGTCCAAACGACAACTATTACCTTCCCAGGCGTGGTTATGCATTGTACAAAGGAGAGAGTTTACGACGATGGTCGTATCTATGTTGTATTCTCTAGACGCAGCTATACCATTTACAAAGTTGGAGTGTGCTATGATATTGACAGTTATTCAGTATTGTACAGTCGGTGGTGTACTCATTACCAGTACAATAGTGATTACCATCTCCATTGCAGACATTTTGGGTATTGTATCTTAGTTCAGTAGTTGATTTCAGTTCCTCCATGGTAGTCCTTTGCACCTACATGAGCTCAACCATCAAGAACAGATGTTAGACAAGTTTACATGATTACTCGAGAAGAGGTATAGAAGATCGAAGAATTGGTCATTCGGGGTATTACTTTAGGTTACCCTATTTGCGGATATATCGAGAGATACTGGTAGTTACAGGTAGATAGGTCTAGAATATTCTTAGATAGGATTAGAAGGGTTCCTATACATTGACTTGTGGGTTGGTGATCTTTCTCTACCGTCAGGTGAGATATTGATCAATAACCAAGAAGTCAAGGGATACCCTTAGCCTTTGCTAGACATACCTCTACTATAGACATATCCTTATGGATAGTTAAATTGTTGGAATGTTGGTATACTAGGTCTCTCGGACATGCATATAATCTGAGAGTATTCGGATGTAATTTCGGATGAACTCCCGGGCTTGCCATTGCATAGGCAAGTGGAATATACGATTGGGGGTGATTTCGGGAATAGTTTCGATATTGAAGACCTCATACCAGGAGATGATTTTATTGGTGACAGTGTTGCTAACACTGTGAGAAATGGAAGAACGTAAGTTGTGATTTATCTGTCCCAGTGTTTCTTATTGAGAAGATCCGGAACTCTTGGTTAAAAGAGAGATGAACTTTGGAGGTTATGCATCGATTACCGATGTTGGAATGCGGAAGATGTTGAAAATGGATATCCTTTGTTGTGGATAGATGATCTGTTTAGTTCAGCTAAAGGACACCTGTGTATACCCTAGGGTTGATCTATGATTGGTGTGTTGATATTGTAGTGACTTAGTGTCATACAACTATCATTGTCAGTGTGATGATTGAGCTATCATCAACTCAGAGTAAAAAGGGTATAGGTGTGTGGAAAAGGATATTTCATACTTGGTATGAATTTTAGGAGATGTTGATAATGTTGTTAGACTTATCGACGATTTAGTCATTCATGGATTTGAGGAATCAAGTACTCTTGGAGTATTTGAGATCGATTGTCATCATATCTGTGAATGATATATTTTTGGGATATATTCACAATCTTAAAGGAAGTTGTGGTTTCCCTAGATTGATTTGGTGTTTATCGTAGATGTGGATAGGATGTTCTAGAGTTACTATACCGCTGACTTGTTGGACCAAGAAGGTGATGGGAATCACTTGGTCAGAAGCTTGTGAAACTAGGTTTCTGGGCCTAGACAATAGTTGATTTCGTAGTTTGATGTTGGGAGTGCCAACACGTAAAGGTGGAATATTAGTGACTAGTAGAGTTACGTACCGTGATGAAGTGGGAGCCTAGTACGTTAAACTGTGTTGGGAGATTATCTAGAATTCGAAAATGACTTGATGTGATTTGGGTAATTGATGATCGATTAGCTAGGTCCGCTCATTTCCTTCCGAGCCGTAAGAAGGATTTCGTTGGATCGCTTGACGGAATTATATACATGGAGTATCCTTGAGTATCATTTCCGATAGTGATTCATGATTCACCTTATGATTATGGTAAAGTCTCCCACCGGTTACGAATATAGAGCTCTACTCTGGTACAATTATTTACCTTTTGATAGATGATCCATAAGAAGGTGGTATTCAGCCTTTCAAAGGGTATGTTGAGAGTATCCATGATAGATTCTAAAGGCTATCAGTACCCCATTTAGTCATTTGAGGTGTGTGACTTTTCTCCAGATACTTGAGATGATTGTTGTGACATCTCGTACTTGTTCATGAGTCGGAAATTTGTGGACCAAATTTTTATTAGTGGGGGAGAATGTAAGATACTGGAAAAAAATAATAATAATAAAATAAAATATACCTTGTTAATTAAGAAATTATCTTATATAATTTCTTAGAAATTTTCATGAATTTTTCTGGATTCAAAAGGGGTCTACACGAGGAAGATATAAGCTTGAACAGGTGGTTGGGTCAACTTAGGCTAATTTGAACTTGACCTAGGCTAGCTAACCACAAGGGGTGGGTTTATAAGGTCGAACCCGACCCGTTTGGACATAGATTTCCATTATTTTCTTTCCCAGCCACGATTTCTTCTCCCCAAATCCCGATCGTACGATTTCTTACTCTACTTCGTCGCCGCGGTTGATCTCGTCCAATGCCGACTTTGATCGGCAGTCTCCTTGGATCGCGAAGCTCAGCTTGTCGTCGTCTCTTTTTCCTTGTACTATCATCGTCGCCAGCCTCACTGCTCGATCGCCTCTAGCCATCTTGTCTGGCGACATCTTGTGAGCAGATTGCAAGTTCAAAGGGAAAAGGGGAGGCGGTGATCTCTACTTTGCGACCTTCTCGAGTTGGATCTAAGCTGTGTGATGAGCAACTCTTCTTAGTGTTGTTGGAGTGTTCTGTCGTAGCTTGCCTCACCAATAAGTTGCCCCCATCGATTGCTGCCATCGCTAGGTGAGTAGTTGTGGTGTTTTGAGCCGATTTGGAGAGCAAGAGGGAGATTAAGTTTTCTCTTAACTCTTCAACAACTTCTGATGTGGAGCACGAATGGTCCATCACTACGGCCTATTCTTTTTTGTTCATGTGGTGATCTCGGATCTAGATCATAGAAATATTCCTTTATTTTGCTGAGCTTGGGTTTGACGATGTTATCTCCTCTGTCTTAGCTCATATTTCTAGTCGAAGTGGTGATCCATTCCTACGTGCGTTGGGTAAGTTTTTCATCAGTTATTTGATGCTTGGATTATGGTTATAGAATGAGATAGGGCTATGATGGAGTTGGTAATTTCTATGATGTGTTTCAGTAATTAGGCATGCGAGTGATCAAGTAGGGATTGTTGTTAAATCAATCTAATTACTATAGATTTGATACCGCCACGGTGGATCCAGAAGCTGTGCAATTGGGGCTGGGCTTCTTTGGATAAGTTGTGGCTGATTGAAGTTGGGAGAGATTAAAGCAACATGAGGTAAGTAGATCTAAGTGATATGGATGCTTAATATATTTGTAGTTGATGTTGTAGTTGATTGTGGATCATTAGTTGTGAATAGGGCAGGTGTTGTGGAATGAGATATGGATTGGTTAGCTTGATCTACAGCTAATTGATTGTTAATGGCAGGACTTCGATTAGTGATGATGCTCGTAGTTATGGATGGCTGATACGAGCTACATATCATGTGGGTAATATCTACCCTGGTCAGGTAGTTTGATCTGAATCTGGTGCATGAATTTTGACTTATGCTATTACTTTGATCCTAAATCCACTCTTATTTAATCATATGCTTGTACTGCCTTTAACCTTTGAGATATATTGTTGTTACTTCATCATTTATCTATCACGGATATGAACTATAAACCCTATTGTATGTTAGTTGATGGATGTTCAGTTAAGTACATGTGGTTAGGGTTATCATTGTGAACTCAGATTGGGTTACCGTGTCACATCACTAGGGTTAGGTGATGGATTAGATTATAGAGTCGATTTTTGTATTATACACATATTAGTTGTGCATCTATGGTGGATCTATTTACTGTGCATAGATAAGTGTGTGGTTGTCAGTATGTGGTTTATGGGACTAAAGGTCCTAGCGTGATGGTATATCCATTATGGATCGTGTGCCTATGTTTGGTTATATGGACGGTCGATAGTATCTCGCTATGGACTGGAGGTCTTAGCGTGGTTGACTGTCAGATGTGTATGACTCTTTGTGTGATAGAGAGAGTCTTATGGATTAGTAGTCCTTGCATAGTTGACTTTTGGTTGACCAGGACTCCCCGTGGGATAGGGAGTGTTGCGAGGATATGTGTGTGGAGCTATGCATCATTACATTGCATGCATACTGGCAATTAGGTCTCCCTTGTCATTGAGAGGGTCATCAGTCATCCTGCCTCCCCGACCACTCGGGGTAGTGGTAGCAGGGTTGAGGGCAGAGCATTGGATGTGTCACACTCGACCACTATAGATGGTGGTAGCTGGAGTGGCGTACAGCTTGTCCTGTCGTGCAGCACTCGACCACTCGTGGGTAGTGGTAGCTAGAGTCGCTTACAGCAGGGACCCCTTGGGTAGCATATAGCTCTATGGCGGCTAGCTACCAGTCATACTACCCAACTCGACCACTAGAGAGTAGTGGTAGCTTGAGTCGGGATAGTTGTCATGTTGTGCCACCCTGGCCATTCTGGGGTCGTGGTTGGACGGGTCTGCAGACATGGCCATGCATATGCATTGCTAATATATATGTATGCATGTATTTGATATATGTTGTACATATGCCTGTGAGATGCTGCATTTGTTTGCTGCATATGTTTGTATATCATGACATATGTCATTTGCATATTATATACTGTTGTGTGTTGAGCATGATATATGCGTTGGTCCAGACTGTTGTATGCATTTGATTAACGTCATATCATAGTGTAGTATGGATTGGGATGTTATTACATGTGATTATATGCTGTTCATATGTCTGAGTGTTGGTCATGTATGGGATTGACCTTGTACGGTATATGGGTTATGTTATTATATACCTGTTCAGGATGATATAGCTTATGGTATTGTAGACCGTCAGGTACGTTAGTACATTACTTCATGTTCAGTTGATCAGTTTAGTATATGCATTGAGTATGACTATACTGTGGTTACTTGATAGTACATTTAGGACTGTATGTCTGTTGGACTCTTTCTGTATACCTGTAGATCTTCACATGTATACTTGTAGATCTCTTTATCCTATATGTTGTTCATGCACTTTCTACATATTACGCCTGAGTTTATACTCACCACCATGGACCCTGGGTTTCCTGTCGCCCAGGTAACAGGTAGAAGATTCCTTGGATGTTCAAAGCTCCACCAGTTGATCCCATCTCACACCGAATGGTTGGATATTATTTCCACATTGTTGTATTCTATTGGATTGTTGTTTTGGGATTTCATCCTATATCGTTTCCGTATTTATGGTTATGGAAGTGTTGTATATATTTAACTTTTGATGTGGTTTCTATTATGATTCTTGTTGTGTCAAAGTCACTCCGGAGTGCGTAGTTGAGTCGTTTGTATCTTTATTATTTGTCAGTATCTTCTGCTGTGTTTTATGGATTATGTTCATATATTTGTTATGTGATTGTGGCCGAAAGGCTTTATGTATATCAGGGAATTATATCACGTGTAGGGGAGATGTTGTCCGATTATTTTCGGCTCGGCATACTCTCGGGGCGTGACATAGTATGTCAACTTAGAATGGAAAGGTAGTTAACCTAATTATAGTAGAGTTGATACTTTAGAGCATTTTCGAAGTATAATGACACTTTGAAATTGAAATTAGAATTTTATTCTAAAAATTTTTAGGATGTATCAGTGGAATTTGAAGTTTAAATTGATTAAAATTAACATATTATGATAAAGTCATTAGTTTGTCAAGTTTGAGATTTTGACACACTCAAGGGATATGTTTTTATGTCAAATTTGATATCTACCACAATTTTTAGAAAATGATGTTTAACTTGAAGATTTAGATATTTGTTTATACTTTATTATCTTACACATTTGTCATATTTTGAGTGGCATATTATATGTTATGACATTATGTCATATATGATTGCATAGAATTTATCATATTGATACATAGTTTTTTATTTATTATGTCATGATATTTATGCATCATTTAATATTGATAACTTTTTTTTAAAAGTTATGCACTTCATGTATGTTATGATCATATTCATGCATTGATTTATCTAATTGTAATTAATAACAAATGATAATATTTGACATTCTAGGTAGAATGATTAAATTAAAAATACCTAGATAGAAATGCATGATCCTTTAGGTTAGAGAAAAATAATTTACTTCTTACAAAAATTATAGGATGAATTGTGTGTGTATTGAGATATTTTTAGATATACGTGATATGTTAGGATGATGAATTAAGTTCAAGGTGTTTATATGATGCATTAAAATGAATTGAACTTCATTAAATGATATGAATTTCATATGGATAAATTATGAGAAAAGCTAATGTACATGATTGAAAATAAGTGCCCCCATGAGAAAGGTCGGGTGGCTAGCACATGAACAGACTTGCTACAATGAGCAAGGGTCGATCCCTGAGAGTTGCAAAGCCTTTCGAGGATGCTTGCTCTCCTGCCATGCTAGCGCTCGGTTGGGCAAAATACCCCCGTGATTTACCTCTCTTATAATGGCTATGAGACTGACCGATAGGGCCGCTTGGGGTGAGTGTATCACCTTTTGCTACAATGATTGGAAATAGATTTTAAAAATACTTTTAAAATCATTTTAGAAAACCTTGATGAAGTTTATTTGTTGATAGAAATTATCATTGATAGTATTGACAAAAAGTTAAGATGAAACATTAAAGTTTTTAATGATTTTCAACTTTGTATCATTCTTTAAAAATGATGGATATTTTTATAAAAAATTATTTTTTTCTTATAATATTTGACATAATTTATGTCTGTATGGAGTTTTAAGATTTTTTGAAAAATATATAATTACTTATGCATTTTTGAAGTTAGTTTGAAAAACTACTTTAAGTTTATTAGAGATCAGTTAATTGATTTAGAAAATCAATCAATAAGACTAGTATCAGTTGATTGATGCCCTTTATTAGTCGACTATTAAAATTGTTTCTGAATGAACATCTCTGGTTTAGTCATTTAACAACAATTCTAAGTATGCTAACTACTCATAACCCTCTTATATGCTTGGACAAGCATTACAAGGGAAAATGTTTTTAGTGAAAATAAATAGAGGGGAGTTAAATAGAGTGAGATTCAACTTTAAGGGGGAGGTTTAGATTCAAGGTTGAACATTTTATCTCATTTTTAGAATTTAGAACTTTCTAAATGTTTAGAAACTCTCCAAAGACATTGTTAGTACAATGGCTAAGGGGGAGAACATCTTTAGGGAAAGATTTTTCTTTAAGGTAAGAAGAATGATTAATTTATCAAAGGGAAGATTGAAAGATTTTAGGATGTTGATAAATGGAGAATGTGATAAGAGTAAGAAGATTTTTTTATGTATGACAAAGGGGAAGAACAAAAAGTTTAAGTTAGAAAATTTTCATTATGCTTTGGCATAAGAAATGACAAGTTGAGCTAATGAGGCTAGCATAACTTAAAGATATTGTCAAATGTAAAAAAATAGGATATTATTGGTGCAATTGATCTCATGTCAAGGTTGACCAAGTTTGAGTTGGGCTTGAGTTGAGTTTTGATGTTTGACAATATGATAATAGTTGAATGATATGTAAAGGACAGTATGAGACATCCAAGGTTGTGTGATGATGAGCATTGAAGAGGGAGGTTATTGATGTAATCATCATTGGGTCAGGTTGATCATGAAGTATATAGGGTTCGATGGAAGGTGTTTGAGTGAAAAGATAAGTAGGTCAAGGTTAACCAAATATTTAGCAAGTGAGAAATTCAAATGGGTCAGGGAGGACCGAACACTTAGTGATCGAAAGTCTAGTAAGGCATTGATAAGTGAGAAATCCAAATGGGTTAGACTAGAATCTTGGTAATTAGAAGTCCAGCAGGGCATTGACAACTGAGAAGTATAAGTAGGTTATGGTTAATTAGACATTTGACATGAGATGAAAAATCTTGATAGGTCAAGATTGAACGAATGCTATGCATGAGAGAAAAAGTCTAATTAGGTCAAGGAATATAGGATGTTTAATGTCGGAGAAGTTCTAACATGTCAAGATAACTAAATGCTAGGCAGGTGAAGTCCGACAAGTCAAGGGTGATTGAATGTTGGACGAGAAAGGGGTTGGTAGGTTGAAATCAATTGGATACTAGGTGAAGCAAGAGTTAGCTCATGATAGGACTGAAACTGAGATATCAGTCAACTGATATGGTATATCAGTCAATTGGTGAACCCTAAATATTGAGTTCAAGGATTTAGGAGAGTTTAGTGAAGGTTCAGATGTGACCAATCAATTGATGTTATTATTGTAAAATATTGGAAAAAAATATATAATACTGGTTAATTAGGAAGAATACCCAGAATACCCTATGGGATTTTTTTTCGGAATTGTTGGAAAAATTTCTGGATTTAAATGGGGCTTGTATGGGATATGTACGGGGATAAGAAAAACAGGCTTTTAAAGAGCCTATTTTAATTATTTAATAGGTATAATTAACCTAAGTTATAAACCTAGGTTATAGGTTAATCCTATGGTTATTTTCTCGACCTATTTCCTTACGCACGCGTTACTCGGTGTTTTTGTACCGATCCTTTTCTTTTACTCCGTGCGAGTGGTTTCTCAGTAGTTTCCCATTTATTCCCGTCGCGATTTCTCTCGTTCTTCGTCATCTTCTTTCTCCTTCAACCAGAGCAAATCACCGCTCATCTTCCCTTCTTCTCCGAAGCGCACAGTGGCCGAGCCCTTTTTCCATTCGGCCATCTACTTCCTTGCCTTGAGGCCGACGGAAGGGGTGGAAGCCGACGCCTTGCTTCTCAGCGATCCAGCGTCTGCCAACGCTCTCTTGGTGGGAGATCCGGCCGAAGAGCAGGTTACCGAGCAGCGCCACCGGGGGTGGTTCGGGCGAGTGCTCAATTCGAGCAGGGAATCGGCAGCAGTACCAATTCGACTTGATTTGGAGTCACCTCTGCCCCAATTGTTGCAGTAGCTAGGTAAGAGCCGGTTTCCTCTTACCTTGGACGGGATCTAGGTTATAGCTATGCATCTTCCCTTTGTTGAGCTCGATCAGTGTTTTGGGTGGTGGTCTGGTGTCGGTGAACAGGGGATAAAGGAAGTGACGCCGGCGTAGCTTCTATTGTTGGTATATGTCTTGACTTCCTTGTTTTCTTTTGGTCCATTTTGATTCTATGAATTAGAGGGGTTGTGGCAGTGTGGTGAATCGAAGCTATGAGGTTCCGTTTAGGGATGTATGGCTGTAATTGGGATGTTGCTCGGCTATGAATGGGTTTCCTTCGATGGAACAAGCTGGACAATGTTCTGTAAGGTTGTGGTAAGCTGTGAATGGTTGCACCGGCTATGAACGACTAGGTGTTTGGAGGTTTGTTAGGCTATGGATGTTTGTGATGAGATTGATGCTTGGGGGTCAGATGTGTTGATAACGGCTGTGAGTGGGAGTGTTGGTCGGTTGTTAAGGCAGTGGGGGTTGTGAGTGTATCGTGTGAGGTGATGTGGGTTGTTCTGGTGAACAAATCAAACTGTTAGGGTTTGTGATTGGGTGAACATGGGTGTAAATGGTTGTGGGTTAAGCTGGGTTCCAACTAGGGTGGTTATATCCCTAAATTGGTATAACAGTAGGTTGTTTAGGGGCCATGAACTGATGTGATGGCTGTAGATGAGTGTGTTCGTGTAGGATCTGATGTAATCATTGTTGTGTGCTTGGATTTGATGGTAATTATGTTATATGCAGATTTTGGTCACGAGATAGAAGCACGGACGTAAAAGGAAGTTGGTATTCTTCATTGCAGGCGGGTATTTTGACTTATCTTTTAGATATAGTCATGTTGATATGCTAGTTAGTATAGCTCGCAATAATTTTCATGTTTATCTGCCTTGTATGTTTTTGTGCCTACTTGATACATGCATTTGATCGGTTTAGGATTATATCTTCCCTGTTTTACTTGGATCATTGATATGTACTTATTGGTTGTGCATATTATTCGGATATGTATTTTTGTTGGTATTACATGCTTTAGTATCATGCACCATCTTGCATGATTGCATGCTGGCTGGACGGGGTTCCTTTGTAGTTGAGCCCGCAGCCAGTTACATGGTCTGCACATGCTGTCACTCATGGGTTAATGGTACAGCAGGAGGGTGTGTGCAGTTTCCCTGTCAGGCTCCGCTGGTCCGCTCATGGGTAGCGATGAGGCAGCATGGTAGCGGGTAGGAATCCCTCCTCTGGTCTACGACACCGTGAGATGAGAGCTTTGCTCCCCCACTCTGTTTGGGGCAGGAGGATAGGTGTACTCTGACAGCATCCTGTCCACTTGATCACTCATGAGCAGTGATGGCAGAGTGCACAGTTGTCATAGCCCTACCCACTCAGCTTCACCATCGTGTGTGAGGCGGCTGACTGGCGTTAGGGGTGACCATGTCATTTGCACCATATGCATTTTGCATGGATAGCATTTGTATTGTATTTGCTGCATTTTTATTGCTGCCTTGGATGTTGCATATGATTGCCATGCATACAGGATACATATTTGTATATGGTCTGATGACTTTATTTCTTCTAGTATGGCACATGCTCTTATATCAGGGTAGCAGATTCAGGTAAGTACAATCCTTTTGTATTTCTTTCTTGCATACCCTATATATGAGACTGTACTGGCATGATTGTTATTGTTATATCTTACTTTGCATATCGACTATATCCGCTGAGTTCTTTGAACTTACCCCGTTGTTTTATATCTATTTCAGGATGAAGATGTCAGGAGAGTCCAGTTGTCAAACCCCCTCGTCGTGATAGTTTTATTGGTTATTTGATTTGTGGATTTGGATTTTGATTAGAAGATATGTTTAGGACTGGAGTTGGATTTATGTACTCGTGGATATTTGGTGTCCTTATGGACCTTTGTTCGAATTTTTTATTCGATTGGATTTGGTTGAGTATTCCTGCCCAGATGGCAGAAGGGGTAGGTTTAGATGTGATATACTTTTGGTTATATCCTTTGAATGTTGGCCTGAGGCCTATTTATGACCTGCGTGTGTTGTTTGGATTTCGGTCGTGTTGACCGATGTATAGTGGTCGTGTAGGCCTTGTATGCAAGATTGGTATTTCCACCCGTACAGGGGATATGCTGTCGGATTTTTGTCTGGCGGGGTCTTCCTCGGGGTGTGACAATTTATTTGGTATCAGAGCGTAGGTTCCGAGTTCCTTAGGGTCTTTGGGTTTTCAAAGTTCGCCATGTTTGGCAGGTTAACTTGAGTATTTTCGGGTTTGTACGGATTTTCGATGATTTTTATGTTTCGAAAATTTGAGGTATTATTGACGAGGTCAATTTGGGGATTTGTCGATGACGGGACCTCTCCTGGAGGGAAAATAGGTATGATGATTAATTTTATATGTTATTACTTGTAGTAACATCTGGTAATAATTTAACAGATATGAGACGAGGTGGGCGTGCTCCTGCGCCGAGACGTGGTGCAGGGCAACCATGCAAAGAGGACATTGAGATCTCTGGCGATTGAGTTGCCAGAAAGGTCTATAGAGTTATGACACATGTGCAGACTCGTAGTAGGGGTCGCCCACCAAGACGACCAGCTGGAGTTGCCGTTAGTGTTTATACTCCCGGTTAGATTGGCTATGTGTTTAGTGGATAACAGGAAATAACATTTAGTGTGTTGGTCACTATTCGTAATCGTAGATGGAGTTGACCACGTGAATGACTTGTTCAATCTGTGAGTCTTGAACCTGTGTCGAAAAGATGAACTTCCTTAGAGGGATGACTGATATCTAGTCGGAAAGCAGGGGTCAAGTCGTCACATTTGTTATGGAAATCAAAGACTACAGTGTTAGGGATTTTCACTAATTATGCTAGTCAGATTATTACCCTGTGGGGTAATGGACAAGGAATGTATACTATTGTTGATGCAGACAATACAGGTTTAAGTTATGAAGTTTCATAGGGATTTTGATCCTTGAGCTGCTTGAGCCTAGATCGATAACGTTGAAGGTACTTTTAAGTACCTAACTTGTATTTATATAGGGGGAGTGGAGTTAGTTTCCTACTATTGGAATGATCAAGTTGTTACTTGGTGGAATATGTAGAAGAATTTTGGGGAAATAACTCATTACGGGATCACGGGTTCATGATGTTTTCGAGAGACAGTATTTCCCTATGTTATTTTGTATGACTCATTGTTGGGAAATTCTTGAGTCTTAAGTTGAGTGATAAACTGTTAATGGAGTTCACTATAGAGTTTATCCCCACTTAATGGCTCAAGATAGTGATTGAGTTGTTTTTGATCACCCACGATTTATTGGCTTACATTGGGATTAGGATAGTTGAATCTTCCATTAGTTCCTATCGGGAGGCATTAGGTTGAGTCATATTTATGAAAATGACACTGCAGCAAGTGTCTCAAGATAGTAGTGTAGTCAATCCAGTGATAATAACCTACACTTCTGATAAGGCAACCGTAGAAGTCGTGAATGTGCTCTTCTAGCTGAATTCACGTGGCATTATTTCGTTCCCATGTTGTTGCTCGATATTGATCATGTCTGTTGCTAGAGATGGTAACTTGATGTTGATGATGGAAGTTTACAATTTCTTGAGTGATTGATGGATTAGTTGGAATTTTAGTTTATTTTTGGTGGTGATCAAGGCTCTATTCCGGGAATGAAAGATTGATGAAACACTTCAATTCCCAGCGGAAAGCAAGAATATGGATTAAACCTTTCTCCTCATATTTACGTGGCTATCAGAAGTGGCTTGTGCACTTGTGGAAGATATGAAGTTGGTTGTGTGGTTCTTGAAGAAAATGATAGGAAGAGGTGTACACCTAGATGCATACAGTTACCGAATTCTTATTCTAGGTCACTGTGAAATAGAGAATCCATTAAGAATAGAAGTTGGATGAGTTTACATCTTTACTCGAGAGGAGTTGTAGATGGTTGAAGGATTGATCATTGGGGTATTACTATAGTTTACCTTACTTGATGATATATTGAGAGATATTGGTAGTTTACGGATATCTTTGGTTAAAACATGTATAGATAGGATTAGAAGGATTTCTATATCTGGATCATGTGGATTAATAGTGTTTCCACCGACAGGTGAGATGTTGAGATGATTACTGTGATGATTATCAAGAGGGGTATGATATTGATTTTAGATGTTTAGAGGTTGATTGATGAAAATGTTATATTATGGTGAGAGAGTTGACTTTTATATTTGACTTGGTTGATATGATGTGGATATCTGGATATTAACTTGGAGGTTATGATTGTGACATGATGGTATAAGAATGTCTCTCGGATGCGTGTATAATTCGAGAGTAATCAGATGTAGTGTGGGATGAACTTCTAGGCTTGCCACTGTATAGGCAAGTAGAGTAGGCGATCGGAGTGATTTCGGAAATAGTTTCGATATCGAAGATCCCCTACTGGGTGATAATTTATTTGGTACTGAGATAATGATATTTTACGAGCCAAATGTTTTTACTTATGGTGCATTGGCTGAGGGCTAGTGTAAAGCGCACAAGGTTGTTGAAGCTCGTGATATACTCAAGGTAATGTCATTCAATTGGCTGTGAGCCAAATCGAGTTGCTTAGATACCGTCATCGATCTGTCTTTCAAAGTTGGCAAGGTTGATGATGCCGAGAGGTATTTGTTAGAATGACGATTTTACCAGGGGATAATTTTGTTGGTATCAGTGTTGCTTAACACTATGGGAATTGGAAGAACCTAAGTTCCAATTATAGGAGGTGTTGGATGGGATATTTATTTGTCCCAGTATTATTTTTTTTTCTTGAGAAGATCTGGAACTCTTTGTTCAAAGAGACATGAACCTTTGAGATTAGACATTGATTGTCGATGATGGAATGCGGTAGTTATAGAAGGAAATGAATATCCTTCATGCATGGTGGATCGAGGATCTATTTAGATCAGCTATAGGACACCTGTGTATACTCTAGGATTGATTTATGACTGGTGTGTTGATATTATAGTGACATGGTGTCATACAATTATCATGGTCGTTGTGATGATTGATATATCATCAGCCTAGAGTAAAGAGGATGCAGGTGTGTAGCGATGACAATTTCATACTTGGTATGAATTGTATGAGCCTTTGATTATCTTATTAGACATATTGACGATTTAGTCATCCAGGGATTTGGGAAGTCGTGTATTCTGGACACGATTGGATCAGTTGTGATAATTGGAGTTGCGTAACTTGGCCACTGGTGATGGTGGTAGTTGGAGTTGTGCACTCGACCACTGTAGATGGTGGTTTCCTTGTGTTGATTTGATTATTACCATAGATATGGATAGGGTGCTCATCAGTATCTTCATCACTCTAGCAGTACTACATCGCTGACTAGTTGGATCAGGAAGGTGATGGAATTTACTTGGTTTGAAGCTTGTGAAACTAGTTTTAGGGTTCAAACGATGGTTGACTTTTACGCCAGTGTTGGCTAATCATCCTGGTGTGGATGGAAGGGTAGTGACCAGGGATGCATCATTTCGGGGATCGGAGCGAATCCGATGCCATTGAATAAGACGTATCTTAAGCTTACGGCAGTTAAAGAACTGCGAGATAAGCTATCATATATATGACGTGGACTTAGCAGTTATTATGTTATTTTGTAGAGGTGAGGAGCAGGAATGCTCAAGGGGATTTGGCTAGCTACTGGGTAGCTGCATAGAATTGTTAGAACACGGATAGTTGTAACTAGGGAGATTGGTTATTATAATCACCCAGTCACCTCCCGTTCTGTGCGATAGAATGGATTTTAGACAGTAGATTTCTCTTGTGAGAAAATATTTCTCCGTCTCCGAGGAGAATAGTAGGTTACATAGTTGCATTCGAATTTAGGAAGAGTTACTTTTAATTCAGAACAGCAGATAGATTCCTGTCGTGATGATAGAGGGAATCTACCATAGAGTTATACTCTTGCTCTATCCGTTTGGAGTAAGTGATAGTTGAATTCATATGTCATCTGTAGCTAGGTAGCTACCTGACATCTTGACTGCCCACGAGACCCGGTCGTGGTAGCATGCTGTTGCGTGCAGTCCATAGTTAGATAGCTATATACTCTATCTGCACACGAGACCCGATCGTGGTAGCATGTTGTTGCCCACAAACATTGAGTCTTTTATTGCCTGTCTACCCACGGGTCCTGTTCGTGGTAGCATGTGATTTTACGCGTAGACAGTGCTCTGTATATTGCCTATCTGCCCATGAGTCCCAGTCGTGGTAGCATATCATTGCCTGCAGATAGTACCTTTTGTATTACCTCGAGAGCCATGAGGCTTTATCATGATATTTTGATAATTATTGCTAGTAGATTGCGGTAGGTTGTATATGTTGCAGATATGGATTGTATCCGGAAAGTAGTAAGTATTGAAACGTTCTGCGTGGTGGAACAACATGCGGGACATAGTTGATTTCACAGTCTGGTGTTCAGTGTGTCAACTAGTAAAAGTGGAATACTAGTAATCAACAAAGTGGTGTATCAAGATGGAAGTGGGAGCCTAGTATGATGGACAGTGTTGGGAGATTATTTAGAATTCGGAAAGGACTTGATGTGATTTCGAGTAATCAGTGATCGAATAGCTGAGCCCACTCATTTTCTATTGATCCATAGGATGAGTGTTGGATCGCTGGATAGGTTTATACTGTGAAGATTTCCGGTTCATGGAGTATCTTTGAGTATCGTATGTGATAGCGATTCAGGATTTACCTTGCGATTCTGGCAAAGTCTTTAACAG
The DNA here is from genome assembly GCA_025175895.1 of Wurfbainia villosa. Lineage (NCBI taxonomy): Eukaryota > Viridiplantae > Streptophyta > Magnoliopsida > Zingiberales > Zingiberaceae > Wurfbainia > Wurfbainia villosa. The sequence continues at coordinate 4,984,226 of CM046002.1, read as the reverse complement.
GTCACGGATATGGAGTTCCACTCTGGTACAGTTATGAACCTTGTGATAGGTAGTCGATAGGAGGATACTATTCATACTTTGGAAGGGTTGTTGGAAGTAGGTGTCAGAGCTCTATATCAGTAACTCTACTTAATCACTTGAGGTGTGACTTATCTCCAGATTCCTGAGATGGTTGTTGAGACATCTCGTACTCATACATGAGTGGAAAATTTGGAGACGAAATTTTTATTAGTGGGGGAGATTATAAAATACCGAAAAAAAATATAATACTGGTTAATTAGGAAGAATACCCTATGGGATTTTTTTTCGGAATTGTTGGAAAATTTTCTGGATTTAAATGGGGCTTGTACGGGATATGTATGGGGATAAGAAAAATAGGCTTTTAAAGAGTATGTTTTAATTATTTAATAGGTATAATTAACCTAAGTTATAAACCTAGGTTATAGGTTAATCCTATCGTTATTTTCCCGACCCGTTTCCTCACGCGTGCGTTACTCGGCGTTTTTGCGCCGATCCTTTTCTTTTACTCCGCGCGAGCAATTTCTCAACAGTTTCCCATTTATTCCCGTCACGATTTCTCCCGTTCTTCGTCATCTTCTTTCTCCTTCGGCCAGAGCAAATCTCCGCTCGTCTTCCCTTCTTCTCCAAAGCGCACAGTGGCCGAGCCCTTTTTCCTTTCGGTCGTCTACCTCCTTGCCTTGAGGCTGATGGAAGGGGAGGAAGCCGACGCCTTGCTTCTCTGCGATCCAGCGTCTGCCAATGCTCTCTTGGTGGGAGATCCGGCCGGAGAGCAGGTTACCGAGCAGCGCCGCTGGGGGTGGTTCGAGCGAGTGCTCAATTCGAGCAGGGAATTGGCAGCAACGCCAATTCGACTTGATTTAGAGTCACCTCTGCCCCAATTGCCGCGGTAGCTAGGTAAGAGTCGGTTTCCTCTTACCTTGGACGGGATCTAGGTTATAGCTGTGCATCTTCCCTTTGTTGAGCTCGATCAGTGTTTTGGGTGGTGGTCTGGTGCCGGTGAATAGGGGATAAAGGAAGTGACGTCGGCGTAGCTCCTATTGTTGGTATATGTCTTGACTTCCTTGTTTTCTTTTGGTCCATTTTGATTCTGTGAATTAGAGGGGTTGTGGCAGTGTGGTGAATCGAAGCTATGAGGTTCCGTTTAGGGATGTATGGCTGTAATTGGGATGTTGCTCAGCTATACATGGGTTTCCTTCGGTGGAACAAGATGGATAGTGTTCTGTAAGGTTGTGGTAAGCTGTGAACAGTTGCACCGGCTATGCACGACTAGGTGTTTGGAGGTTTGTTAGGATGTGGATGTTTGTGATGAGATTGATGCTTGGGGGTTAGATGTGTTGATAACGACTGTGAGTGGGAGTGTTGGTCGGTTGTGAAGGCAGTGGGGGTTGTGAGTGTATCGTGTGAGGTGATGTGGGTTGTTCTAGTGAACAAATCAAATTGTTAGGGTCTGTGATTGGGTGAACATGGTTGTAAATAGTTGTGGATTAAGCTGGGTTCCAACTAGGGTGGTTATATCCCTAAATTGGTGTAACAGTAGGTTGTTAAGGGGCCATGAACGGTTGTGATGGCTGTGAATGGTTGTGGATGAGTGTGTTCGTGTAGGATCTGATGTAATCATTGTTGTGTGCTTGGATTTGATGGTAATTATGTTATATGCAGGTTTTGGTCACAAGATAGGAGCACGAACATAAAAGGCAATTGGTATTCTTCATTGCAGGCGGGTATTTTGACTTATTTTTTAGATATAGTCATGTTGATATGCTAGTTAGTATAGCTCGCAATAATTTTCATGTTTATCTGCCTTGCATGTTTTTGTGCCTACTTGATACATGCATTTGATCGATTTATGATTATATCTTTCCTGTTTTACTTGGATCATTGATATGTACTTATTGGTTGTGCATATTATTCGGATATGTATTTTTATTGGTATTACATGCTTTAGTATCATGCACCATCTTGCATGATTGCATGCTGGTTGGACGGGGTTCCTTTATAGTTGAGCCCACAGCCAGTTACATGGTCTGCACACGCTGCCACTCATGGGTTAGTGGTACATCAAGACGGTGTGTGCAGTTGCTCTGTCAGGCTCTGCTGGTCCGCTCATGGGTAGCGATGAGGCAGCGTGGTAGCGGGCAGGGATCCCTCCTCTAGTCTACGACACCGGGAGATGAGAGCTTTGCTCCCCCACTCTGTTTGGGGCAGGAGGATAGTTGTACTCCGACAGCATCCTGTCCACTCGGTCACTCAGGAGCAGTGATGGTAGAGTGAACAGTTGTCATAGCCCTACCCACTCGGCTTCACCATCGCATGTGAGGCAGTTGACTGGCATCAGGGGTGACCATGTCATTTGCACCGCATGCATTTTGCATGGATAACATTCATATTGTGTTTTCTGCATTTTTATTGCTGCCTTGGATGTTGCATATGATTGTCATGCATACATGATACATATTTGTATATGGTCTGATGACTTTATTTCTTCTAGTATGGCACATGCTTCTATATCAGGGTAGGAGATTCAGGTAAGTATAATCCTTTTGTATTTCTTTCTTGCATACCCTATATATGAGACTGTACTGGCATGATTGTTATTGTTAGTTATATCTTACTTTGCATATCGACTATATTTGCTGAGTTCTTTGAACTTACCCCGTTGTTTTATATCTATTTCAGAATGAAGCTGTCAGGAGAGTCCAATTGCCAAACCCCCTCGTCGTGATAGTTTTATTGGTTATTTGATTTGTGAATTTGGATTTTGATTAGAAGATATGTTTAGGATTGGAGTTGAATTTATGTACTCGTGGATATTTGGTGTCCTTATGGACCTTTGTTCGGATTTTTTATTCGATTGGATTTGGTTGAGTATTCCTGCCCAGATGGCAGAAGGGGTAGGTTTAGATGTGATATACTTTTGGTTATATCCTTTGAATGTTGGCCTGAGGCCTATTTATGACCTGCGTGTATTGTTTGGATTCCGATCGTGTTGACCGATGTATAGTGGTCGTGTAGGCCTTGTATGCAAGATTGGTATTGTCACCCGTACAGGGGAGATGCTGTCGGATTTTTGTCTGGCGGGGTCTCCCTCGGGACGTGACAATTATAGCATAACACAGAAGGTTCTATAGTCAATTGATAAATATGATCAGTTAGCCGTGATTACTACAGTAGAGTGAAGAATGTTTAGAAGTTGACTGATGCATTGTAGCATGCATAGAATTTGATGTGAATCAACCATTAAGTTGACAGGTTAAAATAACAGTTGAATCTACATGGGATCAGTTGACTGGTGTGTAAGGTCAATCGACTGATTAATAAAATTAGCTAGATAATAACCCTATAAAAGAGAGTTTCATAATAATTTGAAGATTTCAATTCTTGGAAACATTGAACAAGAAATGTTGTTACATTCCAGACCTTTAAGAGTCAATTCAAAGCAATCAAACTAAGAGCAAGAAAAATTTCACTGTGTACATTATTTTTCATCTTGTATTTCACTTTACTTTCATTCTCTTTGTATTTGGTTATATTTATTTGCAAAGAAATATATTATAAAATATTTCTCCATCTCCGAAAGATTTTTGAGAAGGATAAAGAATAGTAGTGAGACCACTATGGGCTAGGTCATTGAATAGGAACTAAGGATTCGAAACCACATAAATTAAATTTGGTATATTGTGCTTGTGATTTTTATTGTTTTATACTTTATTTTTGTTGCATATAATATTTTATAGACGAGCACAAACACAATCGATGATAGATGACAAATGCTATTTACCCTCTCTCTAACGGCGTACGGTCCCAACATAAACATCAAAATACCTTGGTCTAATATGATCAAACTGGAGCATGATTGCACCAACAAATTACTCATAATCGATACAATACACTAAACATGCAGAATTGACTCAATCCTATCCAGTCCACAAAAGCCAATAATCGAGTCTACTGAAATCTACTAATTTATATTTGGAACCTAGGGTTTGAGTTGAATACCCCTCTACCCTTTCTATTCTCCATCACCTTTCTTTAATTTCCTCATTTCTAGTTATCTTCTAAGCTTTCTCATGCCCTAAAATCCATTCCTAAAACTCTTTTGAGCAACATGGATGCTAGGTAGCAATTTGTTCAACTCAAATCTACTTTATTTCATTTCTTCTTTAGTCTAATCTTAAATTTGGTGGTTCTTTTAATATTTGTGTACCTCAATGCATGCATTTATCACCATTGCACGTATATGTATCCATTACTTTAAATTGAATTGTTATCAACCTATATTATAGACCTAGATGACAAAAACATTGAGTTGGATATTTTAAAGTGCAAACTTTACATGTTGTGGGTTCATGATGCTTTGTGGAGTCTATACACTTCCTATCCCTGATTTTCAAAGAATAACTTATAAAATAATTTCATGAATGTGTTTAAGCTTGCTCCAATGAATGTGTTAAAGCTATTTATAATATGTTATCTAAACCAACAATTTTGAAACCTATTGTAGCAATGTAATAGGGATTGTGAATCATTATCATTTAGTTTATTGAGCTAAATTTATAAATGTTGACCTTTGCAAGGAATTCTATAACTTGTGGCCAATTAGGGTAGAAAATACACAAATGGAGCTCAAAGAAATCGATCATGACTCGCCATGGTTAAGTAGGATTAATGGTTGACTTGATGTGATCAAGTGTCTTAATGTCTTGAAGGCTTGTAACAAGTTGGACTTGAAGGTGATCGATGAAGGATGGTATAAAACATTTGAATGATAAAAATTTCTTGGCAAGGTGGACTGTAGGATAAGGAGCCTAAAGTTGTTAAAGACTTGGAGATAGGGTCTTTGGTTAATAAGTGAGGACCTTGAGGCAAGGAGTCTTTGGCAAAGAAAGGAAAATTAATATTTGGAGGCAAGAGTTTTTGAGAAATATCATCATCGATTATGCAATGATTGAAGACCTTGAAGTTTTATGAGACGTGAGAAATCACATGTGAATTGTAATATGAGGCTTATGCTTTTAGGTAACATCATCGCGAATAATATGGGTAAATTAGGAAGAGAAAATACCTAGTTAGCTTATAAAGAGCCTTGGACCAAAGAACAACATATTTTTTTTATTATAGTTGATGGTCAACCATGATCCCAATCTTTGTATACATTTATGAGGAAAAAAGTCAAGTAAAATTGGGATCTCCAAGTAGATTTAGTCAATTAAAAATTGGAGTTAGCTTGACTTTTCTCTTTAAAAAAAGATGTGTTTTTATAGTGGATTTCAAGAGTGATTCACCTAGTGAAATAATAGGCCATCGAGTACAAACTAGGATTCAAATAATGTAAAATAACTTTCTCAACCTTGTTTATCATTTGTATTATTTTATTCTATTTTCATTGCATATAACTCTTGATACAATCAAACCAATCCACTCGTGAGCATATTGCAATATCAAAGCATAAAGAACTTCTTGGAAGTCTTTAAGTTCACCATTTTTCATTACAAATAGTTTTTGAAAACACCTTTAACCAAAAATAAAAAATTATGAAATGATTTTATATGTTGTTTAAATAGATAATATCTAAATATAGGACTTCTTGTAAGTCATAGGAGTGTTAGATTTAATCATGCTTTGTTTTTTCTCATTACATCTCAAGCAAGTGCATGTGTCTAAATATGTTTTTTTTTTAAAAAATATAGATCTCATACTCGTGAATGGAGTACTCTTATATATTTAAATAAAAATATATTAATTTATAAAGTTAAAAAGTTTTCGAATATAAAAGAAGTAGGCGACAGAAATGATGTTTATTTTGATTTATTTTGATGAAGGAAAATATATTTTAATTTCAGATCTGTGTTCCATTATAATCCTCTGATTCACCCACATGGTTATGCCTCGATTTTAGCATCAACTTTGTTTAAAATAATAATAATAATAATAATGTTCATTTAGCATTTATTAAGTCACACAGGATTAAATATTCACGTGATCAGATTTGTTTAATTCACATATGGCTCCAAAATGGTAGCAATTAAGAATTTTTGTTTTATTTTTTTAACTAAAGGTGAATTGATTTTGATAGTTCATGTTTTAAAATAGCTTATGTTTTCACATTTACCTGTAAAATTTAAAAAGTTATAGACTTTAGATAAAGGGAATAGCTTAGAATATGAGAACCTTTTTTAATAACATTTTCATATATAAATTAATTAGTTTATCTAAGACTATAGCAAATATTATCTTCATGTATGTAGTTTATCTATGACTAAAATAAATTAAAAAAATTAAAAAAAAACTCTTTATTGTCATTAAAAAGAAGTCTCTTTTTTCAAATAATATAAATCGTTCTCATCTTATTTTTTGTCCCTAGTTTTATTTGATGTAAAATAGTTCAACTAAAACTATTATATCTTGTAGTAATTTTAATAAAAACAGTTATATATTATAGTAATGTTGGCCAAAACTATTATAACAATATTAAAAAAATAGTATTTTTAATTAAAAAATAAGATAAAATACCTTTCTAATATTTTTTTTTACATGGAATATCCTTTTGATAATAATAAAAATAATGGGTTATAGTTAAACAATTTATGGTTTAGGAATTTAGTTCAATAGGTTTAGGATTTTACCAAAATTTTTAGAATTTAAGGTTTAACGTGTCTTTTAAATCCAGTAGAGCCATTCTATTCTTAAACCTTCAAAGATTGTCTTTTTCTTTTCTCTTTTCTTTTTAACATAAATGCTAGGTAAACCTAAACTTGGAGAAATCCAAAAATAATTTCACTATGATTATTTTAAAAGTTTTTTTTATGTCTACAGGGCAGTTTTACTCAAGCTACTTAATCGTCTTATACTGGTCAAATTTCATAATCAAACGCTCTATTATACCACTTAGGAACCTCTTTAGTCTTTTTATACTTTCATTTTTTATTTATTTCACTTGTTTATATATGTTATGTAGCAATTTATATATATATAAAACTACTCCCTAAACCTAAAATAAACAAAATTTATAAATAAATACTCTATTGTTCCTTTTAGAACCTCGAGTGCTATTTCTTAACTTTTGACAAATTTAAAAGTTTCTTTCAAAACTACTATATAGGCGTAAACTTATCAAATTTTAAAAGAACACCTCTTTATAGTGTTCCCTAGTGACTATAGACTCATCCATGTTTTTTTATTTTATTTTATTTTTTAATTTTGATCAGTTTAGATTCAAATAACAGTTTTAACCAAAACTCCAAAACTACTGTATGCATCAAAACTATCTAACTTTCAAAGACAACCCTTTTATTATATTCTCTAGACCCTTTAAAGTCATTTATATCTTTTTTTCCCAACTCAAGCTAGTTGAGTTCTAGATAACATTTTTGCTTAAGATTGCTAAATAGGCGTAAACTATATAAATTTCAAAGAAACCCTATCTATTATATTCTTTAGAGGTTCTAGAACCACTTGTACTCTTGTTTGAGTCCTAGAGACCATGTATTAGTGTCCAAAACTCTTACATTCACCCAAATTGACCCAATTCAAAGATGATCCCTCTATTGTATTTCATGGAGCCTTTGGAGTCATTATTATAGGATTGAAAATGTGGTAGAAGAGGGGTGAATAGTATTTTGCTTGACTTAATCATCTTGGATTGTTAGTGGACAGCGGAAAATATGAAATAAAACAATGACAATAATACAAGCACAAACAAATCAAGATTTATGTGGTTTAGTGATCCCCTAGGGTTTTATTCAATGGCTTATATCTCACGAGTCACTATCTTTCTCCTTGTTTGAAATCTTCTAAAGGTGAAAAAACTTCTTACAAACCTTGTCTTCAAGAAATACACAAATACAAAATGTGTAACATAAAGAATAAAATAATAAACAAACATAACACTAAAATGATCGCCTCAGGAAGCTTTGAATGCATAAAGTACTAGTCTTGGAATCTCCTAGATCACACGAACATCACTAACTTTAAAAACTTTGCAAGTAGTCATGATTGATGAAATATATTGACTGCTTACTCGAAGTTGCTTATATGCTTATATAGTGATGTTTTGGACACCCAAAGGGGCTTCTAGTTGCCGAAATCATGTCCTTATCAAATAGTGCAGTCTCTGTTGTTTATCCATGTTTTAATCAACCCGACCTACTTTCGGTCTCTTGGACTACCACTTTGTCAACTTTTGCATCCACATACATGTCGAATCACACATTGACTGGATAACAATCCACTATTGATTAGACATTCTAGTTGCTTGAACCGTTTCTGGATGCTCTGACCAATAGTCATCTGATAACATCAGAACTTATCCTAACCGAGACTTATCTTTGACTCTCAGTCACCTAGGCGTCCTTTTGATCTCCTAGAACATCTGGTCAATCAGAAACCTTTTCAGATTGCCTAGAAATCTATTTTTCCTGTAACACAAGGATTAATCCGAATACAAAATAGAATATAGAAATATGCCTAGTACTTGCTCTACTTAATCTACTAGACTTGCTTAGTAATTAGTCTACGTAACTTATTGAGGCTTCTTTACATACTTGGAGTTCACTCCTCCAAGACTTCTATTTTATCTAGAGTTTACTACTCTAGGACATTTAAACCTACCTAAAGTTTACTCCTTTAAGACATTCCTCTTGCCAAACATTCAATTCCCCTTTGACCTACTTACCTTTAACCTATGTAGACTTACATTTACCTAGAATTTACTCCTTTAAGATTTCCATACTTGCCTAACATCCAATTTTCTATAACCTTCTAGGACTTTCCACTTATCAAACATCCGATTTCCCTTTGACCTACTTGGACATTACATCTACCTATAGTTCAATCCTCTAGGATTTCCCACATTGTCTAACATATAGTCTCCTGCAATATACTAGGACTTCCAACAACTATCAAGCACCCGATTACTTTTGACTTACTTGGATTTTACATTTACCAACTTTAGTCAATCTTGACTATACTTGCATAATTAAACATATTATCAAACATCAAAATACTAAAATGAAGGTCAATTGCACCAACAATTCCTTCCTTTTTGATGTTTGACAATATGTTTAAGTTAGAAATCCATTAATCTAATTTCTCAAGTCTTATACCAAATCATAAAGATTTTTAACTTAAATCCTTTTATTCTCTCCCTTTGACATACATTAAAAAGAACTTTTAAGAAAAATCAAACTTGTATTTTCCTTTGATGTCTTTACAAGAAGGATAAAATACTACTCATCCTCCTCCTTTCAATGACAATAACTTTGCCTATTCGAAGGGTAGACTGAAGTACTACCTAGCGAATGATATTGAGAATTGCATTATAGACAAGATAGGATCCAGTTTGCTAAGAGATGCAAATAGTCAACAATTGGACTTTGAGTCTCGGAAAAGTGACAAAAAAAGGAAGGTTCGAGACAATGCCAAGATCACAATCACCTTGTAATGTGGATCTAATTTAAGAGCAATTAAGCAAAGTTGGCTCATTTTAAAGTGCAAAGGAACTATGAGAGAAATAAATTGAGCTCCATGAAGGGACAATTGACTCAAGGACTGCTAAAAGAGATTTTTTGTTGAGTCAACTTTAGAATCTCCAGATGAAGGAACGAGAATTAGTGAGTCATCTTCACAGAAGATTCAAGGAGATTATTAATAGTCGACATTCAATCAGGGAATGGATTCAAAATCATGACCTGATCAAATACGTGTTCAAGGCATTTCCATGGATTACTTTATAGGCATCTATAGTCGATGCATATAAAGTATCTAGGGACTTGTCTAATATTAAATTAGATGAATTATTTTGTGATCTTGAACTTCATAAGCAAACTAACCTTGATCAATGAGAGAAAAATATAACTTTATTTGCAGGTAAATAGGATGTAGTCAAAGTAAAAAAAATTGAGTCCAAAGCTGAATTCAAGTCCAAATCTGAGTTGGAACCATGTACTAATGAAAAAGACATATCCTCCAAGATTGCTAATATGGTAAAGAAGATGATGAGAGGAAGAATTTCACCAAAAAAGGAGTCAAGAAAGAAATTCAAAAAAAAAAAAAAAAGATCAAACTAATGATACAAAATTCATTGCTATGAGTGCAACAAAAAGGGACAATACAAGTTAGAATGCTTCAACTGAAGGAACCAAAGATAGATAACAATCCCAAGAAACATTGAAGAAAGAAGGTTCTAAAGGCAACTTGAGATGAGTTATCATTAGAATTAGAGTTACCTAGTCAATTTTATGGCACTCATGTCTAAAACTTCTATACTTGAGTTTGAACTAGAGTCAAACCAAGATTCAAAGGCAGAATTAGACACAAAATATGATGAAGTAATTGGTGACTCAAATAAGTTCACTGATGAGGTAATGGATCCCCTAATTGAAAAATTATATGCTACAATCACTTATTTAACTAAGACTTTAGCTAGGTCTAAGTCAATATTCAAATCACTCCTTAATGAGGTTAAAGATCTTAAGGGGGAGACTAACTTTGACTCATCGACTAAAAAGGTTCAAAATGGAACCTCAACTCAAGTGTCACAACTTGAGGAAAAGAATTCTGCCTTTAAAATGCAATTTAAAGAGCTAAAGTTAATTTGAAAAAGTTTACATTGGGATTTAGCTATTTAGATATGATATTTGGATCTCAATGTGCTATGTATAATAGAATTGAACTTGAATTTAATTCAAGTCAAAAACACATGTATATGTATTTGTTAAGTAGAAATAAAATTAATTGGGTTAAATATAGAAAGATTTGAGTTCCCAAGTTGTATATAGTCAATCAAGTAGGACTCAACTCTTTTTGGATTTTCAAATGTTGTATTCATTATGTGAATGTCAATTCAAATTTTGATTATTTTAAACCTAGTAAAAGATTAACATAAAATTTCTATTTAGGAGAGCTAAACATAACATAAAACCTAGGTTTGGAAAAACATATAGAAATAAAGCTCCATTTTAAGGGAGCTAAATTTATCTAACTTAGAAATTAGAATAAACTCATTTTTATTCACATTTATCTATTATATCCAATTTTCTTTTATATTTGTTTATTTATTTACTTTATTTATTTTTAAAAAGAATTTACCATAGAATTACATAAACTTATAGATCTAGACCACTTTCACATCTTCTAAAAATATTAAAATTAATTTTTTAATATGTATTAAGCGGTACGTGGACATGAGATGCTAAGAATCATCCCTTAGTTCTAGATATTGATAACAGGGCATCGACATGAACTAAGTGTTGGGACCAATTTGATGCACTAGAGGGGGGTGAATAGCGTTGTTTGATTCACGTTTCGATTGCGTGTTTGTCTCTACAAAAATGTTAGCAGCGGAATACAAAATATACATGACAAAAATACACACAATCACAACAAGGAGATTTTATGTGGTTCAGAACCTACGGTTACTACTCCACGATCGGACTTTAATGTCTAATCCACTAAACCTCTTTCTCCTTCTCGACAACACATCGAAAGTGGAGAAACCTCGTACAAAAGCTTACAACAGTAAACAAACAATACAAAATACAAACAAATGGAAGAAATGAAATTACAACACTTTATAAGTAAACTTTTGGATGTTTGATCTTTTGGTTGCTTTGAATGACTTTGAAGACATGGAATTACAATAGCACTTCCCTTCAAATTCCTCAAGAATCGGCTTCCTTCAACCTCCTTCTTGAGCTCCTTATAAAGTTGCAACTCGGACTGATTTTCGTCTTCTAGTTGACTGCTCTTACTTAGCAATCGACTGGTCACAATACCGTTGTCTCACAATGACTTAATCCACATTAGATTAAGTCGAACAGTCGATTATCATGACCTAGCAGTCGACTGCCATAGGCACCAGTCGACTACTATAAACCAGTAGTTGACTGCCAAATATTCTGTGCCTTGGACACTTAATTCCAGTCGATTTCTCATCCCTAGCAGTCGACTGCTAGTGGTCAGTCGACTACTAAATCCTAGTAGACGATTGCCAAATCCATAATCAATAGTCGAGCCTCAATCGACTACTCGATGAGTCGACTGGGTCATAACCTCAATCGATTGCTCCAAGTCAACTGAGTCTCAAAGTGTCAAATACTCAATCAGTTGACTAGCTAAAGCCATCAGTCGAAGGGTAAATCTCAAACATGAGGTTTAACCCAAGTATGATCCCCTCATACTTGATACTCACCCTTCGCCTAGACCTAAATTTTCTAGTCATCTCCATCAGCCTCATGCCCTCAGGGTTCATCTGAGTCCTCCATAACTCATTCACTCTTCACGTTAGCCTTCAGATGCTTCCATCGACTATGTCATGCTAACCAAGTCTCCTTTACCAAGAGGTCACGCCTCCGGAACATCTTCATTGTCAAGCCTCAATGCTTTGACTTTCACCACCAAGACTACACCCTTGGACTTATGAAACCAAGACTACACACTTGGACTTATGTGGCCAAGATTGCACCCTTGACCTTTTCTTTGCCAAGTATCTATACTTGAACTTCTCCATTGCCAAGAATCCATTCTTGGACTTTCCCTTGCTAAGTCTCCAAACTTAGACTTCTACTCGAGTCTCACTCGAGCTAGGTCAACCTTGATCTGAGGCCGATTGCTCTAACAATCGCCTCCTAACATCTCCCCATATGACCTTGGATATTTCAATCATACACTAGTCATATGGTCAAACTATATTGATAAACACATTGACAATCCCATTATCAACCCATTGTCAAATATAAAAATCCTACTCGAGTCCCACTCGAGTCTAGTCAATCGTGACCTGTGTCGATTGCACCAACAATCTCCTTCTTTTTAATGTTGACGATACCTTTAAGTTAAGTTGCCCCCATAAACCCAACTTAACTCTTCTTATGCCAAAGTATAATGAAGGTTTACCTAACTCAATCCCTCACTTCTTTTCCTTTAGCATGTATCAAAAAGTCTACCAAGGTTTTCATTGTCTCATCTCCAAACGAAATCCTACATTCTCCCCTTTTGTCAAAAATCATCTTACATGCCTTCATTTTCCTTAGTAATACTCCCTTATCACTAAATGCAAGGCATTCCTCATTCTCCCCTTTTTATCAAAATTTATCCATCCTACCTTGATGGATGAACTCCCCCTAAAGGCTTAACCCCCCTTACCATTGCACTAACAATGTCCTTGGAAAGTTTCTAAGCCTATAGGAAATCTAACCAATCGAAAATAAGGGCAAAAGTTTAAACTTGAACTTTAACCTCCCTTAAAATTTGATACTCCATCCTAACTAACCCTCCTAATCATTTTCAATGATTATTTCCCCCTTCTAATGCTTCTCTAAGTATATCATAGGGTTAGGAGAAGTTAGGATACCTTAGGGGTGTTGATAATTAGCTAATCTTTGTTCAACCAAAATCAGACATAGCAGTCGGTTGAAATCAGAAACCAATCGACTGCACCACCACCAGTCAACTGCTCCAAGAACCAGTCGACTAGTTTCTGAAATTGCAGAAAACAAACTTCATAAATGAAATTTAAAAATTCACAAGTAATTATAATTTTTTCTAAAAATCTTGAAATTTTATACGTATAATACTCATATCAAATAGTATGGGTGAAAAATAATTTTAAATTAAAATACTCATTATTGTTGGTGTAATCAGACCCAAAGGATATTTTTGGTGATTGATAAGGGTTTAAGTCAAGGTGATAATTATGTGTTATCTCATACGGTTGTTTGAGAGGTATTTTCAGGAAATCTCTTGTAGGTCGAGGACTGGATGCAAGATTGATGAAGACCCGGACGTGGAGTCCTGGCAAGTGAAGACCCGAACGAGGAGTCTTGGCAGTGAAGTCCCGGAGGCGCGACCTCTTGGCAGTGAAGACCCGGACAGGGAGTCTTGGCAGTGAAGTCCCGGAGGCGCGGCCTCTTGGCAGTGAAGACCCGGACAGGGAGTCTTGGCACGAAGTCCCGGAGATGATTCCTGGCATGGAAGACCTATGAACAGTAATTCATAGGCATCAGGTAAAGGTGTAGTCGAGGTGACGCCTCGACTGGAACCTACTGCTCTTGTCGAGCAGAAGGTTGACTCATACCCGATCGGCGACGCCTCGGATCGATGCTTGGTTCAACTAAGCGAAGGAGGTGTCGGCCGAGAGCTCGACTACTCGACAAACAGCAGGTTACTCGATCGATCGGCCGAGGCGGCGACTAGAGCTTTGATCCAACCGAAGCGAGACGCAAGGGGCCGGGAGCTCGACTGTTGCTCTGTTCAGTTGGAACCAAGGCTTACCAGTCGAGGCGGCGACTCGACTAGAGCTTTGATCCAACCGAACAGACGCAAGGGACTGTCGACTGGGAGCTCGACTGTTGCTCTGTTCAGTTGGAACCAAGGCCTACCAGTCGAGGCGGTGACTCGACTAGAGCTTTGATCCAACCGAACAGACGCAAGGGACTGTTGACTGGGAGCTTGACTGTTGCTCTGTTCAGTTGGAACCAAAGCCTGCCAGTCGAGTCGTCGGATCATCGCCTCGACTGGACCTATGTTTTCAACGGAAATAAAACTAATTATGGTCTAAATCTTACCGTTGAAGCCATTAATAAATGCTAATTAATGCTCCAGTCGAGGCACCAGCTGAGGCGACTCGACTGGGTGGGTAGAAAAGCCCTAATCAGGCTCGAGCTATCAAGTATTCTGGGCTTATATATTTCAAAGTTAAGAAGAATAACTAACGATAATTTTCTGATGAAAAGACACGGGTGAAAGAGCTTCTTGATTCAAAAAGCCTTCATCATCCCACAAGAGCTTTAACAATTCAACAAGCAAGGAGCAGTACCATTCTCTCTGAAATTTGTATTTGTTTTACTGCTTCTTCAGTGACTACTGTAAGTTTTCTTGTAAAGTTTCTGATAGACTGTGCAAAAGGGTTTCTCCACCTTCGGTGTATCACCGAGAAGGAGAAGTTTATAGTGGTGGTGTGCATCACTAGAGCCGACGAGGGCTCAACCGTGGAGTAGGGATTTGTGTTTCGAACCACGTAAAATTGGGGTGTTTGCGTTTGTTATTCTTTCTGTATTCGTTGTCTTGTTTCCGCTGCGTACTAATCATTGTAGAAAGGTACAACGAATCGAAAAGACAAGCGTAGCTATTCATTCCCCCCCTTTCTAGCGACGCCAACGATCCTACAATTGGTATCAGAGCCTGGTGCTCTTCTTCGGATTCACAACCGCAAGAGCAAGTTCAAATGGCGATGCAAGAAGGTTACAACACAAACAGGCCTCCATTCTTTGACGGAATGAACTTCCAGTATTGGCGAAGCCGGATGGAGTACTATCTCATGACTGAGATAGATATGTGGTTTTCGGTGGCAACCAAGGCTTACGACACCGATGGGCGACGGAAGGCAAAGTACTTGAGTCCGAAGGTGGATCGCTGAACAAAAATGCAAGGCGCAAGCAAATGCTAAGGCCACCGTGACTCTGCAATGTGGTCTAGCGAAGGATCAACTCAACAAAGTGGGTCTGCTCAGCGGTAGCAAGATCTCTGGAATAAACTGATAGAACTGAACGAAGGGACAAGAGACTCGAGGATAGCAAAGCGAGATCTCTACATGAACCAGCTGCAAAATCTTACTATGAAAGATGGCGAGACTGTTGGTGAGTTGCATGGAAGGTTCAAGGAAGTATTGAATGGGCTGCATTCGGTCGGTGAAAACTTGGAGAACAGAGACATTATCAGGTACGTCCTAAAGTCTTTTCCCCGAAATGCTTTATGGTCATCTATGGTAGATGCCTACAAAGTATCAAGGGAACTGTCTACTATAAAGTTGGATGAATTATTTTGTGAAATGGAATTACATGAGCAAGCTAACAAAGGTCCAAAAGAGAAAGGTATTGCTTTTGTTGCAGGTGAGCAATACAAGGAGAACAAGAAAAAATAGAAGAAGAAGGAGTCATCTTCATCCTCATCTGAGACTAGTGGTGACAGTGACGACGAGTCCTCATCCAGCGAGGTAGCCAATTTCGTGAGGAGAATGATGAGGAGAAGCAGAAAGTACAATAAGAAGGATGTAAAGAAAATCTTCGCAGACAAAAGGAAAGGTAAGTCATCACATAAATTTAGAGGTAAATTTGATGTGGTGTGTTTTGAGTGTAACAGGAAAGGGCACATCAAGAGTGAATGTCCTGATCTCAACAAGAAAGAGGATAAGTCCAGGAAGAAGGCATTGAGGGCAACATGGGATGACTCTTCTTCCAGTTCCTCAGAAGATGAAGACAGAGCAAAAGGAGCCAAGCATACGACACTAATGACGT
The DNA here is from genome assembly GCA_025175895.1 of Wurfbainia villosa. NCBI lineage: Eukaryota > Viridiplantae > Streptophyta > Magnoliopsida > Zingiberales > Zingiberaceae > Wurfbainia > Wurfbainia villosa. Next base: position 4,967,916 of record CM046002.1, on the reverse strand, counting down.
TTGATCACACAGATTCAGATGAGTCTTCACGGAAGGACACATCATCATCATCTGATGATGATGAGGTAACATCTCCTGAACTAGATAAATTGTATGAAATAGTAGCATGCTTAACTAATGCCTTGAGTAGATCAAAAATTAAAGCTAAGATGTTAAAATCAGAATTAGAGGAGCTTAAAACTCGTGATTACATTCTGCAGAAATTAGGATTGAGACTAATGAAATCGAAAAACTTAGGGAAGAAAACAATCTCTTGAGAGCACAAGTTGATGATCTCAAGTGCACACTTGAGAGATTCACAACAAGCTCTCAAACTCTTAACATGATTTTAGATTCCCAAAGGCGCTTTACAACAGAGCAGAATAGGCTACAAATCAACAAAAGGGAATTCAGATTTCATGTCATTAGTCAATAGAACTCATGTTGGTAAAGCAAACACAACTAAGACTTGGATTCCTAAAGCGGTATGTTGTAAGTGCTAATGGACCCAAAATCGTTCCAAAAGATCTTGTTTTTCGTGTTTGATTAGGTATCGGTCGAGGGGGAGTATCCAATGATGTGGGTCGTAGATAGCGGATGCTCCAAGCACATGACCGGGGACTCCACAAAGTTTGCTACATTTAAAAACAGGAGTAAAGGTCTTTCTTTTGGTAATAGTGGCAAACTAAAAGTCATAGGAGTAGGAGACATAGTAATATCTGAACAATTTAGGATTAAGAATGTTCTGCTAGTTAGAGGAATGGTTTTTAATTTATTAAGTGTCAGTCAATTATGTGATGAAGGATATAGAGTAGAATTTTATTCAACTAAATGCTTAATTAAACATAATGAAACCGACACTATCATGCTAGTAGGGACGAGGAAGAAAAATATCTATCAAGTTCAATTTAGTAGTGCTACTAACCTGCATGTGAAGTGTTTTTTGTCCAAAGAAGATGAATCATGGCTATGGCATCGGAGACTAGCACACGTCAACATGAAAAATATCAAGAGGTTGGCCAAGGAAGAGCTTGTGCGGGGTCTACCATTGCTCAAGTATGAAAAGGACAAGCTATGTGATGCATGTCAAAAAGGTAAACAAATAAGAGCATCACATAAAAGCAAGAACACTATAAGTACTTTAAATGCTTTAGATTTATTGCATTTAGATTTGTTTGATAGTAGCTCCACAAAAACCTTGAATGGAAGTAGATATTGCTTGGTAGTTGTAGATGATTATACTAGATATACATGGACTTTCTTTCTCAAACATAAGGATCAAACATTATAAATTTTTATTCCTTTTTGTAGAAGAATTGAAAATGAGAAAAACTCAACAATTAAAATAATTAGGAGTGATCATGGAGGAGAATTTGAAAATATGAGGTTTAAAGGAATTCGCATTGAAAAAGGCTATAAACATGAGTTTTCCACTCCTAGGACACCACAACAAAATGGTGTGGTAGAAAGGAAGAATAGAGCTTTGCAAGAAGCTGCGAGGAGTATGCTAAATGAGTATACTCTTCCTAGTTACTTGTGGGCTGAGGCAATTAACATCAAGATGCTATATTCAAAACAGAGTTTTGATACATAGATTCTTAGGAAAAACACCTCATGAACTATGGTTTGGAAAACCAACATCAAACATCTTAGGGTTTTGGTTGCAAGGTTTTCATATTAAACACTAAGGATCATCTAGGAAAATTCACCGCAAAAGGATGAAGGTGTCTGTTAGGATATTCCCTCACTAGTAAGGCTTATCGAGTTTACAACAAACGAACAAATTTGGTTGAGGAATCGTCAAATGTGGTTTTTGAGGAATGTAAAGACCAAATTGATTCTAAGGATAATAGTGATGCAGTAAAGGTCAAACTCAAAAGATTAAGTTTGAAGGAGGACACAAGTGTAGGGGGAGTCAAATCTGACTCCGAAAATGAAAAATCTAGATCAGAAGGGTCGTTGCTTGAGATTGTATCTAACAATGAGGTTCAAGAAACATCTCAAGTACCAAGATCCACTAGAATGGGCACTAGTCATTCCCTAGACCAAGTTGTTGGAGACATCCATCAAGGGGTGAGGACAAGATCATACTTTAGAAATGAAGTGAATCAAGTAGCATTAATCTCTGAAATTGAACCAAAAGTAATTGATGAAGCTTTGCTTGATCCGGACTGGATTATAGCAATGCAGGATGAATTGGGACAATTTGAGAGAAGTCAAGTTTGGGATTTAGTTCCAAGACCTGATCAAGCTACCATAATAGGAACCAAATGGGTATTCAAGAATAAATTGAATGATAAAGGAGAAATAATGAGAAATAAAGCTAGGTTAGTAGCCAAAGGATATAATCAAATTGAGGGACTTGATTATGGTGAAACTTATGCACCCGTGGCTAGGTTAGAATCCATTCGATTAATGCTAGCATTTGCAGCATATAGAGGATTCAAATTATATCAAATGGATGTGAAGTCAACATTTTTGAACGGGTTTATAAAGGAAGAGGTCTATGTTGAACAACCACTGGGATTTGAAAATTCTGAATTTCCAAATCACGTGTATAAGCTAAAGAAGGCTCTTTATAGGCTGAAACAAGCACCTCGTGCTTGGTACGAAAGGTTGTCAATTTTTTTAGTTGAGAGGGGTTTTAGAAGAGGTCAAATTGATCCCACACTTTTCGAAAGAAAGCGGTGAAGACATATTTGTAGCTCAGATTTATGTCGATGACATAATCTGTGGTTCAAACAATAGGGATTATCTCAATGAATTCATAGAACACATGGAGAGTGAGTTTGAGATGAGTCTAGTAGGGGAGTTGACATTTTTCCTTGGACTTCAAATCAAACAAACCAAAGAAGGAATTCATGTTTGTCAATCAAAATATGCCATGGAGTTGCTAAAAAGATTCAACATGGAAAATGTGAAGGAGGTTGCCACTCCAATGGCACAAAACACTCATCTAGATAGTGATGTAGATGGTAAACCTGTTGATCTAAAACGTTATAGGAGTGCCATAGGTAGTCTTTTATATCTTATGACAAGTAGACCTGATATAGTATTTGCGGTGGGCATGTGTGCACGATATCAATCGTGTGCTAAAGAGTCTCATTGGGTTGCTGTTAAAAGAATTATGAGATATCTTAAAGCAACAATATCAGTTGGACTGTGGTATCCCCGAACTGAGTCTTTTGATTTAGTAGGCTATACTGATTCGATTATGCAGATGCAAACTAGATAGAAAAAAGTACTAGCTGGGTTGTCAATTTAGGTTCAAGATTAGTTAGTTGGTCAAGTCAAAAGCAACATTGTGTTGCTCTTCCACCACCGAGGCCGAGTACATAGCCATGGGAGAGAGTGTGTCACAATTGTTATGGATGACTCACACATTGAAGGATTATGGTTTTTCATATAAGAACGTGCAAGTGCTTTGTGATAATATTAGCACGATCAACTTAACAAAAAACCCAGTCCATCATTCCAGAACAAAACACATTGAAGTGAGACATCACTTCATTAGGGATCATGTAGCAAGAGGAGATATTATACTCAATTATGTTGAGTCTAAGGCGAATCTTGCTGATATTTTCACAAAACCTCTTCCAGAAAATGAATTTAGTCATTTAAGAAGAGAGTTGGGAATGTGTACAGCTGAGTGAAAACTCTCCATGATCATAAGGACTAATTCATAAGTTCAAAAGAAATGGGAAAATAATGTTTGGGATACCTTTGGGAAACATCTCACACAAATCATAGGATTAACTATGCTTGTGTATTGCTAGATAGGGGTGAGATGTTAGGAGCAACCAATTTACTCAAATTGCTTGTTATGATGCATAACTTGAGTAATGCGGTTGAAAACTGCATGAATCATTAAGTTGACCAATTATGGGGAAGACTGATACATAATTCATGTGTATTTGGTTTAAAAAACATAATTGGACATTCCAACCAAGTAAAATTGGTTGGACATCTTAAAACTCAAGTGAAACATCCAATATATGTTTGATATGGTCGATAGAGGATATTGTCACTTTTAAAATGTTTTAAATACCTGAATACAACGAATTTGGAACTTAAAATATCTAAGACAAAAACGAACCTTCAGAATAACAGTCGAGACATTTCAATAATCGCCTCGACTGACAGAGGGTGTGAGCAAACAGAAGCGAGGCGCACTCGACCGACGCCTCGACTGATATAACGGTCGAGGCGTTCAACTTACCGCCTCGACTGCGTAACTAAGAAATATATAAGGAATTTCACTTACCGACTCTCCCAAACTCGCGACTCGCCTCGACTCCTCTCGCCCCGGTTCTTTCTCCTCTGTCGCCTAGCTGTCGCCGTTCAAGTCTCCGGCCAAGTTTAACACCGACAAAACCCTAGATTACCTCACTCACTCCTAAACTAACTTCAAGTAAGTTCTCCAGCCCCTCATTCCTTCTTTTGGTCAATCCCTAACCCTAGTCGACGATTTTCTAAAACCCTAGATTTTGCCAGATTTTCTAGGGTTCGCCAGTTCTGTTTTCTCTAGCTGGAGAAGGTGATTTCACAGAAGTCATCTTCCTGATTCCTCAAGACCAGTCAACAACAGGAAAAATGGCACCTAAGTAAATTTCTAAACTCATCTCTTTGATTACAAGACTTAGTAATATTGGGTAAACTAATTGGGTGTTGGTTATTGGCATTCATCATACCATCATATTGATTTTTTTTGGAACATCATTTTGGCATTCATTAGACAAAAACGTAGGATAGGCGAGTCAAGTGAAACACCTCAGGAAAATCCATCTACGGATCCCCGGTTTCCCTCCGCACATCATCAACATACCTTTACTGCCCACAAATTTAAGTTGATGCATACTAGATCATTAGATAAAGAATTTTTTGAAAAACATGCTCAACATGTTATACAAATGATCAACTACTATGGGCTCAATAAACTAGTCTATTGTGATCATGACATCAATATAGACTTAGTTAGTGAATTCTACAACAATCTACAACCTACAAGTTGTTGGGGATCGAATCGGTACGAATTGGCCGGCTAGAGGGGGGTGAATAGCCCTCGTTCGTTTGATGTCGTAATTCGCTCGTCTACAAAACATTAGCGCAAGCGGAAGCAATAAACTAAGACAAGCAAATAGAAATAAAACAAAGACAATACAAACACCGAGATGTAACGTGGTTCACGGCTACGCCGCTAATCCACGGTCCGATTCGTCCACGGTGAATCACTCCGCAATCTATCCACTAGATCTCTCCTTTGCACAAAGCTAGGTGGAGGTAACCTCTTTACAATCTCTCTTCTTACAATATAATGGAAATAAAACTAGTAAGAAGAGTGGAAGAACACTTAGAGCACTTTGGGAGCAATTTGGAGCATAAGCATTAACCCCCCAAAGCCCCATCCCCTTCCTTTTTATAAAGGAAGAGGGTTTCTTCCCGTTGACACAGGAGCAGTCGACTGATGGCACCCATCAGTCGACTGGTGTTGTAGCCATTGCCCAATAACGGTCGCTTTCCACGTTGGATACTATCCAACGGTACTGGTATCAGTCGACTGATGGCACCCATCAGTCGACTGATGTCAACCAATCGAGTCCTCAACGAGGTCGACTCCATTCGCGTTCGCATACGCGACATCACCGATCGTCCCTTGATAGATCGATTGATCACCATCGATCGCCCATGTCGGCGATCGATCAACTTGATTCAGTCATATTAGACCAGTCGATCGAACCATCGACTCAGAGCAGTCGATTGCCATGACATGGCAATCGACTGGTGTCGGGAAAACTCATCCGACACTTGGCCAAATGACCAAGTTTCACCTAAGAGCTACCCTTCCCGGGTTACAATCGCTCACTCTCATCCCTCGGAGTCCCTCACCTTCGAAGTTCTCTTCGTTCGTGGCCACGTCCCTCGGCAGCATCAAGCGCACGACTCTGCAATGCTCCTTCGCGTCTCTTGCCTCAAAGTCTACTTCCTCCAGCTTCACTCCAAGCTCCTCGTCCGGCGGTCCCTCGGATGCTCTAAGTGCACGGCTTCCGCAAAGCTATCCTTCACCGACTCAAGGTATGAGTCATGAGATGTGAAACTCGCCATGGCTCCATGTGCGAATTACTAAGTCCTGCACGACTTCAACGCACATATCAAATCAACATCTCAAACTAACTTAAACCCTTTGCCACACCATCAAAACCATATTACGGCAAGAGATTGCCCTAACACAAGTGATAGGCTCATCTTTAAGAGTAGGGTAGCCAGAAAGGACATATCTTTCACTCCTGATATCCTCAGAGCATTTCTAGAGTGTCGAGAGTCAAACTCAACCCTTGAATGCTATCCAAGCATTCAAGAACCTGTTGAGGGATACTCCATAAATGTAATTCATGAGTACTTCTTTAAAAAACCCAGACAACCTGGTCTTACTCTATTTCCGGCCATGGCATTAGCTGCCCCCAATAATGTCCTATATAAGGTCATTGTAGGTTGCATCCTTCCAATTGTTACTAGGGGGCAAGCTAAGATAAGACCACATCATTTACTAGCTCTACATCTCTTAAAGCAACGTTTAAACTTTAATGTTGCTTTAAACATCTTTCTCTGCATAGTCCACTTCTCAACTCCTGTCCAAAAGAAAATTTACATGCCTTTTGGTCATATCATCACATTTTGGCTAGAATCCATAGGCATCAACACAAGCAGGGGGAAAATTAGGCAGATGACAGACTTTGATTTCATAAAGTGGAGAAACTTTTCTTTGGTCGGCATGTCAAAAGTTGGTAGCACCGTTGAGTGGGCGGATGGACATCAAGCGGGTGAAAGGTGGGATATGGAGGAAGAAGGTGAACAAGAACGTCCAACTGTTGAACCATCTTCCACCATGTCTGAACAAACCGAGAATCATGAAAGATCAAGCTGAGTTCATAAACTCAGTTGATACTAAATTCAAGGACTTTAGTACGTCAATCAACACTAAATTCGAAGAGCTTCACTCCAAGCTAGATGCTCGATTTTCCGAGATCTCTGCCCAGCAGGAGGAAATTCTATCTCTCCTTCATGCCATGATGTCGGATTCATCAGAACCATCATCTTCAGCAGTTTAGTTTTTGTTTTTTTTTATTTATCTGTATGAACAGTTTGAATTCAAGAAAATATATATATATCAGGATGTTTTGGGTGACTTTTTGGGTGTATGCTTGTATATGTATTTCTAATATCTCTGTGTATGTCAAAGTTTTCTTCCGGTGGTTTATATCTTTCTTTAGAAATACACGACTGACATTTATCTTGCTAAAATATATTGTTAGTGCATTTAATAACCTAAGGGTAATGAATTCAGGGGGAGTGCTTCTATAAGCAACTTTTCTTTTTGGGTGTTTGCCAAAGGGGGAGAAGATGGGCTTTAAGTCTGAAATTAAAGCTTTTGAAACTACACATCTATATCTCTTCTTTTTACATATTAAATTTTGAATACGTTATATTGTGCTATAATTTCATCACCTAAACTTAAACCGTATTGTCAAACATCAAAAAAGGGGGAGATTGTTGGTGCAATCAGACCCAAAGGATGTTTTTGGTGATTGATAAGGGTTTAAGTCAAGATGATAATTATGTGTTATCTCATACGGTTGTTTGAGAGGTATTTTCAGGAAATCTCTTGTAGGTCGAGGACTGGATGCGAGATTGACGAAGACCCGGACGTGGAGTCCTGGCAAGTGAAGACCCGGACGAGGAGTCTTGGCAGTGAAGTCCCGGAGGCGTGGCCTCTTGGCAGTGAAGACCCGGACAGGGAGTCTTGGCAGTGAAGTCCCGGAGGTGCGGCCTCTTGGCAGTGAAGACCCGGACAGGGAGTCTTGGCACGAAGTCCCGGAGATGATTCCTGGCATGGAAGACCTATGAATAGTAATTCATAGGCATCAGGTAAAGGTGTAGTCGAGGTGACGCCGACGAACTCTTGCTCTTGTCAGCGGCAAGTTGACTCATACCGTGAGGCGACGCCGATCGGCGATGCTTGGTTCAACGGCGAAGCAAGGAGGTGTCGGTGAGAGCTCGATCGCTCGACAAACAAAGAAGTTCTAACTGTATTAGTCGAGGCGGCGACTCGACTAGAGCTTTGATTCAACCGAACAGACGCAAGGGACTGTCGACTGGGAGCTCGACTGTTGCTCTGTTTAGTTGGAACCAAGGCTTACCAGTCGAGGCGGCGACTCGACTAGAGCTTTGATCCAACCGAACAGATGCAAGGGACTGTTGACTGGGAGCTCGACTGTTGCTCTGTTCAATTGGAACCAAGGCCTACCAGTCGAGGCGGCGACTTGACTAGAGCTTTGATCCAACCAAACAAACGCAAGGGACTGTCGACTGGGAGCTCAACTGTTGCTCTGTTCAGTTGGAACCAAAGCCTGCTAGTCGAGTCATCGGATCATCGCCTTGACTGGACCTATGTTTTCAACGGAAATAAAACTAATTATGATCTAAATCTTACCGTTGAAGCCATTAATAAATGCTAATTAATGCTCCAGTCGAGGCACCAGCTGAGGCGACTCGACTGGGCGAGCAGAAAAGCCCTAATCAGGCTCGAGCTATCAAGTATTCTGGGATTATATATTTCAAAGTTAAGAAGAATAACTACGACAATTTTCTGAAGAAAAGACACGGGTGAAAGAGCTTCTTGATTCAAAAAGCCTTCATCATCCCACAGGAGCTTCAATGATTCAGCAAGCAAGGAGCAGTACCATTCTCTCTAAAATCTGTATTTGTTTTACTGCTTCTTCAGTGACTACTGTAAGCTTTCTTGTAAAGTTTCTGATAGACTGTGCAAAAGGGTTTCTCCACCTTCGATGTATCACTGAGAAGGAGAAGTTTATAGTGGTGGTGTGCATCACTAGAGCCGACGAGGGCTCAACCGTGGAGTAGGGACTTGTGTTCCGAACCACGTAAAATTGGGGTGTTTGCGTTTATTATTCTTTCTGTATTCGTTGTCTTGTTTCCGCTGCGTACTAATCATTGTAGAAAGGTACAACGAATCGAAAAGACGAGCGTAGCTATTCATTCCCCCCCCTTTCTAGCGACGCCAACGATCCTACAATTATTTTCAAAGATTGATACAAAGTTCAAAAGCATTGAAACCTTTCAATGTTTTGTCTAGCTTTGTGTCAATATTATCAATGGTGATTGCTATCAAAAGATAGACTTCACCAAGGTTTTTTAAAATGATTTTAAAATATTTTTAAAACCTTATAATGAATCATGATTAAAGGGCTCAATGCTCATGACTTGTACATTAGCTTTTCTCATGACTCATCCTTATGATTGACTGAGTTTTAAGTTCATATTAATGTATCATTCAAATATGTTAGGAGCTATTTAGAGATTTAAAGTTAATGTTGAAAAAGTTTACATTGAGATTCAACAATTTAGATATGATATTTGGATCTCAATGTGCTACGTATAATAGAATTGAACTTCAATTTAATTTAAGTAACACATGTATATGTATTTGTTAAGTAGAAATAAAATTAATTGGGTTAAATATAGAAAGATTTGAGTTCCCAAGTCGTATATAGTCAATCAAGTAGGACTTAACTCTTTTTAGATTTTCAAATGTTGTATTCATTATGTGAATGTCAATTCAAATTTTGATTATTTTAAACCTAGTAAAAGATTAAGATAAAATTTCTATTTAGGAGAGCTAAACATAACATAAAACCTAGGTTTGGAAAAACATATAGAAATAAAGCTCCAATTTAAGGGAGCTAAACTTATCTAACTTAGAAATTAGCATAGACTCATTTTTATTCACATTTATCTATTATATCCAATTTTCTTTTATATTTGTTTATTTATTTACTTTATTTATTTTTAAAAAGAATTTACCATAGAATTACAAAAACTTATAGATCTAGACCTCCTTCACATCTTCCAAACATATTAAAATTAATTTTTTAATTATGTATTAAGCGGTACATGGACATGAGATGCTAAGAATCATCCCTTGATTCTAGATGTTGATAATAGTGCATCGACATGAACTAAGTGTTGGGACCGATTTGATGCACTAGAGGAGGGGGTGAATAGCATCGTTTGATTCACATTTCGATTGTGTGTTACGTATTGCTAAAATGTTAGTCATTTAGGATCTGAAATATCTAGAACATACAATCTTCACAATCAAAAAGGAGATTTTCGCATTCGGAACCTACGATTCCTACTCTACGATCGGACTTTAATGTCTACTCCACTAAACCTCTTTCTCCTTCTCGACAACACATCGAAGGTGGAGAAACCTCGTACAAAAGCTTACAACAATAAATAAACAATATAAAATACAAACAAATGGAAGAAATAAAATTACAACACTTTATAAGTAAACTTTTGGATGCTTGATCTTTTGGTTGCTTTGAATGACTTTGAAGACAAGAAATTGTAGCAACACTTCCCTTCAAATTCCTCAAGAATCGGCTTCCTTCAATCTCCTTCTTGAGCTCCTTATAAAGTTGCAACTCGGGCTGATTTTCGTCTTCCAGTCGACTGCTTTTACCCAGCACTCGACTGCTCTTACCAGAAGTCGACTGGTCATAGTACCGTTATCTCACAACGACTTATTCCACGTTAAATTAAGTTAAACAGTCGACTGCCCTGACCTAGCAGTCGGCTGTGTTGGGTTTTTGCCACCGCGGCCAGTGTGTGTTCGAACATGTTTCGTAAACATGTGCACAACGGAAGAAATAAATCTAATTTATTACAACACACACACCACACGCATGCATAGTACAACATGTGTAGACATAATCGTAGTTTTAAATTTTGCAATAAAAGGAAATTACTCTATGTATACCTGACGTATCATGTGTAGCAGGAAAGACATCAACCGGAGCGACTCTCACTAGAATCGCCTCTATCCGTATCCACGCCGAGTATCGTCGGGATGACTTCACAAAGCCATGAGCCTCGTCTTCGTACGAGTCACTAGCCTTGTGTCGAAGATGATGTGATCGAGAGAAGATCACAATCCGAATCAAAATTTGGATTCAAAAATGAGTCCCCAAAACTCGCTTCTCCGGAGAGATATTCATCAACCGTTTGACAAATCCTTCATCCTCCACCTATGAGGATTATCGGAGATTAAATCCCCGGCAAGGTAGTCACTGTCAGAGCTCCAAACGTCGTCCAAACGACACTCCGACACTAAGGAAACAAGCTGTCCAGAAAACTGGACAGCTTTGGTGGAGAACTTGCGCCGACCAAATAAGGAAAGCTAGGTGCTCACCTTGTCGCCGGAGCCAAGGAAGATCACTGGAGCTCCTTCGGCAGCAGCAAGACGCTGGCAAGTGGGGAGGACAGCAGCTGCTGGACACCGGCTAGAGGAGCTTGGGCGGTGGTGGGCGCCAGCAAGACAAGGAGAAGAGAGGGAGGGGGCGGTAAGATTAGGGTTAGGGCTTTCACAAAACCCTTAAGCCCTATTTTATAGAGAATAAATTCTCCTAATGGTTATTGGTTCATAACCAAAACCCCGTTAAGCCGCTCCATTATCTTAAGTTAAAATAAATGAACCGAGTTGGTCTATATTAAGTTAAAATGAACCGAACCAACTTTGGTTCATTTGTTTAAAACAAACCAAACCACTTTGATTTATCTTTCACCATTGGATTAGAACCAAACCAATTTGGCTCATCCATCATGTCTTCATAAGACACGACCCATCCATGCTTCCATTGCGACTGAAACGATTTCATGCTCGATCCTAGTTTGGTCCAACCAAATCTAGTTTCTCTTGGTCTGAGAATCTCATTCTCAAGCTCGTTTTAAATCCTTCGGATTACGCTCATTGTGCATGTGACCAAATAGGTTCTCGATTTATGTTGGTTGTCTATAATTAACCATTAATTATAGAATGATCATGAGTGACACCTAGTAGTACATCATGATCCCCAATTAACCGAAAAGATCAACGGTTGATCCAGAACTATTTTTGAAACCCTTCAGCGGCTACAATGAATCGTGTCGCATTCCTTTCACTCATCTTATACCCACTTGGTTCAGGACATGGTCTATAGTTTTAGTTCCCACTAGGTTGACTCCGTCACACCTAACCCAAGTATCATTTTCTCGTCCTACGGATTCTAGTTACTGCACATGTATCCAAGAGTACCTTACTCTAAACATGTAATGCTTTGGGTAAAGACTTTAGTAACAATCCGATGAGAGGCCATGGATATACATCTCCTCCCAAGGAGTGGTGAATCCTTTATAGGCTATTCAAACACCTTCGATCACTTCGACTTATACCCAATCATCCCGGGTCCACATCTCCTCAGAGATGCTTGCTTAAGATGTCAAAGCATAAGTTTTCATGACCAAGATGACTTGAATACCATAAGTCAAAGGAACATCGTACTTAAGCTGCAGTAAGAACTTCATTGACATATCCATATATTCAGAGAACCATATGAAGTCTTATAGCTGGTCACTCCAATGAACTAGTTACCATAACTAGCATCCACGATTAACTTTGGACATCACAATGTCTCCAACTAGTGAGAATCAGCTGCTTGGATACACCTAAGGACTATATCTCGTGTTAGTCTTGACAGAATTGATGGCGTCTAAATCCATCAATTCATCGACTAAGGATAATTCCGATACATCACAATGACACATGTAGAGATACTCACTAGTTGTGATCCAATTATAAATTCTCTCATGCTATGAATCGCATCATGGACATTTAGTAAATGAGTTTAAGATCTAATCAAATACATGAAAATATGTATACTTAAATAGTGAATCTTCATTTATCATATAAATGGTTCAAACATAAGGTGATTTCCTTAGGACATCTCTCATATAATACTAAAAAACTCCCACTTGACCTAATGTCAATCGCTATGGTATCCAATACTATAAGCTCTAACATGACCCTCAAACTTACTTTGAGGTAATGTCTTAGTTAAAGGATACGCTAAGTTCCTTTCAGTGGGAATCTTCTTGATTTGTATTTCCTTCCTACTAATGATCTCTCTGATCAAATGATAGTGGCGAAGCACATGTTTGGATCATTGATGAGACCACATCAAGTTCATAGACGAACTTCTTGATCCAAACCGCTTCCTTTGCTGCTTCCAAAGCTGCAATGTATTCTGCCTCTGTGGCAGAATCCGCTATAGTCTTTTGTTGGGAACCTTTCCAACTTATTGCGCCTCCATTCAAGGTGAACACGTACCCAGACTGAGACCTGAAATCATCCTTGTTTGTCTGGAAGCTGGCATCCGTATACTCGTGTATCACCATGTCCCCTTCTTCATATATTAGGAACACATCCTTAGTTCTTCTTAAGTACTTAAGGATCGTCTAAATAGCCACCCAATGATCCATTCCTAGATCAGACTGGTATCCGCTCGTGACACTCAGAGCATACGATACATCGGACCTTGTACATAACATAACATATATGATAGATCCTATTGCGAATGCATAGGGAATCTTACTTATGCAAATCCTCTCATCTTCTGTGCGCGGACACATAGACTTTGAAAGGTGTATCCCATGCCTGATGGGTAGGAAACCTTTCTTGGATTCCGACATGCTAAACCTCTTTAGCACTCGGTCTATATATGTAGACTGTGAAAGACCAAGCAACCATTTCGATCTATTTCTATAGATCTTAATCCCGAGGATGTAGGTTGCTTCTCCTAGGTCTTTCATGGAGAACGTCTTGGACAACCAAATTTTAACTGACTGTAAGACAGAAACATCGTTTCCTATAAGTAATATATCATCGACATACAATACTAGCAACACGACTGCAGTCCCATTAACCTTCCTGTACACACAAGGTTCGTCCAGATTTTGTGAGAAATCAAACTTTTTGATTGTCTCATCAAAACGGATATTCCAGCTCCTGGATGCTTGCTTCAGTCCATATATGGACCGTCGCAATTTGCATACCTTGGTTTTATCAATCGATGTGAAACCCTCAGACTATATCATATACACATTCTCGAGTAGGTTTCCATTAAGGAAAGCCATTTTTACATCTATCTGTCATATCTCATAATCATAATGAGCCGCTATGGCCAGGAGCATCCGAATAGATTTAAGCATAGCAACAGACGAATAGATTTCGTCATAATCAACACCTTGCTTTTTACGATATCCTTTCACCACCAATCTAGCCTTATAGGTAATCACATTACCATCCATGTCGATTTTCTTCTTGAAAACTCACTTGCACTTTATAGGCTTTATGCCTTCAGGTGGGTCAACCAAGTTCCAAACTTGGTTTTCATATATGGAATCCATTTCCGACTTCATGGCGTCAAGCCACTTATCCCTTTCTGAACTTTTCAGAACTTCTTCATAATTGGTAGGCTCCTCATCATCAATGAGTAACACGTCGTTCGATTCACTTACGAGAAATCCATATCTCTCAGGAATATTGTGTGTTCTACCCGATCTACGAAGATGTGGTGTCTCAATAGGTCTAGCCGATGGTTCATCACTATGAGTTATTGGCTATGGTGCTTCGCCAGGTATCTCATCAATGTCCATTTGAGTCTCTCAAGCCTCCTCAAGCTCGATGACACTCCCACTATTTTCTTGCAAGAGAAACTCTTTCTCTAGAAACACAGCATGCCTTGAAACAAACACCTTTTGTTCCATAGGATGATAGAATTGGTAGTCTCTTATTTCCTTAGGGTATCCAATAAATAGACATTTATCAGACTTAGCATACAATTTGTCTGATGCAGTCCGCTTCACATAAGCGGGACAATCCCATATCTTCAAGTAAGATACATGAGGTTTCTTACTATTCCATATCTCATATGGAGTAGTAGAGACTACCTTGGTTGACATTCTATTTAACAAGTAAACAACTGTCTGAAATGCATAGCCCCAAAAGGACTTGGGAAGATTTGCATGATTCATCATTGACCTGACCATGTCCAACAAGGTCCGGTTATGCCTCTCAGATACACCATTATATTGTGGTGTATATGGCGGAGTCCATTGAGACAATATACCATTGTCTCTTAGATAATCTAGAAACTCTTGACTTAAGTATTCACCACCTCGATCTAATCGAAGTATTTTAATACTATTGTCATGTTGTTTCTTTACTTCACTTCTGAATTCTTTGAACCTTTCAAAGGCTTCAGACTTGTGTTTCATCAAGAACACATACTCAAACCGTGAGTGATCATCGGTGAAGGTAATAAAATAGCTATAGCCTCCTAAAGCTTGAGTTGATATGGGTCCATATACATCAGTATGTATTAGATCTAACAACTCTTCCACCCGTTCACCTTTTCCAATAAAAGGTAACTTAGTCATCTTGTGTCAAGCCCCGAGGGAGTCCCCGCCAGACGAAAATCCAGCAGCATTTCCCTTGTACAGGTGACAATACGAATCTTGCATACAAGGCCCACAAAGCCTACTATACATCGGTCAATATGACAGGAACAAAAACTACACATGCAGGTCATAAATAGGCCTCCGACCAACAATCAAAGTAAATAACAAAAAAAAAATCTACAATATCTAGACTTACCTCTTCTGCCATCTGAGCAGGAATATACAACCAAACCAATCGAATAGTCCATAAGGATACAACAAATATCACCAAACCTCCACAAGTACATAACCAAAACAAACACAAGTCCTACATAATTCATCTAGTCAAAAACCGAAACCATAAGACCAATAAAAACAAATCCATTTCGACGAGGGGGATTGGCAGCTGAACTCTCCTGTCAGTTTCATCCTGAAATAGATATAAAACAACGGGGTAAGTTCAATGAACTCAGTAGATAATAGTCGATATGTATAGTAAGATATAACTAACAATAATAATCATGCCAGTACAGTCTCCTAATCAAATATAGGAAATGCATAAACAAAATGCGAAAAGACTGTACTTACCTGCATCTCCTATCCTGGCATAGAAGCATGTGTCATACTAGCAAAAATAAAGTCGTCAGACCAAATACAAAAAAAAAATGTATCCTGTATGTATGTCAATCATATACAACATCCAAGGCAGCAATTAAAATGCAGCAAACACAATACAAATGACATCCATGCAAAATGCATGCGATGCAAATGACATGGTCACCCCTGAAGCCAGTCAGCCGCCTTACATGCGATGGTGAAGCCGAGTGGGTAGGGCTATGACAACTGTACACTCTACCATCACTGCTTCTGAGTGACCGAGTGGACAGGATGCTGTCAGAGTACACCTATCCTCCTACCCCAAACAGAGTGGGGGGAGCAAAGCTCTCATCTCCTGTCGAGACTGTGAGGAGGATCCGCCTCACACACACTGCCTCATCGCTACCCATGAGCGGACTAGCGGAGCCTGACAGAGCTACTGCACACACCCTCCGGATGTACCACTAACCCATGAGTGGCAGCGTGTGCAAATCATGTAACTGGTTGCGGGCTCAACTACAAAGGAACCCTGTCCAGCCAGCATGCAATCATGCAAGATGGTGCATGACACTAAAGCATGTAACACCAACCAAAAATACATCTCCGAATAATATGCACAAAACAACAAGCAAAAATACTCCTCCGAATAATATGCACAAACAAATGGGTACATATCAATGACCTAGGTAAAACAGATAAGGTATAACAAAGCTGATCAGGTGCATGTATCAAGATAGTATCAACTAAGATAGCAATGCATGTATCATGTATGTCACAGTAACATACAAGACAGATAAAACATAAAAATTATTGCAAACTATAACTAACTAAGCATATCGATATGACAATATCTAAATGATACGTCAAAATACTCGCCTGCTATAATGCTCGAAACAACGTAATTGACACGCCCGTGGACCTACCTCGTGACCGCAACCTGCATACAACATAACTATTGTTAAGCACTAAAATACGATCTACTGTCAAATCGGATCCAAAGCCAATTTCAGACATAACCCAATTAACCCAAATGCTTAATAAAATCCCAGTCAACTAGATTGATGTCACGCCCCGAGAGTATACTGAGCCGAAAATCAAACGGACGACACCTCCCCTGTACGTGGCAACATTTCGGGTTAATACAAGGCCCGTAGGCCCACAATAACAACAATACATATGTATGAAAACAAAAACTACACAAGGCACAATGGAAACATACTACAATAATACAACAATCCCACACATGCATACCGGTATGACTAACACACCACAACAACACAAAATCGCGACAAAATCTGAATATACCACATATACATCACGAAAACTCCAACAACTACAAAATATAATGCATAACGGACAGCAGGCCCAAAACAAAATACGGGAGCCTCGTGAGATGAGATGACGCCTCCAGTTGCTCTAAGTCACGGTCTTCTACCTGACTGGGTGACAAACCCAGGGTCCGCGGGGGTGGTGAGTAAAACTCAGCAGGTAATAGAAAACATGTATATATGTAATATCACATGTATTTCGACAACATAATCTAGATGTACAACAGGTATATCAGCATAGTATATAAATACAAGCATATACCGTCTAACTGAAATGAATAACAAAAAATGCAGACATACCTGAAGTTTGCTATGCTACTCTGATCCAACCTGAACATATATCCAACATATATATATATAACAGGAAGAGTAAATCAACTCAAAATATACTCTAGCTATAGGTCAAGGTACCTAGTGGTCTGTCCAACACATACCAATATCCGACTCAATCGTATAACAAATGTAAGAGACATGCATGAATATGATGTCCACCCAAATGCAGCAAGCATAGTACAAACAAATGCAACATCACAATAATCATATATATATAGACTGTATCCATATATATACTAATCTCAACCATCCATATATATATATATATATATATATACAAGCATATATGTATATATATATATGGTAATATGCAAAGCGCCATCAGATACGGCAATGCGGCATGCATGGTCATGTCGGCTCACCCTAAAGCTACCACGACCCCAGTGTGGCCTCGGTGGCTCGAGCATGACAACTGTCCCAACTCAACACCAACCACTACTCTCGAGTGGCCGAGTGGGCAGTATGATCGAGTAGCATATAAGCGTAAAGAGCAAGCTACATGATGGGGGTCCCTGCTGTTGGTCACTCTGACAGTCACTACCCATGAGTGGTCGCGTACCACACACGCACGACTACGGCACGCAAATCCAACTATCACCGTCTATAGTGGTAGAGTGCGGCACCTCAATGCTCTGCCCTCACACGGGTGACTCCTCCTATGAGTAACCGTGGAGGCAGGATGACTGGCGACCCTCTCAACCACAAGGGAGACCTCGTCGCCAGCGTGCATGTAAATGCATGAATGCAATGTCTCACATACAGACATCCACCATAGACTCTCTATCCTGTAGAGAGTCATACCAATCTACTCGACGCACTCTCTATCCTGTAGAGAGTCGTACTCAACTGATCATAATACTCTCTATCCTGTAGAGAGTCATACTAATCTACTCAATGCACTCTCTATCCTGTAGAGAGTCGTACTCATCTGATTATAACAAGCTAGGACCACCGGTCCGTAGCGATACCCTAAGTATCATTCCTCTGACCATTTACACAACACATGTTCGGTGGTAACATACAACCTAAGGGTACTAGAACTAACCCTAGGTTAAAGTCATTATCTACCTACGGATGACCTTTTTGCCCAATGTACAATCAGGTTGTCATCCGGACTTTACCATTTACACTTAACTTAAACAAATTCTAAGTTACTTGCATCACCTATATGTATAACTCCTAATCATGATAAAATAAACATGATATCGGCAATAGAGTTAATAGCCAACGGTAAAGGATCAAGCATACGATAAAAAGAACAGGGTCAAGGTAATATGAACACCTAACATGCTCATATCAATGACTGAATCTGAATGAAATACAACTACCCGGACCAGGTAGGAAATTACCCACCTGCTAAATAGCTCTGTGAAATAATATCTTCACGTCCGTGGATCTGCCTCGTATCCACGTCCTGCAAATATCATCATTCACAATTAAATTCAAGCACTAACATAAACGATCGGTAGGAAAAGGAATCTAACCCAATCCTAATCCCAAATCTTACCAATAGAAACACTTCTTCCATTAATACTATTGTATCAACTTATTACATAGCTATCATATATAACTCAAGACTTACCCAGCTCCGAATCCATGGCACTAGCTTCTTGATCCAAGTCTGAAATAGCAACTTATACCAACCAGATGAATTTAGTTGTAGCTGTCATCTATCATCACAACCATAACACAGAGCCTAGCTGTCGAAACATATATTTGTCGATAAAGTTTTTAAATCTCAACTTACCCAGCCCGGCTTTAATTCCAAAGCTTCTGATCAGCGATCTTAGATTTAAATCCAAATAGCTTCTTGATACCTCTACACGTATATGATTCAAATGAATCAGTTAAACTGCAACCTATACCCAATTTCAATAACTCTAATCACCTGCAATCACAGTATCCACTACACAATTTAACCATTCATTTATCCAAATCTAAGCTTACCTAACACTGGTTCACATCCTCTTCTTCTTGATCTGCAAAAGGATTTCAACCTTAACGGCAGCAGCAAGATCCCCAATCACTGCCCAAATAAAATCGAGCTTAGCCACAGCAAATCCACAGAGCATCCTACTCTCGTTCAAGGTAAGGAGAACCAAGATCGATTCTTACCCTTCCCTGACCTTGCTTCGGCGGCCACTGTGGAAGCCTCCAATCGAAGCGCTGTCGACGCTGCCTCCCTGCCCTAGCAACTCCACCTACGCAAATCTCCTCCGGTTCCCCTGTTCCTCGGAGCAAATCCACGCTCCTAAATCGGAATCGATCAAGATGTGAGGCAGAGGAAACGACCGACGAAGGATGGATCACCAGTTGGAGGGCAGTGGTTGAGCAAGGTGAGGAGGGCAGCGATGCTGGGCTCGAGCGACAGCAATCACGTCGGCTGGAGGAGGAAAGGTCACGCGCGTCGGTTGGAAGAGAAAAAGTTGCTCGTGTCAGTTTTCCTTCCCTCCCGCCGGCTAAGCACCAACCACAGGGCAGAGAGGTGGATGGCAGACTCGAAAGAAGGCGCTCGGCAGCGAGCATGGGGTGGAGATCAGCACCGGCGGCAGTGAAAGGTCGGCCATCAGTGGCGGCACAGATCGCTCCGGCAGCAACAAGTCTCTCTTGCGACGACGAGGCAAGCGGCGCGGCGACAGCGACTGGCGTGGCGGCTGGCTTGGGGCGCCGACGATCGAAAAGGAGTGTGATGTGGTCGCCATTGCTTGCGGCCGACGATGTCACTTACGGTGTTAACGAAAGGGGTGGCGGATGGGAAAACTAGGGTACGGGAAGTTGGCTCGGCGACGGCGAGCGCGAGCGTGAGCATGAGGGAAGGAACGCGACCGGGAGAGAGATCGGCCTTGGGTCGATTCGGAGACGAAGAGGAATCGAGTAGGGAGAAGTAACGACGAGCGTTCGGGAGAAGAGAAGGCAACCGGAAATCACGATGAGAACGGAAAGAAATGCGTTTGAGGAAATAAGTGGGAAATTGCAAATGGGTTAGGCTCGAGCTTTAAGCTAGCTTAGGTTGACTCAACCATCTATTTAAGCTTTAATCTTCCACTTAAGTAGTTATATGAACTCCATTTGAATCCAGAAAAAAATTCTAAAAATTTCTGAAAATTCCACAATAAAATTTCTTAATCCGAAAATATAATATTTTTTTTCCCGGTATCTTACATTCTCCCCCACTTAATAAAAATTTGGTCCCCAAATTTCGTATTAACATGCAAAGTACTTCAAGCAAGTTTCCGAAAGGACCACATACCTTCTTCAAGTGACCAGATGAGACCATCGAGCTCGGATAGTATCTTCCAGCTCCCACATAGCCTCCTCATCTGTATGATGCTGTCATCCAACCTTTACGAGTCGAATAGTTTTCGTCCCACTACTGTCGCTCCTTGCGACCCAGGCTCCACCCTGGAATTTCCTCGTAAGTTGCATTAGACTGAGGTAGAATCGGAACCTCTTCCAGAACATGATCAACATGCAACATGTATTTCCTCAGTATAAAAACAGGAAATACGTTGTAAGCACCCACAAGTGTTCGAGGTAAAACCAACTGATAAGCTACACCTCCATAATCCACGGCACATGATCTGAATAGATCCTCTAACATCTAAATGATACACTCAGACTATTCATCTGTTTGCGGATAAAATGTTGCACTAAGCCGAAGCACTGTGCCCATAGTCTGGTGCAGACTCTATCAAAATCGCAAGGTAAATCGCGAATCTCTATCCGATATGGTAGTTAAAAGTACCCCACGCAATCAGATAATCTTTCGGTAATACAACGCTACCAGATGGTCCAACGAGTACGACCCACGAATATGAAGGAAATGAGTTGATTTGGTCAGTCGATCCACAATCACCCAAATCGCATCATGTCCTTTACGGGTTTTTGGCAATCCCGTAACGCAATCAGTAGTGATATGCTCCCACTTCCATTTCGGAATCGGAATTTTCTAGAGCAATCCATCGAGTTTCTGGTGTTCAGCCTTCACCTGCTGGTATACTAAATACCCAGCAACAAAGTCTGCGGTATCTCTCTTCATACCGTTCCCACCAGTATCAACATCTCAATATCAGTACATCCGAGTACCACCAGGATGCATAGCAAATCTCAAATTATGTGCTTCCTGTAGCAACTCTTCCTTAACTGGATGTGTGTCCGGAACACACTATCCTTATTAGAGACGGACAGTTATTTTCTCAAAAGAGAAAACCATCAACCATTAAAAATCAACTCTATCACACACTCTGTAAGTGCATGAAAGACTATAGCGATCAATCTCCCTTGTTGCAATTGTTGCAACTGTTCACGCTCCAGCAACTCCATTGTAGCTACCCAGTAGCTTGTTAAATTCAATGAGCACTTCTGCTCCATACAACTACAAATCCAGATAATAATTACTAAAGTCACGTCATGTATATGACAGACTATCTCGTAATTTCTTAACTAACGTAAGCATAAGGTACGTCTCATTCAACTACATCGGAATCGCTCCGATCCTTGAAATGACGCATCTACGTATAACATCCTTTTATCCACTCCGGAAGGATTAACTAATACTCGTGTAAAAGTTAACCGCCGTCTAAGCCTTGTAATTGGTTTCACCAGCTTCCGATTAAATGATTTTCATCATCACCGTTGTCAAACAAGTCCGTGGTACAGTAATGTCAAACATTCTATCCACATCTACTGTACTAACCAAACCATACAAGGAAAACCACCATCGACGGTGGTCGAGTGCGCATCTCCAACTACCACAATCAACAGTGGTCAAGTTACGCAACTCCAACAACTACAAAAGGATCCAATCGTGTTCAGGATACACGATTCTCAAATCCATGGACGACTAAATCGTTAATTAGTCTAACAACTTAATCAAACTCATACAATTCATACTAAGTATGAAATTGTCGTCTCTACACACCTGCATCTCCTTTACTCTAAGCTGACGATATAATAATCATCTCAATGACAATGATAATTGTATGACATCATGTCACTACAATATCAACACTCCAGTCGTAAACCAACCCTAGAGTATACACAGGCGTTATTGGCTGATCTAAGTAGATCATTCATTCTCAACGAAGGATACTTACTTTGAACAACTATCGCATTCCATCATCGATAATCGATGCATAATTTCAAATGTTCATCTCTCTTTCAACAAAAAGTTCTGGATCTTATCAAGGAGGAATACTGGGATAGATAAATATCCCTTCCAACTTCCCCTATAATTACAACTTACCTTCTTCCAATTTCTATCGTGTTTAACAACACTGATACCAACAAAAATATCACTCGTTATGTGATCTTCGATACTGGACTATTTTCGCAATCATTTCGATCGCCTACTCCACTAGCCTAAGCAACGGCAAGACTAGGAGTTCATCCGAAACTATATCCGAAGGCTCTTGGATTATACGCACATCCGAGAGACACAATCATACTATAATCTCCACAACTTGACCATCCGTAAGGATATGTCTACAGTAAAGATATGTCTATCAAAGTCTAAGGGCATCCCTTAACTGCTTAATCGTTGGTCCACTTCTCACCTGACGGTAGAGAGACCACCGACCCATAAGTCGATGTATAGGAACTCTTCTAATCCAAACTAAGAATGTTCTAGACACAGATACCTGTAACTACAAGCATCTCTCAACATATTAACATTGAGGGTAAACTAAAGTAATACCCTGAATCATCAATTATCTATCGATCCGATCCAAAGGCTCCCCGCAAGTCTCGGCCTTTCTCCGAAGAGAACCAGATCAGATCCAATAGCTCGCGACAAAGCGGTCGCATTTCTGCGATGAATGATCCTAGGATTTTTCCTAGATCATCCGATCCTATCACTTCATCCTACGAGTTGCAACTGTAGAATACCGAATAGATATGACCTTTGTTGTATACTCTCTCTTCTGCACTAAGCAAAACACATCTGGAGGTAACTGCTTGTTGTCTGCTGAGTCTTCTACAATGTCTTCTCGATGTCGCTTCGGCCGATCTCTCACAAGGGGAGTATCAAGGAACTCCAACCACTCCTGAGGTAGTAGGTTGATGCTGATAAAATAACTCAATCTTCTGTGCCGATCTCTACTGTCGAGCTGATACATCATCCTCCCGGAACACCATTGGTAGTCTTCAACTAAGTCTTCAAAGTACACCACCTCCACTGTACTGGTTGCTTACAATAGCATCAGATGAACTGCCCCAATGGATATCTGACTTCGCGTGTCTTCGTGATCTGCACTGCATGCACACAAATTCCTTCGGAGTCTTTGTTCTGATTTTGATGATATCCATAAGAACCTTCTGATGATCTGCGATTGGACTTCTATAATCGGAAAGTAGCCCCAAGGCCTCTGACTCCGATCTTGCTCCTTTTGTCCAACATTCGGAGGCTTCTTACTCCAATATTTGACTTGCAATATCTGCTTACCGGTCTCCAACTCTTAAACTCTTGTACGGAGTCATTTTTAAACTCCTGTCTCAATCCAACGTCTTCCGGTAGGATCTGGTAGAAAATCCCGGCATCCTAATCCAACTATAAGCCAATAACTCTGGGCGGCTTAAATCATCCATTCATCTCCTTGAGCTATTAGGTGGTCGTAACCTCCGCAAGTCTCACGACTCTGCATAGTATACTATTACTAACCGATCACTCTTTTTCTTGAAGCTCAAGAATTCCTTACAATGTGTCACTAAAAGTGCCACGAGGAAATACACTCTTTCAACATCACTAAACCATGATCAAGTGATGTTTTATTTCCCAAAGATTATTTTCTGCATTTATCACCAAATACCGTCTTGATCCCGATAATGGTATGCAAACAACTCTTCTTTCTCGGTATAACATGAGTTAAGTACTCAAAAGTACTCTCAAAGTTATACAACTCAGTACGAACAACTCAGGGATAAAATCCCTATGAAACTCCATAACCTAGCCTTCTGCTATCTGCATCAACAATAGTCTACAAGTATGTTCATTACCCACAGGTAATGATCTGACTAGCACAGTTAGTGAAAATCTCTAAGGCTGAAATCTATGATTTCAACCAGAAATGTGACGACTTGACCCATGTTTTTCCGACTCGGTATCAGTCGGCTCTCAAAGGTAAATCACCTTTTCGACACGGTTCAAGACTCACAGACTCAACAGGTCATTCTCGTGGTCAACTCATACCACGATTACGAATAATAACCAACATACTACAGGTTATTCCTTGGTATAAGCATCTAAATACATAACCAACATAACCGGGAGTATAAACCCTAAAGGTCACTCCGGTTGGTCGCCTCAGTGGACGACCCCTACTACAAGTCTGCAAAGGTGTCATAACTATAATGTATACACCTACTGATCAAGTTTAGATAACTATCTACTAAACCATAAGTTTTTCAGGAATTCTTACCTCGTGCTGCTTGGAGCTCAGGCCGCTATCCATCTCATCTCAAAAAAACCAAAACCGAATAAATCGACTCCCGAGAATCCAAGACTCGACATAAAAATAACATTGTATGGCATCGCAGAACCTTGGGCTCTGATACCACTAAAGTTGTCACTCCCCGAGAGCATACCGAGTCGAAAATCAAACGGACGGCACCTCCCCTGTACGTGGCAACATTTCGGGTTAATACAAGGCCCGTAGGCCCACAATAACAACAATACATATGTATGAAAACAAAAACTACACAAGGCACAGCGGAAACATACTACAATAATACAACAATCCCACACATGCATACCGGTATGACTAACACACCACAACAACACAAAATCGTGACAAAATCTGAATATACCACATATACATCACGAAAACTCCAACAACTACAAAATACAATGCACAACGGACAGCAGGCCCAAAACAAAATACGGGAGCCTCGTGAGATGAGATGACGTCAACCGGTGGTGCTCCAAGTCACACGGTCTTCTACATTACACTCGGGCGGAAAACCTGTGGTCCATGGGTGGTGAGTAAAACTCAGCAGGTAATAGAAAACATGTATATATGTAATATCACATGTATTTCGACAACATAATCTAGATGTACAACAGGTATATCAGCATAGTATATAAATACAAGCATATACCGTCTAACTGAAATGAATAACAAAAATGCGACATACTCAAGTTCACTACGCTACTCTGATCCAACCTGAACATATATCCAACATATATATATATAACAGGAAGAGTAAATCAACTCAAAATATACTCTAGCTATAGGTCAAGGTACCTAGTGGTCTGTCCAACACATACCAATATCCGACTCAATCGTATAACAAATGTAAGAGACATGCATGAATATGATGTCCACCCAAATGCAGCAAGCATAGTACAAACAAATGCAACATCACAATAATCATATATATATAGACTGTATCCATATATATACTAATCTCAACCATCCATATATATATATATATATACATACATATATGTATATATATATATGGTAATATGCAAAGCGCCATCAGATACGGCAATGCGGCATGCATGGTCATGTCGACTCACCCTAAAGCTACCACGACCCCAGTGTGGCCTCGGTGGCTCGAGCATGACAACTGTCCCAACTCAACACCAACCACTACTCTCGAGTGGCCGAGTGGGCAGTATGATCGAGTAGCATATAAGCGTAAAGAGCAAGCTACGCGATGGGGGTCCCTGCTGTTGGTCACTCCGACAGTCACTACCCATGAGTGGTCGAGTACCACACACGGAGGACTATGACACGCAAATCCAACTACCACCGTCTATAGTGGTAGAGTGCGGCACCTCAATGCTCTGCCCTCACATGGGTGACTCCTCCTATGAGTAACCGTGGAGGCAGGATGACTGGCGACCCTCTCAACCACAAGGGAGACCTCGCCCAATGGCATGTAAATGCATGAATGCAATGTCTCACATACAGACATCCACCATAGACTCTCTATCCTGTAGAGAGTCATACCAATCTACTCGACGCACTCTCTATCCTGTAGAGAGTCGTACTCAACTGATCATAATACTCTCTATCCTGTAGAGAGTCATACTAATCTACTCGACGCACTCTCTATCCTATAGAGAGTCGTACTCATCTGATTATAACAAGCTAGGACCACCGGTCCGTAGCGATACCCTAAGTATCATTCCTCTGACCATTTACACAACACATGTTCGGTGGTAACATACAACCTAAGGGTACTAGAACTAACCCTAGGTTAAAGTCATTATCTACCTACGGATGACCTTTTTGCCCAATGTACAATCAGGTTGTCATCCGGACTTTACCATTTGCACTTAACTTAAACAAATTCTAAGTTACTTGCATCACCTATATGTATAACTCCTAATCATGATAAAATAAACATGATATCAGCAATAGAGTTAATAGCCAACGGTAAAGGATCAAGCATACGATAAAAAGAACAGGGTCAAGGTAATATGAATACCTAACATGCTCATATCAATGACTAAATCTGAATGAAATACAACTACCCGGACCAGGTAGGAAATTACCCACCTGCTAAATAGCTCTGTGAAATAATATCTTCACGTCCGTGGATCTGCCTCATATCCACGTCCTGCAAATATCATCATTCACAATTAAATTCAAGCACTAACATAAACGATCGGTAGGAAAAGGAATCTAACCCAATCCTAATCCCAAATCTTACCAATAGAAACACTTCTTCCATTAATACTATTGTATCAACTTATTACATAGCTATCATATATAACTCAAGACTTACCCAGCTCCGAATCCATGGCACTAGCTTCTTGATCCAAGTCTGAAATAGCAACTTATACCAACCAGATGAATTTAGCTGTAGCTGTCATCTATCATCACAACCATAACACAGAGCCTAGCTGTCGAAACATATATTTGTCGATAAAGTTTTCAAATCTCAACTTACCCAGCCCGGCTTTAATTCCAAAGCTTCTGATCAGCAATCTTAGATTTAAATCCAAATAGCTTCTTGATACCTCTACACGTATATGATCCAAATGAATCAGTTAAACTGCAACCTATACCCAATTTCAATAACTCTAATCACCTGCAATCACAGTATCCACTACACAATTTAACCATTCATTTATCCAAATCTAAGCTTACCTAACACTGGTTCACATCCTCTTCTTCTTGATCTGCAAAAGGATTTCAACCTTAACGGCAGCAGCAAGATCCCCAATCACTGCCCAAATAAAATCGAGCTTAGCCACAGCAAATCCACAGAGCATCCTACTCTCGTTCAAGGTAAAGAGAACCAAGATCGATGCTTACCCTTCCCTGACCTTGCTTCGGCGGCCACTGTGGAAGCCTCTAATCGAAGCGCTGTCGACGCCGCCTCCCTGCCCTAGCAACTCCACCTACGCAAATCTCCTCCGGCTCCCCTGTTCCTCGGAGCAAATCCACGCTCCTAAATCGGAATCGATCAAGCTGTGAGGCAGAGGAAACGACCGACGAAGGATGGATCACCAGTTGGAGGGCAGCGATGCTGGGCTCGAGCGACAGCAATCGCGTCGGCTGGAGGAGGAAAGGTCACGTGCGTCGGCTAGAAGAGAAAAAGTTGCTCGTGTCGATTTTCCTTCCCTCCCGTCGGCTAAGCACCAACCACAGGGCAGAGAGGTGGATGGCAGACTCGAAAGAAGGCGCTCGGCAGCGAGCACGGGGTGGAGATCGGCACCGGCGGCAGTGAAAGGTCGGCCATCAATGGCGGCACAGATCGCTCCGGCAGCAACAAGTCTCTCTCGCGACGACGAGGCAAGCAGCGCGGCGACAGCGACTGGCGTGGCAGCTGGCTTGGGGCGCCGGCGATCAAAAAGGAGTGCGATGTGGTCGCCATTGCTTGCGGCCGACGATGTCACTTACGGTGTTAACGAAAGGGGCGGCGGATGGGAAAACTAGGGTACGGGAAGTTGGCTCGGCGACGGCGAGCGCGAGCATGAGCACGAGGGAAGGAACGCGACCGGGAGAGAGATCAGCCTTGGGTCGATTCGGAGATGAAGAGGAATCGAGTAGGGAGAAGTAACGACGAGCATTCGGGAGAAGAGAAGGCAACCGGAAATCACGATGAGAACGGAAAGAAATGCGTTCGAGGAAATAAATGGGAAATTGCAAATGGGTTAGGCTCGAGCTTTAAGCTAGCTTAGGTTGACTCAACCATCTATTTAAGCTTTAATCTTCCACTTAAGCAGTTATATGAACTCCATTTGAATCCAGAAAAAAATTCTAAAAATTTCTGAAAATTCCACAATAAAATTTCTTAATCCGAAAATATAATAATTTTTTTTCCCGGTATCTTACAATTGATCTAGTTATCCCATTAACCTAATCAATCCTCCATATTAATCCCTATCAACCATTCACCACTCATGCACAACCTTCACTGCTCATGCACAGCCGTTCACATCCCTAACTGGAACCTCACAGCTGACTCCATCGATGGTAAACTTCAATTACAGTCGGAGTTTCCCCCAATCTGCTTGGTTCGTCGGAACACCCACGCCAGCCGCTGCCCTAACTCACAATTGGCTCCAATGCCCCCTTCCTTGATCACAAAATCCCTAGAAACACTGGACATAAAAGAACAAGGTAAAAAAAATTAGATATTTACCGAAACTTCAACCTCATCGGTGGAACTTCCCTCCCAACAACTCTGTTCGCCTGAAGAATTTGTCGCTGCCCTTGCTCTGGTGACCACTGACGCGATTCCTCTTCCTATCCTCTATTCACCGTCTCTGGATCAACTGCCCATTACAGACCGAGATCAACCAAGGAAGATGATCCACAATAGCCCTAAAATCTCGTCCAAAGGCAAAAGCAAGCTCTTACCTTGCTCCGGTAGAGACTCGTCGCTCCCGCACCGAACAAGACTGAGACACTGCAGGCGCACGCGCACACTCGCCGTCGATGCCAACTTCCAGCCGCTCACCGCCGCCCTATCTTGTTTGCAGAGCCCGTCCAAGCCGACGGCCACTGCCTGCCGCAATGAAGAGGAACGAGAGGTGGAAGGAGGGGTCAGTGAGAAGCTTCGCGGCAGAGAGGATCGCGAGAGAAAGGAACGTGGAACATAAGGGTTCGGCGAGAATCGAAGTCGCGAGAAGAAGATGTCGGGTGCGGCACATGAGAAAAAAAATAAAACCAAGGTTCGATGAGGGAATAGGTTAATTAAAGACCAGTTGGATTAATTAACCCTAACCCTAGATTTGGTTTTCATTAATCCAAAAGCCTTTTTATTTTATCCCCGTAAATATGTCTTACAAGCTCCGTAAAATTCCAAAAAATTCTGGAAAAATTCCCTTAAAATCCCAAAAAATTTCCAGGATTATTTTTCTTAATTTTTGGCCATTAAATTTAGTATTTTAAATTTTTTGTATTTAACATTCTCCCCCACTAATAAAAATTTAGTCCCCAAATTTCCTACTCAGATGCATAATGAGTAAGAGATACCACAAGTACTGAAAATATATCTCCCGTACCTTAAGTAAACAGGTGAGGGTATTGAGCTCTGATCTTTTCCTCAATCTCCCAAGTAGCCTCCTCATCGGTGTGGTGACTCTACCCGACCTTAACCAGTCGCACAGTCTTATTCCGCAATTGTCGTTCTTTGTGATCCAGAATCCGTACCGGAACGGCTGCGTAAGTAGCATCAGGTTGAATGGATCCTGACACATCTGATCAAATATGTGTAGGGTCTGGCACATACTTCCTCAATATAGACACATGAAACACATCATGGATACTAGCCAAGGACGGTGGTAGCACTAGGCGGTAAGTGACTACTCCAATCCTCTCCAAAATCTCAAACGGACCAATGTACCTAGGAGTTAGCTTACCACAGAAGCCAAATCTCTTCACCCCCTTTTATGGGTGAGACTCGCAGGAATACATGATCACCAATAGAGAACTCCAGAGGTCTCCGTCTTCGATCTGCATAACTCTTTCGATGATCCTGCACTTCTACCATCCTACGTCTGATAGTACGGACCAACTCTGCCTCATGCTTAGCTCTCTGGGGTCCTAGCAATTGGGCCTCCCCAACCTCCTCTCAGAGGGTGGGTGTACGACACTATCTACCATACAATGCTTTAAACGGGGCCATTTGGATAGCCGAATGATAGCTGTTGTTGTAGGCGAATTCCACTAATGGCAAGTGGTCTCCCAGTTGCCCCCAAAATCCATAACATAGGACCTCAGCAAGTCCTCTAGAGTCTGAATGGTCCGCTCAGACTGTCCATCGGTCTGAGGATGGAATGATGTACTAAAATGGAGTTGTGTGCCTAAGACCTGCTGCAGACTCTGTCAGAATCGGGATGTAAACCGGGGATCTCTATTTGATATAATGCTCAAAGGAACACCATACAATCTGATGATATCCCGACAATATAACTCTGTCAAATGATCCAAAGAGTCGATCTTCCGAATCGCTAAGAAGTTCGCGGATTTGGTTAGTCGGTCAATGACTACCCAAATTGCGTCATGACCTTGATGTGTCCTAGGCAAACCCACCACAAAATCCATAATGATATGCTTCCACTTCCATTCTGGAATCGAAATTTCCTGAAGCATCTCTTCCTTAAACTAATGCAACTCTGGAAACCACTATCCTCCTCGGAGTCAGAGATGGGGAATTATCTTTTCACAAGAGAAGTCCATCTATCGTCTAAAATCCACTCCACCACACACCTTGTAAGTGCATGGGAGGCTATCGCGACCAAACTTCCTTGTTACAACCGTTTGTGTTCCAGCTACTCTATAGTAGCTATCCAGTAGCTAGCCAAAACCCCATGAGCATTCCTACTCTTCACCTCTACAAAACAACATAATCACTACTAAGTCCACGTCATATATATGACTTATCTCGCAGTTCTTTAACTGTCGTAAGCTTAGGATACGTCTTATTCTATAGCATCGGAATCGCTCTGATCCCCGAAATGATGCATCCATGTACACTACCCTTCCATCCACACCAGAATGATTAACTAACACTGATGCAAAAGTCAACCATCGTCTGAGCCCTGAAACTAGTTTCACAAGCTTCAGACCAAGTAAATTTCATCACCTTCCTGGTCCAACCAGTCAGCGAGGAGGGGGTAAGTACAACCACTCAGTGGATGGATAGACAATAGTGCATAATCATAATGCACATAGTGGAATTCAACGGAAACAACTAGAGTAACTCAACCTTCAGAGTACCAATATCAATCTGCTACTAACCTGGTCAGCAGTATAATAAATATACCCATAACATACACAACCACTGCAATCTACAAGCAATGCACATCCAGATACCACGACAAAGCCTCATGGCTCTTGAGGTAATACAAAGGGAACTATCTTTGAGCTACTGCGAACGGAACTCGTGGTTGACAATCCATATACTAAGCACTGTCTATGCCCAACTACATGCTACCACGAATGGGACTCGTGGGTAAATAGGCAGTATAAAGACTCAATGTCTGCGGGCAACGACATGCTACCACGAATGAGTCTCGTGGGCAGACAACGTATATAGATATCTAGTTATTGACTGCACACAACAACATGCTACCACCAATGGGTCGCGTGGGCAGTCGATTATCCTGGGCTGTTAAGCCTAGGGTTATCCAATACATCTAGCTTAGAACGTCTATCAAAGTCGATAAAGATCATCGATCTACAATTAAGCCCATTGAAGCAGTCAAGCGAGGGTTTCAACACCTCTAATACGAAATGTTTACCAAAGTCGATAAAGATCATCGACTTATAAATAAATACCTCGAGATGGTTAAGTCTAGGGTTCCAACCCTTCTAACATGAACGGTCATCAAGGTCGATAAAAATCATAAGTCCAGTCCACTCATAAACACGTCAAGACGATTGATCCTAGGGTTTCGTCCCAACTAACAAGAAACGCCTATCAAGGCCAATAAGGGCAACAAATCTACTAACAAGAACAGCGAGAGGGTTAAACCTAAATTATACCATTTCTACCAATTCAATCATGCATGCTACAACATGCTACCATGAACAGATCTCGTAGGTACTTAAGATGTAAGGTAGCTATCTAGCTACAGACGTCATATGAATCCGATTATCACCAACTCCGAACGGATAACGCAAGAGTATAACTTTACGGTAGATTATCTCAACCATGCATGAGAGACATATTCGACCGCAGATATACAAAGCAACCATAGGGAGACTCTATTGCAGACTCTCTCTCATCCAAGAATGAGAGGTATAGTTGGCAGCCGAGATATGAAACAACGTTATATACCCTCTAAGGATTAATCGCATCCTAATCATACAACCTCTACTAGTCCGATCACCATATCAACTGATATAGTAAATGGATAAACATATACCAATATGCACATCCGGGTTATTACGCCTAGGGTTCCAACACCTAGGGTTCTACTAATGTTGTTTCATTCCTGAGATCCACTCCTACAGAATAATCTCATCTAAGTTATTCTATCTCTACTAGTCTTAATCATGGTATCCACCGCAAATACACATAACCATATAAACACATAACACGCTGTCTAATAAACGACAGCATAGTCATACTAATGGCAATCAATGGCTGAAATTAATTAGGGTATAACTAAAGGGTCATGCCAGAACAAAGTCAAGGCAATACTAAATAAAGCATCAGATGCCTATATAT
The DNA here is from genome assembly GCA_025175895.1 of Wurfbainia villosa. Lineage (NCBI taxonomy): Eukaryota > Viridiplantae > Streptophyta > Magnoliopsida > Zingiberales > Zingiberaceae > Wurfbainia > Wurfbainia villosa. The sequence continues at coordinate 4,934,704 of CM046002.1, read as the reverse complement.
ACCCTAAACTACATAAGCAATGTAATCATGTCATCATGCACTAGGACCTAGAGAGTCAAAGAACCTATATGTATACCTTCTACGAATTTATCCATCTTAGTCATATTATTCAACTAGTCTAATCCTAATACTAGTACAATACTAATACTAGTCCAAAAATTAAGAGATAAACATCTACCAATAATATCTAATCATTTATATCACAATGATAACTAGTTACATATAGCAGTCAATAACCATATGCTAAAGATAAACCAGCAACCTAAAAATCTAACAGTCTAAAAGATATAAGATTAAAACAATACTAGACAAAACATGATACCACCAAAGTAAACCGCATAACCAATATAACCAATACAAATATGCACTAAATCTAGAATTTTCTTTTCTAGAATTTATTCACATGTTAGCCGTCTGGAGATGTCCTGTCGTCGCCAAATCCCCAAATTGACCTCGTCAATAATACCTCAAATTTTCAAAACATAAAAATCGTCGAAAATCCATACAAATTCGAAAATACTCAAGTTAACCTGCCAAACGTGGTGAACTCTGAAAACCCAAAGACCCTAAGGAACTCGGAACCTATGCTCTGATACCAAATAAATTGTCATGCCCCGAGGGAGTCCCCGCCAGACGAAAATTCGGCAGCATCTCCCCTGTACAGGTGACAATACGAATCTTGCATACAAGGCCGACAAGGCCTACTATGCATCGGTCAACATGACCGGAACAAAAACTACACATGCATGTTATAAATAGGCCTCCGACCAACAATCAAAGTAAATAACAAAAAAAAAATTTACACTATCTAGACTTACCCCTTTTGCCATCTGAGCAGGAATATACAACCAAACCAATTAATAGTCTATAAGGACACAATAAATATCACCAAACCTCCACAAGTACATAACCAAAACAAACACAAGTCCTACACACTTCATCTAGTCAAAAACTGAAACCATAAGACCAATAAAACCAAATCCATTTCGACGAGGGGGATTGGCAGCTAGACTCTCCTAGTAGTTTCATCCTGAAATAGATATAAAGCAATGAGGTAAGTTCAATGAACTCAGCGGATAATAGTCGATATGCATAATAAGATATAACTAACAATAATAATCATGCCAGTACAGTCTCCTAATCAAATATAGGAAATGCATAAATAGAAATGCGAAAAGATAGTACTTACATGCATCTCCTATCCTGGCATAAAAGCATGTGCCATACTAGCAGAAATAAATTCGTCAGACCAAATACAAAAAAAAAATGTAACTTGTATGCATGTTAATCATATGCAACAGTCAAGGCAACAATCAAAATGCAGCAAATACAATACAAATGACATCCATACAAAATGCATGCGATGCAAATGACATGGTCACCCCTGACGCCAGTCAGCCGCCTCACACGCGATGGTGAAGTCGAGTGGGTAGGGCTATGACAACTGTGCACTCTGCAATCACTACTCCTGAGTGATCGAGTGGACAGTATGTTGTCGGAGTACACCTATCCTCCTGCCCCAAATAGAGTGGGGGAGCAAAGCTCTCATCTCCCGGTGTCGTAGACCAGAGGAGGTATCCCTGCCCGCTACCATGCTGCCTCATCGCTACCCATGAGTGGACCAGAGGAGCCTGACAGAGTTACTCTACACACACCATACACATGCATATTACAACATGTGTAGACATAATCGTAGTTTCAAATTTTGCAATAAAAGGAAATTACTCTACGTATACCTGACGTATCACGTGTAGCGGGAAAGACATCAACCGGAGCGACTCTCGCTAGAATCGCCTCTATCCATATCCACGTCGAGTATCGTCGGGATGACTTCACAAAGCTATGAGCCTCGTCTTCGTACGAGTCACTAGCCTCGTGTCGAAGATGATGTGATCGAGAGAAGATCACAATCCGAATCAAAATTCGGATTCAAAAATGACTCCCCAAAACTCGCTTCTCCAGAGAGGTATTCGTCAACCGTTTGATGAATCCTTCGTCCTCCACCTATGAGGATTACTGAAGATCGAATCCCCGGCAAGGTAGCCACTGTCGGAGCTCCAAACGTCGTCCAAACGACGCTCTGACACGAAAGAAACAAGCTGTCCAGAAAATTGGACAGCTTTGGTGGAGAACTTGCGCCGGCCAAATAAGGAAAGCTAGGTTCTCACCTTGTTGCCGGAGCCAAGGAAGATCACTGGAGCTCCTCCAGCAGCAGTTAGACATGGACAAGTGGGGAGGACGGCAGCTGTTGGACTCCGACTAGAGGAGATTGGGCGGTGGTGGGCGGCGGCAAGAAGTTGGGCACCGGCAAGACAAGGAGAAAAGGGGGAGGGGCGGCAAGATTAGGGTTAGGGCTTTCACAAAACCCTTAAGTCCTATTTTATAGAGAACAAATTCTCCTAATAGTTATTGGTTCATAACCAAAACCCCGTTAACCCGCTCCATTATCTTTAAGTTAAAATAAACCGAACCGAGTTGGTCTATTTTAAGTTAAAACGAACCGAACTAACTTTCGTTCATTCGTTTAAAACAAACCAAACCACTTTGGTTTATCCTTCACCATTGGATTAGAACCAAACTAATTTGGTTCCTCCATCATGTCTTCATAAGACACGGCCCATCCATGCTTCCATTGCGACTGAAACAATTTCATGCTCGATCCTAGTTTGGTCAAACCAAAACTAGTTTCTCTCGGTCTGAGAATCTTATTCTTAAGCTCGTTTTAAATTCTTCGGATTACGCTCGTTGTGTGTGTGACCAAATAGGTTCTAGGTTTATGTTGGTCGTCTATAATTAACCATTAATTATAGAATGATCATGAGTGGCACCTAGTAGTACATCATGATCCCAAATTAACCGAAAAGATCAACGGTTGATCCAGAACTATTTCTGAAACCCTTCAGCGGCTACAATGAATTGTGCCCCATTCTTTTCACTCATCTTATACCCACTTGGTTCAGGACATGGTCTATAGTGTCAGTCCCCACTAGGTTGACTCCATCACACCTAGCCTAAGTATCATTTCCTCGTCCTACAAATTCTAGTTACTGCACATGTATCCAAGAGTACCTTACTCTAAACATGTAATGCTTTGGCTAAAGACTTTAGTAACAATCCGATGAGAGACCATGGGTATACATCTCCTCGCACGGAGTGGTGAATACTTTATAGGCTATTCAAACACCTTCGATCACTTCGACTTATACCCAATCATCCTGGGTCCACATCTCCTCAGAGATGCTCGCTTAAGATGTCAAAGCATAAGTCTTCATGACTAAGATGACTTGAATACCGCAAGTCATAGGAACATCGTACTTAAGCTGCAGTAAGAACTTCATTGACATATCCATATATGCAGAGAATCATATGAAGTCTTACAGCTGGTCACTTCAATGAATCCACGATTAACTCTGGACATCACAATGTTTCCAGCCAGTGAGAATCGGCTGCTTGGATACACCTAAGGAGTGTACCTCTTGCTAGTCTCAACAGAATTGATGGTGTCCAAATCCCTAAATTCATCGACTAGGGATAATTCCAATACATCACAATGACACATGTAGAGATACTCACTAGTTGTGATCCAATCACAAATTCTCTCATGCTGTGAATCGCATCGTGGACATTCAGTAAATGAGTTTAAGATCTAATCAAATACATGAAAACATGTATACTCAAATAGTGAATCTTCATTTATCATATAAATGGTTCAAACATAAGGCGATTGCCTTAGGACATCTCTTATATAATACTAACAGGCTGCCATAGGCCCCAGTCGACGACCATAAGCCAGTAGTTGTGTCACGCCCCGGGGGCCTATTCGCCATCCAAATGACGGAGGAGCCCCTTAGTGACAATATTCATAAACACAATACTGGAACCAGATCTGGTAAAAACTCCGAAATAATATAGAAATATAATTATTTTATGGATCGCATGCATACACGACTAAGTATCAATTAATTAAAATTAAAATACATTTTTAACAATAAATCCAATTTCGACAAAATCCAAAATGCGTAAACAAATTACGATAACAACAAAAGAAAAACAATCGAACGACATCTCGATCGAATGCTGTGGGACCAGCACGACCAGGGACTCTCTGAGCGACACAATGGTAAGTCAACTGGACTCATCCTCTATCAGCTAACCTGGAGAATATGAGAAAAAGGGGGATGAGTACAACCACTCAGTGGGTGGATAGAATAAAGTGCATAATCATAATGGACATAATGGATAGCTGGACATAATGAACATAATAAAAGTCAAAGAAACCAACTAGAGTAACTCAAACCTCAGAGTACCGGTATCAGTCCGCCACTAACCTGGACAACAATATAATAAATACATCTATAACACATAACCAACTGCAAATCTACAAGTAATGAATATCAAGAAACCGCAACAAAGCCTCGGCTCTCGAGGTAATGCAAAGAGGTACCATCTACTAACTACCACGAACGAGACTCGTGGGTCAACAAGCAAAATATGAAGTACTGTCTATGAAGTGTAGGCCATACTAGCAGGAGTAAGGTCGTCAGACCAAATACAAGATGTATCCTATATGCATGTCAATCATATGCAACAACCAAGGTAGCAACCAAAATGCAGCAAACACAAACAACTGCAATCCATGCGATATGCATGCAATGCAAATGACATGGTCACCCCTGACGCCAGTCAGCCACCTCACACGCGATGGTGAGGCCGAGTGGGTAGGGCTATGACAACTGTGCACTCTGCCATCACTGCTCCTGAGTGACCGAGTGGACAGGATGTTGTCGAAGTACACCTATCCTCCTACCCCAAACAGAGTGGGGGAGCAAAGCTCTAATCTCCCGGTGTCGTAGACCAGAGGAGGGATCCCTGCCCGCTACCACGCTGCATCACAGCTACCCATGAGCGGACCAGCGGAGCTTGACAGAACAACTGCACACACCCTCCTGATGTACCACTAACCCATGAGTGGCAGTGTGTGCAGGCCATGTAACTGGCTGCAGACTCACTACAAAGGAGTCGCTGCTCGCCAGCATGTAATCATGCAAGATGGTGCATGTCCCTAAAGCATGTAACACCAACCAATATACGTTTCCAAATAATATGTACAAGTAAATGAGTACATATAGATGACCTAGGTATACAGGGAAAGTATATCTAAAAGCTAGTCAAGTGCATATCACAACTCCTAAAATAAGTACATCAAGGTAGTTAAACCTAGGGTTCCAACCCTTCTAACATAAACACCTATCATGACCGATAAGATCATAAACCTTCTCATAACACATCGAGATGATCAAGTCTAAATTATACCATTTCTACCAATTCAATCCTGCATGCTACCACATGCTACTACGAACAGGTCGTGTGGGTACTTAAGATGTAAGGTAGTCCTTTAGCTACAATCGATATACGATTCCAATTATCACTAACTCCGAACGGACCACACCAGAGTATGACTTTATGGTAAGTCATCTCATCCATGATTGGGAAACACGATCGACCCCAGATATACAAAGCAACCATAGAAAATTCTACTGTAAACTTTCTCAACTACGAATGAGAGACTTAGTTGACAGCCAAAATAGGAGAAAACAGTATATACCCTCCAAGGATCATACCACCTCTGATAGTTCAATCACAATATCCACCGAACCAATAAGTAGATCAAACCTATACCAACAACATCCACCAATAAGTATGTCCGAATTATTATGTCTAGGATTCCAACACCTAGGGTTATATCTCTGTCGTTTCATTCCTTAGATTCGCTCCTAAGCGATAACCTCATCTAAGTTATATCATCTCTACAGCAATTGGATGTCCCTATACCAATGAGCACGTCTGAGTTATTACACCTAGGATTCTACTAATGTTGTTTTATTCCTGAGATCTACTCCTACGGAATCACCTCACCTAAGTTATACTATCTAATGATCTCAATCATGGTATCAATCGCGACAATACATAACCAAATAAGCATTTAACCATGATGTCCAATAATTACAGCAAAAATATATTAATGGAGATCAATGACAGAAGTTAATTAAGTTATAACTAAAGGGGTCATGTCAATACGAAATCAAGACAATACAAAAAAGAGCATCCAGTGCAAATACACTATAAACCACATAAGCAACGTAATCATATTACCATGCACAAAAATCTAGAGAGTCAAAGAACCAATATATACCTTCTAAGCATTTATCTCATCTTAGTCATATTATCCTACTAGTCCAATCCTAATACTAATCCAACCAATAATAGGTAAACATCTACCAATTGTTAGTAATATATGAGAGATGTCCTAAGGCAATCGCCTTATGTATGAACCATTTATATGATAAATGAAGATTCACTATTTGAGTATACATGTTTCATGTATTTGATTGGATCTTAAACTCATTTACTGAATGTCCACGATACGATTCACAGCATGAGAGAATTTGTGATTGGATCACAACTAGTGAGTATCTCTACATGTGTAATTGTGATGTATCGGAATTATCCCTAGCCGATGAATTGATGGATTTGGACACCATCGATTTTGTCGAGACTAGCACGAGGTATACTCCTTAGTGTATCCAAGCAGCTGATTCTCACTGGCTGGAGACATTGTGATGTCCGGAGTTGATCGTGGATGCTAGTTATGGTAACTAGTTCATTGGAGTGACCAGCCGTAAGACTTCATATGGTTCCCTGCATATATAGATATGTCAATGAAGTTCTTACTGTAGCTTAAGTGCGATGTTCCTTTGACTTGTGGTATTCAAGTCATCTTGATCATGGAGACTTATACTTTGACATCTTAAGCAAACATCTCCAAGGAGATGTGGACCCGGGATGATTGAGTATAAGTCGAAGTGATCGAAGGTGTTTGAATAGCCTATAAAGGATTCACCACTCCTTGCGAGGAGATGTATACCCATGGCCTTTCGTTGAATTTTTACTAAAGTCTTTGGCCAAAGCATTACATGTTAAGAGTAAGGTACTCTTCGATACATGTTCAGTAACTAGAATCCGTAGGACGAGGAAATGATACTTGGGCTAGGTGTGACGTAGTCAGCCTAGTGGGGACTGACACTATAGACCATGTCCTGAACCAAGTGGGTATAAGATGAATGAAGGGAATGGGGCACGATTCATTCGAGCTGCTGAAGGGTTTCAGAAATAGTTTTGGATCAACCGTTGATCTTTTCGATTAATTGGGGATCATGATGTACTACTAGGTGCCACTCATGATCGTTCTATAATTAATGGTTAATTATAGACGACCAACATAAACCGAGAACCTATTTGGTCACACGCACAATGAGCGTAATCCGAAGGATTTAAAACGAGCTTGAGAATGGGATTCTCAGACCGAGAGAAACTAGGTTTGGTTGGACCAAACAAGAAGCGAGCATGAAATCGTTTCAGTTGCAATGGAAGCATGGATGGGTCGTGTCTTATGAAGACATAATGGATGAACCAAAATGGTTTGGTTCTAATCCAATGGAGGAGAATAAACCAAAGGGTTTGGTTTATTTTAAACGAATGAACCAAAAGTTTGTTCGGTTCGTTTTAACTTAAAATAAACCATCATGGTTTGGTTTATTTTAACTTATATTAATGGAGCGGGTTAACGGGCCTCATGGTTATGATCCAATAACCATTAAGAGAATTAGTTCTCTATAAAAGAGGGCTTAAGGGATTGTTTAAGCCCTAATCCAAAAACCCTAGCTAGAGTTGCCGCCCACCCCATTGAAGGTCTCGGCGCCAACTCCTTGCCGCCGCCCACTTCTCCTCCAACCGGCGTCCAGAAGGAGCTTTCCTTCCCCCTCGCCGGCGTCGAGCTGCTGCCGGTTGGTACTCCGGTGATCTCCCTTGGGTTCGGCGATAAGGTGAGCACTTGGCTTCCCTTGGTTGGCCGGCGTCTACTCCTCCACCAAAGCTGTCCAGTTTTCTGGACAGCTTGTTTTCCTCTCGTCGGAGCATCGTTTGGATGACGGTTAGAGCTCTGACAGCGCCTAACTTACCGGGGATTCGATCTCCGGTAATCCTCTGAGGTGGAGGACGAAGGATTCGTCAAACGGTTGACGAATACCTCTCCGGAGAAGCGAGTCTTGAGGACTTGTTTTTGGATCCGAATTTGGATTCGTATCGTGATTATCTCTCGATCACATCGTCTTCAACACGAGGCTAGTAACCCGTACGAAGACGAGGCTCGTGACTTAGTGAAGTCATCCCGAGGATACTCGGCGTGGATACAGATAGAGACGATTCTAGCGAGGATCGTTCCGGTTGATGCCGTTCCCGCTACACGTGATACGAAAGGTATAACATAGTTAAATTTCCTTTTATTACAAATTTAAATTTACGGTTATGTCTACACATATTGTACTATGCATGCGTGTGATGTGTGTGTTGTAATAAATGTAGATTTATTAATTTTATTTCTTCCACTGTGCACATGTTTACGAAACATGTTCGAACACACACTCGCCGCGGTGTCGGAAACCCAACAGTGGTATCAGAGCCCCAGGTTGTGTTTCGACATAATCGTAAAATGGTTTTGCGATAGTCATAATGATATTTCTGGAAATTTTCTACTTTTGGAAAGTTAGAAGTATTTATGGAAATTTTTCAATTTTGGAAAGTCTAGAAGTATTTATGGAAATCTTCCACTTTTGGAAAGTTGGAAGTATTTATGGAAATTGATATTTTTCATAAATAAAATATTTGATTAGATTTTGGAAATTTGTTTCCTAATTTAATCATGATTTGATTTGGGAAATCAAATCTTAAAATATTTTATTTCCATAAGTAGTTTTGATGATTTAGGAAATTAGTTTCCTAAATTGACTTTCCTTAATCAACCATTTCCATAAATAAAATATGTGATTAGATTTGGAAATTTGTTTCCTAATTTAATCATGATTTGATTTGGAGAATCAAATCTTAAACATATTTTTTTCCATAAATAGTTATGACAAATAAGGAAATTATGTACATGACATAATTGTATGCCATGTAATTGCATTAGATGCATATCATTATGCCATGCGTGTCGTGACATGTAGATGTATGTCATGCCATGTAGATAATAGTTATTTGCATGCAAAGAGGATGAGACATAAAAACCCTAACTCAATATTAAAGACTACACCTTCCATTAATATGGTTAGAACCAGAGTTCCGTTTCTTGTTCGGGTTGTTGGACTCTCTCCAAGCCCGGCTCGAACCCGAACATGTTCAAACCATAGAATAGTTTAATACTAATATGGTAAGAGTCAGAGGTCAATCGTTAGCTTTGGTTGTTGGACTCTCTCCAAGCTGGGCTAATTGGTTGAATGCGCTCTAACCATATTAAAACTATTTCTCGATTAATGGGTTGGCTTTAACCTGGAGCTGTTGGGATCTTTGTAACGGCTAGAGGGGGAGTGATTAGCCTTTCTCTGTTTCTACAAGCAAGTTAGCGGAAGCAATACAAATACGAATAAGAATACAAGTAAAAAAAACGATGAAAGCAACGCTAACACCCGATGTACGTGGTTCGGAGATGATGCTCCTACTACACGGCAATCCGTAAGGTGGATTAGTCCTAGCCAAGCTTCACTATATTCTCCTTTGGATGAACCAAGGTGGAGAAACCTTTCTTACAATGCTCTCCTCTTCTTTACAATGATGGATGATTAAGAACTAAAGAAGAGGAGGTTTTGAATTGCTAAAACACTTGGGAAAGCTTGGTGAGCACGAGGGTGTAGTTAGGAATGAGAGCACTAGCTTCACTAAGCTCTCCAAGACCCCTTTTTATAAAAGAGGGGTTGTTTTTCCTGTTGGGCCTCGATCAATCGACTGATGCTTACCATCAGTCGACTGCCGCCGAAGCCAACGACTTCTGAACCGAGATCTCCACGGAGATTTGTAGCCACAATTTCCAACGGCCAGGTGATCAGTCGACTGATCCCTCCATCAGTCGACTGATGGAGCAATCAGTCGAGTGATCGCAAGCCGCAGTCGAGTGCAACTACATTCTGTGCTCGCTTTTGATCGATCACCGATCGCCATCGTTGTCGCCGATCGATGGTAACATCACCGATCGCCATCGTTAAATCGGGCCGATCGATGGTCGTGGTTTCAACTCGACTGCCGAGCACTGACTGGCCGATCGATACATCGACCGATCGATACTCATCAAGTGTGAGTAATTCACACTTGATTTTACACCCTAGACCTAGACTTAACCTTCTAGCTCCTCATTAAGCCTTGCGTCTTCAGGATCCCTCCGAGTCCGTGACTTGTTCATCCTTTGCGCTTGCTTCCAAGAACTTCCTTTGGTTTCATCATGTCTTGGGTTGCCAAATGCTTGGACTTTATGCCGCCAAGACTCCAAGTTTGGACTTATGCTGCCAAGACCTTACTTTGGACTTCCTTTGCCAAGGTTCACTAGGACTTTATGCTGCCAAGACTACAAGCTTGGTCTTACGCTGCCAAGTCCATCCCTTGGACTTTCCTTGCCAAGATCATACTTGGTCTTCCTTTGCCAAGGTTCACTTTGGACCTTACGCTGCCAAGACTACAAGCTTGGTCTTATGCTGCCAAGTCCATCCCTTGGACTTTCCTTGCCAAGATCATACTTGGACTTCTCTTTTACCAAGGCTTTATCCTTGGATTTCCCTGTCACTTAAACATATTCACAATTAGATCACAACACATTGCCTAACTTAGATGATTATCCAAACATCAAAACATATATAAATGCTTGGAGCATTGTTGCACCAACAATCTCTCCCTTTTTGATGTTTGGCAATCATTTAAGTTAGGTCTTTAAAAATACGCACATAATCATATTTTCAATATGAATTATAACTTAAACACTCCTTCTCCCCCTTTGACATACATCAAAAAGAGAAGGATTCAAACATGAAACAAATTAATGTGTTGGATCTTGGACTAAGGTATAAGATTGAAATTAAGCTCCCCCTTAATCGAAGATATGCTTTATAATGTGTAAACAATATTTGAAGCAAAGCATAACAAACATTAAGTCCTAACTTTGCACCAACAATGGATTTTGGGGATGAAAAAGATATAATTTATGAAACTCCCCCTAAAACACTGCAATAAACAGTCCTAAAACTTTGTGTATACGCAATATTATCATACTATAGTTTTAGGATGTCAAAGATATACTAAATATCAGAAAATGGAGCTGTTTATCATAAAATACAGTGTATCACTGACTTTTCAACCACCGATCGCTACTCTCGAAATCGAAATTTCAAATTTTTCAAATTTCCAACTCGTAAATGCGTTAGAAATTATAGAAACCTCAAAAAATCACTAAATTTTGTGTACACATTTCTGAGATCATACTTTATTAAGGAAAAATAGTTTGAAAAATATATGTTTTCCAGATTTCAATATTGATACAAACTTGGAACCTAACAAAAGTTCTAAAGATTTTACAAACTTTGTATCACTTTTGTGTTCCACTTGAAAATTGTTTTTCAAAATATGATGAACTTAGTTTAAACTATATATAATTTGGAATTTCCAACCATGTTCTTAGAGCTATGTATTCATTACTTGAATACAAGCCTTCCCAATGATTGGTCCATAAGGTATTCATGTCTCTAGGTGTGTCATTGGCTCATAGTAATGCATCATAACAAGCATGATGAGCCAAGTACACCTTCCCTATCATCTCACATGTTTCTAAGTGTCTCAATACAAAAATCAAGGTTTCTTAAGGCTTTTGTGAGATGTATCAAGGTATAACGCTAACATATAAATATAGGATCATGCATACCTAGAATTTTACTCTACAAAGCACATACCAAGCTCTCTCCTTAATGATGAAAATTTGGTTTCGGGAAGAGCTTTGGTGAAGATATCGGCAAGGTTGGACTTAGATTCTATATAATTTAGTTCAATGTCCCCTCTTGTCACATGATCTCTTATGAAGTGATGTTTCACTTCAATGTGCTTGGTCCTAGAGTGATGTACCAGATTTTTGGTCAAGTTGATGGTACTTACATTATCACAATAAACTTTAATGTTAGAGTAGTGTAGCTCATAGTCCACAAGGGTATGCCTCATCTAAAGTAATTGAGCTACACAACCACCCATAGTCATATATTCGGCTTCGGTGGTTGATAAAGCAACACAATGTTGCTTCCTACTACTCCAACTAACTAGGGAGGACCCAAGAAATTGGCATCCACCACTAGTACTCTTCCTATCTAATTTGCACCCGGCATAATCGGAATCGGTATAGCTAAGCAATTCAAACGACCTAGTCCTAGGATACCAAAGTCCTACATTTAGGGTGCCTTTAATATATCTTAAAATTCTCTTAACGGCTACTAAATGTGATTCTTTGGCACAAGATTGGTATCTTGCACACATACCTACTGCAAATAAAATATCGGGTCTACTAGCGGTTAGGTATAGTAGGCTACCAATCATACTCCTATAAAGTTTAAGATCAATTGATTTACCTTCATGATCACTATCTATTCTAGTGCTAGTGGCCATAGGAGTGGTTACAATTTTGGCATTTTCCAAACCAAATTTCTTGATCATTTCATTTGCATATTTGGTTTGATAAATGTGAATCCCTTCATTAGTTTGCTTGACTTGTAAACCTAGGAAAAAGGTAATCTCTCCAACTAAACTCATTTCAAATTCATTTTCCATGTTTTTTTATAAAATCTTGGAGAAGATCATCATTTGTTGACCCAAAAATAATGTCATCAACATATACTTGGGCTATGAATATATCCTTTAATGTTGACTTTATAAACAACGTTTGATCTACTTGGCCTCTTCTAAAATCCTTAGAAATTAAGAAAGATGACAATCTTTCATACCATGCCCGAGGAGCTTGTTTTAACCCATATAATGCTTTCCTAAGCTTACATACATGGTTTGGATAATCTATGTTCTCAAATCCAGGTGGTTGCTCTACATATACTTCCTCCTTAATATAACCATTTAAGAATGTCGATTTAACATCCATTTGGTAAAGTTTAAATCTCATATAGGAAGCATACCCTAAGAGAATTCTAATAGATTCTAACCTAGCAACCGGGGCATAAGTCTCATCATAGTCAATCCCCTCAACTTGATTAAATCCCCTAGCAACCAACCTAGCCTTATTTCTAGTGATATTTCCTTGGTCATCTAGCTTATTCCTAAAGACCCATCTTGTAGTAATTATGGTGCTATCATTGGGTCTAGGTACTAATTCCCATACTTGACTTCTCTCAAATTGGTTCAATTCATCTTGCATTGCCAAAATCCAATCCGGATCATGTAATGCATCATTGATCGATTTGGGCTCAATTTGTGAAATAAGAGCTACTTGACTAGTAAGAGGTCTATGAAATGACCTAGTTCTTACTCCTTGAGATAGATCTCCTACTACTTGGTCAAGTGGATGATCTTGATGAACTCTTAGGGTTCTAGAAGGGGTTTCAAATTGATCATTATTATCTTCTACCCTCCTTTCATCATCGGAATCTCCTCTTTCTCCCCCTTGATCATTATCCCTTATGGTCAAATTTTGAAGTTTTTGGGTAATGTCTTGATTATTGTCATTAATATCCTTATCAATGGAGGACTTTCTAGGGTAGGTACTAGTGGTTTCATCAAATTGAACATTAGAAGATTCCTCAATTCCTTGAGTTCTCTTATTGTAGACTCTATACCCTCTACTTGTGGATGAGTATCCAACTAGAATTCCCTCATCCGCTTTGGATTCAAATTTTCCTAAGTTATCCTTGGTGTTTAGAATATACACTTTACATCCAAAGACTTTGAAATAATGAATTGTGGGGATAATCCCATTCCATAATTCAAATGGTGTCTTTCCTAAAAACCTATGGATTTGAATCCTATTTTGGATATAGCAAGCGGTATTAACCGCTTCTGCCCACAAGTAGCTAGGTAAAGAATATGCATTAAGCATAGTCCTAGCCGCCTCTTGTAAGGCACGATTTCTCCTTTCCACCACCCCATTTTGTTGGGGTGTTCTAGGACAAGAGAACTCATGCTTGTACCCTTGTTCTAAACAAAATTGTGAAAATTTTGAGTTCTCAAATTCACCACCATGATCACTACGGATCCGGTTGATTTTGAGACTCTTTTCATTTTCAACCCTTTTACTAAATCCTATGATTATTTCTAAGGTATCATCCTTATGTTTCATAAAGTAGACCCAAGTATATCTAGAAAAATCATCTACTATAACCAAACAATATTTGTTACCACTTAAAGATGGAGTACTATGGCAATCAAATAAGTCAAGATGCAATAATTCTAATGGTAAGGAAGTATTAGTTAAGGTTTTACCTTTGTGTGATGCCTTTGTTTTCCTTCTTGGCATGCATCACACATTTTGTTCTTGACATACTTGATCTTTGGTAGCCCTTTGACCAACTCCATCTTGGCTACCTTGGCTATGTTTTTCATGTTGATGTGCCCCAATCTCCTATGCTATAGCCAACTTTCTTCTTCTTTTGCAACAAGACACTTAGTAGAAATGTTAGAAACATATGAAAGATCAACATAATAAATATTTGACTTCCTATATCCCACTAACATACAATCATTTAATTCCTTGTGCCTAATCATGCATTTAGAGGATTCAAACGAGACATGATAGTTTGCATCACAAAGTTGACTAACACTTAATAAATTAAATTTCATATTTTCAACTAGTAAGACTTTGTGAATGACAATTTTAGGGGATACCTCAATTGTACCTCTACCTAATATCTTGAGTTTTCCACTATTCCCAAAGGACACCGCTCCCTTCTTCACATACTTAATTGTGGAGAACTTGCTCACATCCCCGGTCATATGTGTTGAGCAACCGCTATCCACAATCCACATACCTTGCTCTCCTACCTAAATCACATGAAAAACACAAGATTTTGGTACCCAAACATTTGGACCGATAACATTAAGTAAAAACTTCTTAGGTACCCATGCTTTCTTAACCTTTCCCTTAATGGTTGCTTTCCTATTAATCAATGAAATATAAGCAACTTCTTTTTCTTTTGGCTTATATCCTAAAATGGCCTTGTTGTAAACGGCTCTTTGTCGACTAAGGATCATATCAAGACATTTTGAGCCATTTGAAAATTTTTCTAAACATGTTTTTAATTCACTAACCTCATCCTTAAGCATGCAAGAATCAACATGTGAAGGTTTTTCATTCCTAATGGCCTTTAGTTCTACCTTCATGCTCTTAACCTTAGATTTAGACTTATCTAGAGCTTCTTTAAGATAGGCAATTGATTTATAGAGAAGCTTAACTTTGGGAGAGTTCATTACCTCATCGTCACTAGATGACGATTCATCACTTGAGGAGTCTTCTTGGCTTGATGTATCGGAATCATCTCCTAGGGCCATGAGTGCCACATGGCGTGTGATGTGGCAAAGCTCATCATCGGAGGAGGAGTCTTCAACACTTGGTGTGTCCCATGTGGTTTGAGCTACCATAGCCTCCTTCTTCTTCTTCTCCTTCTTGTCATTCTTTTTCTTTTCTTTTTCCTCCTTCTTCTTTAGCTCCGGGCAATTTGGCTTTATGTGCCCCTTCTTGTTGCAAGCATGGCAAATCACATTGTTATTGAAACTTGAATTACCACTAAACTTACCTTTTGAAGAATGAGACCCCTTCCTTGCTTCTCTACTCTTGAACTCCTTTGATTTCCTATAGAGCTTCTTGACAAAATTGGCCATCTCACTGATGAGTCTTCTGTAGGGAATTCTTTATGCCAAATGGCATATGCGCAACGGAAAAATTAGGATCCCTTCCAAGTGATCCATGTGAAAGCAAACTCGTATAAAATAAATTTCTCTAAACCAAGCCTATCTTATAGGAGAGGATTACCTTTGTTGCGTGCCCTTGTTAATCCCGCTTCTTCCTTTTGTTTGTTGGATCTTTAGCACGTTCAAGTGTCCGTGCCTCTATATGTATCCACACGAGCAAGCTCTTGTCTCACAAAAGAAAACTAGAGGAGCTCTCCTTTACTTCTTGCTAGAGAAGTCCCTAAAGGAGAGGAAGCTAGGGAAAAGGAGAAGGGAAGAAGAAGACTACTCTTCTTGCTACACTCACAAAAGCCACACAACAATAAGCTCTCAAGCTCTCTCCAAGCCTCAAGCTCCCAACAACCACACTCCACCAAAATTCTACTTTGGCCGGCCACTCCATGGAGCCTTTTATAGGGTTGGAAAAACCCTTCCACCTCCTTCACATTCAATGTAATCCATTGCATTGAGACACACTCAAAAAGGATTTGGCTTCCTTGTTTGGCCGGCCACTTAAGGAGACAAAACCATTTTGTTTCCTTCCACCTTATCTAGCTTAGGTGGATGCTTAGGTGGCATGCTTATGTGGCATTCTTATGTGGCATTCATGCATGTTGAATTAATCTTATTAATTCAATTAAGCTTATGTTATCATATTGAATTAATCTTATTAATTCAATTAAGCTTATGTTATCATATTGAATTAATCTTATTAATTCAATTAAGCTTATGTTATCATATTGAATTAATCTTATTAAATCAATGAGATAACATATTGAATTAATCTCATTAAATCAATTAGCTAAAATTCTCATTAAGCTTAAAGTCCAAAAACCATTTTGTACTTAAGCTTATTCCCAAATTATTCTAGTCAAACTAGAATACTCTAATTCCTCTAATTATCATGCTCTTTGTGTGTGACCTATAGGCTCTCATAACGCGTTGGCGTGGACCTAAACTCTTTTAGATACACAAGCAATGAGCGGCATCTAGCAATACATCATTGCTACCCAAGTTACGAGATAAGTCAAGATCCGACTAACCTTTCCGTGACTACTATAATATATGACCGTGTCCTTCTATCCTTGATATCAGATTGATCAATGAGGCATAGACCGTGTCATCCTCGATCAATCTATGTGTTTCTTGATCCCTGAGTAAACTAACTCAAACAAATGAGCTCAATATCTCATATTGACTCATTCGAGCATGGTCATGCATTTTAGTAGTTCTACTCAATCAAGGGGCCCACCGATATCACTCTCGTCATATGAGAGGGATAGATCCCATCTACATCACTCACATCCCTCCGCATAATTTGTTATATACCCGAATCGCCTTTATGGTCCACCACATTCACGAGTGACGTTTCGATCGCATACCAAAGTACATAACTCCTTATGTAGGGAACCGTAGTGACTTCAGGTCTGAGGACTATTCATACCAATAGTCACATGAGAAAGTTTATGACACTCATATAACGATCCATGAAACTTTCTCATGGCGGGTCAGTTCAGTATATATTCTCTAATATATACCAATGTGTCAACTTGATATCATATATCCATGACTTGTGAGATCAAGTCATCAATTGACCTACATGCTAGTCTTTATGTATTAATATTGCCCTTGCATATTAATACTTGACTAGAACATTTAGAAAGTGTTCTCTGACCTCTCATAATCAATTCGCCAATTGATGTGTCAGTAGATAAGAACCTACTTTTCTAGGCATTACTATATTTAATTTAGCTGTACAAGCAAGACTTAAATATAATAATCAATCCTTTGCCTTTATAGAATATGATACAAAATGTTCCCTATTCAACCATCACATGATTGGTTCTTAGGGCTATAACTAACAATCTCCCACTAGCACTAGTACCAATCACTATGATATCTAATACCTAGTGACCTAGTGTGACCATCATGCTTCCTCTACAAGCCTTGGTCAATGGATCTGCGATGTTAGCTTCGCTTGCAGATCTCTGCATATCCTCACATCTCCTCTATCGATGATCTCTCGAATGAGATGGAAGCGCCGAAGATGTGTTTGGTCCGCTGATGTGATCGAGGTTCCTTAGCCTGTGCAATAGCCCCATTGTTGTCACAATAGAGGTCTATTGGATCTGCAATGCTAGGAACTACCCCAAGTTCACTGATGAACTTACTGAGCCAAACAGCCTCCTTTCTTTGCATCGGATGCAAGACAATATACTCGACTTCTATTGTAGAATCAGCAATTGTTCCTGCTTCGAGATCTTCCAGCTCACAGCTCCACCATTCAGGCAAAACACATACCCCGATTGCGATCTATAGTCATCCTTGTCTGTTTGGAAGCTTGCATCACTGTAACCCTTTACTGTTAGCTCCTCATTGCCTCCAAATATCAGGAAATATTCTTTCGTTCTTCGTAAGTATTTAAGAATATTTTTGACTGCTATCCAGTGACTTTCACCTGGATCCGACTGGTATCTACTCGTCATGCTCAAAGCATACGAGACGCCGTGACGAGTACAAAGCATGGCGTACATGATAGACCCTATGGCGAGCGATAAGGGATCTTATCCATGCGATCTCTCTCCTCCTTAGAAGAGGGACATTGAGTCTTGAAAGACTCACACCATGTGATAAAGGCGTAAATCCTTTCTTGGAATTTTGCATAGCAAAACGATCTAGCACTTTATCAATGTATGTACTGACTTAGGCCAAGTAATCTTTTAGATCTATCTCTATAGATCTTGATGCCTAGAATATAGGCAAATTCACCTATGTCTTTCATCGAGAAACAATTCCCTAACCACATCTTCACAGCATCCGGAGTGAGGGAATATCATTTCCGGCGAGAAGTATGTCATCTACATACAAGACAAGAAATACAACTGTGTTCTACTATTTCTCTTGTAGACACAAGGTTCATCTTCATTCTTGATGAAACCAAACTCTTTGATTGCATCATCGAATCGAAGATTCACTTCGAGAGGCTTGCTTTAGTCCATAAATGGACCTTTGCGGTTTGCATACCTTTCCAGATGCTTTGGATCTTCAAAACCCTCAGCCGTGTCATGTACACATCCTCGAGTAGCTTTCCATTCGGTTTTGACATCCATCCGCCAGATCTCATAATCGTGGTAGGTCGCAATAGCAAGTATGATCCGAATGGATTTAAGCATCGAATCGGTGAAAAGGTTTCATCATAGTCAATACCATGAATTTGTTTGAATCCTTTAGCCACCAATCTACCTTTATAGGTATGCTTATTACCATCCATGTCAGTCTTTACTTTAAAGACCCACTTACACCCAATGGGTTTTACCCTTCGTGGATCAACCAAGGTCCATACTTGGTTAGTGTACATGGATTCCATTTCGGATCTCATGGCCTCTAGCCATTTCTGGAACTGGGCTCATCATAGCTTCTGATAGGATGTAGGCTCGTCAAGATTGACAAGAAATACATCACCATTGTCACCAAGAGAAAAGAATATCTCTCGGGTTGACGACGGATCCTCGCTGATCTACGAAGAGGTTGGTCTACTTGAGCAGTGTGTTTGTTCCACAACTCTTTGGGCAACAATTTCCTCATCCACAACACTTTGTGGTTCCTGCTCATTTTCCATCGAAGCCTTAGTGTTATCGTCATCTTGAACTTCTTCAAGATGAATTTTACTCCCACTAGTTTTTCTAGAAATAAATTCTCTTTCTAGAAAGACAAAGATTTCGCAACAAACACCTTGCCAAGTGTGGGATTGTAAAAGTAATATCCCTTAGTTTCCTTGGGATATCCGACAAAATAACACTTATCGATTTGGGTCCTAGTTTATCCGAGACTTGACGCCTTACATAAGCTTCACAACCCCAAATCTTTATAAAAGACATTTTGGGACTCTTCCCGATCCATATCGTATATGGTGTCTTTTCTACGCTGATGGGACGCGATTAAGTGAAAGCTACTGTCTCTAGAGCTAGTCCCCAAAAGGAAGTAGGTAGATCTGCTCATCATTGATCGTACCATATCTAATAGAGTACGATTTCTCCTCTCGGATACACCATTCCATTGTGGTGTTCCAGGGGAGTGAGTTGGGATATTATCCCACACTCACCAGTGATCACAAACTCTTGACTAAGGTATTCACCACCTCGATCTGATCGAAGTAGCTTGATACGCTTACCAAGTTGGTTTTGTACTTCATTCTTGAATGCTTTGAACTTTTCAAAGGATTCTGACTTATGTCTCATCAAATATAAGTAGCCAAATCTACTCATATCATCAGTGAAAGTAATAAAGTACTTATAGCCTCCTCTGGCTTCGACATTGAAAGGCCCACATACATCAGTATGTATGAGTCCTAACAAGTCCGTCGCTCTCTCGCCATGTCCACTAAATGGAGTTTTAGTCATCTTTCCTAAAAGGCAAGATTTGCATACCTCATATGATTCAAAATCAAATGAGTCCAATAATCCATCTTTATGGAGTTGGGATATGCGTTTTTCATTTATGTGACCTAGGCGACAGTGCCAGAGATATGTTTGGTTCGAATCATTCGATTTGAACCGCTTGGTATTTACGTTATAAATTGGGTTTTCTAAATCTAGAACATAGAGACCATTCATAAGTGGTGCATTACAATAGAACATTTCATTTAAATAAATGGAACAACATTTGTCCTTTATTATAAAAGAAAAATTTTTCTTGTCTAAACAAGATACAGAAATTATGTTCTTTGTCAATGCAGGTACATATAAGCACTCCTCTAGTTCTAAGATAAGCCCAGTGGACAAAGACAAAGAAGAAGAACTTTTGCGCCATTGCTGCCTACTAGGTCTACTTCGCCTTTTGCCATTTGTCTACTATTTCTCAGTCCCTGCACATTATTACAAATGTGAGATGCACATCCGGTATCTAATACCCATGTAGAAGAAATAGATAGATTAACTTCTATAACGTGTATACCTGAGGCAGAAGTCCCACTTCTTTTATTCTTTACTTCCTCAAGGTAGACTTTGCAGTTTCGCTTCGGTGTCGATCTCACCGCAATGGAAGCGATCCCTTCCTTAGATACTTTACCTTTACCCTTTGAAGTGGATGAATTGGCCTTGCCTTTGGCTTGGGTCTTACCCTTGCCTTTGCGCTTACCTTTGCCCTTCTTGACCATTAGTACGTTGCTAACTTTCTTTTTGAGATTCGGTTCAACAGTTCTCAACATGCTGAGAATCTCAGGTAAAGGTTTATCAATTTCATTCATGTTATAATTCATGACGAATTGATTATATGCTTCCGGCAACGATTGCAGGATAACATCGGTTGCCAATTCTTGGCTCAGTGGAAAACCTAGTCTTTCAAGGTTCTCAACGTACCCAATCATTTTGAGTACGTGAGTTCCTACAGGTGTTCCTTCTTGCATCTTGCATGCAAAAAGAGCCTTAGACACTTCAAAACGCTCGTGCCTAGCTTGTCCTTGATATAGTTGTTTCAAATGCTCAACCATATCATAGGCATCCATGTTCTCATGTTGCTTCTGAAGCTCAAAGTTCATGGTGGCAAGCATAAGACATGACACATCTAATGCGTCATCTTGATGCTTCTTATAAGCATCTTTTTCAGCATGAGTGGTCGCATGGGCGGGTGTTTCAGGGGTAGACTGCTCTAGGACATACAGTTTGCGTTCTTATTTGAGGATAATCCTCAAGTTCCTATACCAGTCAAGAAAGTTCGCTCCATTAAGCTTGTCCTTCTCAAGGACAGATCGCAAGTTGAGGGGGTGTGTCGTGTTAGATGTCATGGTGATCTACAACATTAAAATGCAAAGTTAAGTATCATACCTAAATCATTTAATTAGGCCTTTAATTAAATGAGGCTCCCACTAAATTCTCATAGCTACTATTTAGCTATAAATTTATATGGGATAAAGATCCACATTATAATTCGTCTTGAGTTAGCTTTGGCTAATCGCCCAAGACGTAGTATAATTAGGTAGGCAATCTTTTGCCAATTACATCTGATGTAACTCTTTAATAGCTTTGGTTAAGTTTTAGATTAGTTTAGTGTTTATAGCTTCGGTGTGGCGAAACCACAGGGGCCTTCTTGGATATCAGAGCAACGACCACTTCTAAGACAAAGCTGATGTTCGGAAATCACATAAAACTAATTTTAAAACTTATGTTCAAAGCTAATATATGCCTCTACTTTCTTAACTAATTAAGAAAACTTAATTAAGTCTTAACCAAGTTTGATAGCGGGACATCACGATTGTCCACTCGCACTCTTCCAAGATAAAATGCATTGCTTTGCTTTGGCAAACCCAATAACAAATGATCGAGGAAGTAGTGAGTACCAAGCTTTGGTAGGCATATCGTTTTTGACTTATTAAGAAATAAACATGTATCATATACATATTAGCATACATCACATATAAGCTAAACTAATCATGCATCACATACAAGCTAAACTAACATGCATCACATACATATTAAACTAAGCGTGTCATGGTTATTTAAATTATTCTACAATCTTCTCAAGCCAATGAAAAGATTGATTGGTCAACCTAGGATAGCATCTTCTCCTAAGTGCTTCCTTTGGTTGTCTTGTGTGTTGACTTCCTCCTTGTAACCTCATCTTCCAATGGACCCTCCATCTTTGTTTTGTACATTACAAAAGGAGAAATACTCGAGTTACATTCGAGTCTAAAACTAATTTTACAACAAGAATTTTAGGAGGAAGGCACGACACGCAGCCGTATTTAAGAATTACAACACACACACATTCACAAACCTTTTGGGACTAGGCCATAACCATGCACCATGTCATTTTAACTTTTAAAGACATTGGATATTTTATTATGTTTGACAATTGCTAATGCAATTATCAACTCATAATAAAATTTATCCTACTTCTATATCACATATAAAATAGAGAAACCTATTTTATACGATCTTAAGTGGCTCTGACGATACCCTTGTAGGGAATTCTTTATGCCAAATGGCATATGCAAGAACGGAAAAATTAGGATCCTTCCAAGTGATCCATGCGAAAGCAAACTCGTATAAAATAAATTTCTCTAAACCAAGCCTATCTTATAGGAGAGGATTACCTTTGTTGCGTGCCCTTGTTAATCCCGCTTCTTCCTTTTGTTTGTTGGATCTTTAGCACGTTCAAGTGTCCGTGCCTCTATATGTATCCACACGAGCAAGCTCTTGTCTCACAAAAGAAAACTAGAGGAGCTCTCCTTTACTTCTTGCTAGAGAAGTCCCTAAAGGAGAGGAAGCTAGGGAAAAGGAGAAGGGAAGAAGAAGACTACTCTTCTTGCTACACTCACAAAAGCCACACAACAATAAGCTCTCAAGCTCTCTCCAAGCCTCAAGCTCCCAACAACCACACTCCACCAAAATTCTACTTTGGCCGGCCACTCCATGGAGCCTTTTATAGGGTTGGAAAAACCCTTCCACCTCCTTCACATTCAATGCAATCCATTGCATTGAGACACACTCAAAAAGGATTTGGCTTCCTTGTTTGGCCGGCCACTTAAGGAGACAAAACCATTTTGTTTCCTTCCACCTTATCTAGCTTAGGTGGATGCTTAGGTGGCATGCTTATGTGGCATTCTTATGTGGCATTCATGCATGTTGAATTAATCTTATTAATTCAATTAAGCTTATGTTATCATATTGAATTAATCTTATTAATTCAATTAAGCTTATGTTATCATATTGAATTAATCTTATTAATTCAATTAAGCTTATGTTATCATATTGAATTAATCTTATTAAATCAATGAGGTAACATATTGAATTAATCTCATTAAATCAATTAGCTAAAAGTCTCATTAAGCTTAAAGTCCAAAAACCATTTTGTACTTAAGCTTATTCCCAAATTATTCTAGTCAAACTAGAATACTCTAATTCCTCTAATTATCATGCTCTTTGTGTGTGACCCTATAGGCTCTCATAACGTTGACAGTGGACCTAAACTCTTTTAGATACACAAGCAATGAGCGGCATCTAGCAATACATCATTGCTACCCAAGTTACGAGATAAGTCAAGATCCGACTAACCTTTCCGTGACTACTATAATATATGACCGTGTCCTTCTATCCTTGATATCAGATTGATCAATGAGGCATAGACCGTGTCATCCTCGATCAATCTATGTGTTTCTTGATCCCTGAGTAGACTAACTCAAACAAATGAGCTCAATATCTCATATTGACTCATTCGAGCATGGCCATGCGTTTTAGTAGTTCTACTCAATCAAGGGGCCCACCGATATCACTCTCGTCATATGAGAGGGATAGATCCCATCTACATCACTCACATCCCTCCGCATAATTTGTTATATACCCGATGTCGCCTTTATGGTCCACCCTATTACGGGTGACGTTTGTGATACCAAAGTACATAACTCCTTATGTAGGGAACCGTAGTGACTTGTGTCCGAGGACTATTCATACCAATAGTCACATGAGAAAGTTTATGACACTCATATAACGATCCATGAAACTTTCTCATGGCGGGTCAGTTCAGTATATATTCTCTAATATATACCCATGTGTCAACTTGATATCATATATCCATGACTTGTGAGATCAAGTCATCAATTGACCTACATGCTAGTCTTTATGTATTAATATTGCCCTTGCATATTAATACTTGACTAGGAACATTTAGAAAGTGTTCTCTACAGCCTCTCATAATCAATTCTGCCAATTGATGTGCTGTAGATAAGAACCTACTTTTCTAGGGCATTACTATATTTAATTTAGCTGGCACAAGCAAGACTTAAATATAATAACCAATCCTTTGCCTTTATAGAATATGATACAAAATGTTCCCTATTCAACCATCACATGATTGGTTCTTAGGGCTATAACTAACATCTTCATCACTACTTGAGTTATGCTCCGATTCGGATGATGATGATACTTCTTTTCTCTCCTTCTTCTTCTTTTCCTTCTTTTCAACAAATAGAGCTAAACCCTTTTCTTTAGAGGACATGTTAGTTTGCTCATGTAATTCAAACTCACAAAATAATTCATCAATTTTAATTTGAGAAACATCCCTAGTTGCCTTAATGGCATCAACTATAGAAGTTCATAAAGAATTTCTAGGAAATGCTTGAAGTATGTATCTTACCAAGTCTCGGTTGTCAACTCGCTCACCTATGATGTGAAGTCTGTTCACAATCTCCTTGAACCTTCCATGCATTTGGCTTACGGTTTCATGCATCTTCATTTGGAAGGCTTGAAGTTGTCCAATTAGTAGGTCCTTCTTGGCCCTCTTTGACTCCTTGGAACCTTCATTTAGCTCAATGAGCTTTTCCCATAACTCCTTGGCGGATTCGAAAGGCCCCACCTTGTTGAGTTGCTCCATGGTAATGCCACATTGAATGGTGAGTAGCGCCTTTGCATTTGATTCAAATTTCTTATTTATTTCCTTTGTCCAATCCTTGCTTGGAATAGGATTTCCATGTTCATCCACCGGTTCCTCGAAGCCATCTACAATGCTATGCCAAATTTCAATATTACTCATTAGATAATACTTCATCCTACCTTTCCAATACGCAAAATGACTCCCATCGAAGAGCGGTGGCTTGGCGGTGCTATATCCCTCTTGAAGAGCCATCGATGCCTTGGTTGATGGTGAGATCTTCCAGGCTATCCGGGCTCTGATACCACTTGTTGGGATCTTTGTAACGGCTAGAGGGGGGGTGATTAGCCTTTCTCCATTTCTACAAGCAAGTTAGCGGAAGCAATACAAATACAAATAAGAATACAAGTAAGAAAACGATGAAAGCAACGCTAACACCCGATGTACGTGGTTCGGAGATGACGCTCCTACTCCACGGCAATCCGTAAGGTGGATTAGTCCTAGCCAAGCTTCACTATATTCTCCTTTGGATGAACCAAGGTGGAGAAACCTTTCTTACAATGCTCTCCTCTTCTTTACAATGATGGATGATTAAGAACTAGAGAAGAGGAGGTTTTGAATTGCTAAAACACTTGGGAAAGCTTGGTGAGCACGAGGGTGTAGTTAGGAATGAGAGCACTAGCTTCACCAAGCTCCCCAAGGCCCCTTTTTATAGAAGAGGGGCTATTTTTCCCGTTGGGCCTCGATCAGTCGACTGATGCTTACCATCAGTCGACTGCCGCCGAAGCCAACGACTTCTGAACCGAGATCTCCGCGGAGATTCGTAGCCGCAATTTCCAACGGCCAGGTGATCAGTCGACTGATCCCTCCATCAGTCGACTGATGGAGCGATCAGTCGAGTGATCGCAGGCCGCAGTCGAGTGCGACTACATTCTGTGCTCATTTTTGCGTTGATCGCGATCGCTATGTTGTCGGGCCGATCGATGGTAACATCACATGATGGTCGTGGTTTTAACTTGACTCGGTCGGAGCACCGGACTGATCCGATCGATTCATCATATCAGTCGACTGATACTCATCAAGTGTGAGTAATTCACACTTGATTTTACACCCTAGACCTAGACTTAACCTTCTAGCTCCTCATTAAGCCTTGCGTCTTCAGGATCCCTCCGAGTCCGTGACTTGTTCATCCTTTGCGCTTGCTTCCAGGAGCTTCCTTTGGTTTCGTCATGTCTTGGGTTGCCAAATGCTTGGACTTTATGCCGCCAAGACTCCAAGTTTGGACTTATGCTGCCAAGACCTTACTTTGGACTTCCTTTGCCAAGGTTCACTAGGACTTTATGCTGCCAAGACTACAAGCTTGGTCTTACGCTGCCAAGTCCATCCCTTGGACTTTCCTTGCCAAGATCATACTTGGTCTTCCTTTGCCAAGGTTCACTTTGGACCTTACACTGCCAAGACTACAAGCTTGGTCTTATGCTACCAAGTCCGTCCCTTAGACTTTCCTTGCCAAGATCATACTTGGTCTTCTCTTTTACCAAGGCTTCATCCTTGGATTTCCCTGTCACTTAAACATATTCGCAATTAGATCACAACACATTGCCTAACTTAGATGATTATCCAAACATCAAAACATATATAAATGCTTGGAGCATTGTTGCACCAACAGGAGCATCGGCTTGTTGGACTCTCTCCAAGGTCGATGTAAAGGGAGGTGAAGTTGGGTGCTATGCATATGATGCATACTTGTTAATGTGTTAACAACCCGATGCATGTGTGAACATTCAATTAGTTGATAGCACATTGTGATAGTTGTATATACGTGATATGCAATCGGTATAGTTGATACCTACCGTCGTAGTTATGAATGGCTTGTTGGACTCTCTCCAAGGTTGTTCATATCTATGATGGATATCAGCCCATTCGGAGATGGACCTACGATCTCCCGAAGTAATTTTGGGGTTTTTTGAAATTTGAAAAATGAATGGGATTTATGAATGTATATTGATGCATTTTAAAATCATTTTCTCATATATGCTCGTTTTGTATTTCTAAAATTGATCATGATGTCTTTGAATTTGCGTTCCATTTTGGATTCGAATAAATTGACTGTGCCGAACTTCTTGGACTGGCTTAGAAACTTGAGAATTGTTCTCAAGGTGAAAAGCTTGCGTATGTCCTCGAAGCGCCTCTTCCCGCCCGTCCTAGTGACAATGCAACTCTGGACCAATTGTTGGTCTATCAGAAACATGTGAATGATTCTGAAATGGTGAGTTGCATCATGCTAGCCACGATGGTACTTGAGCTGCGGAAGCAGCATGAGCATATGGATGCTCATATCATAGTCCTTCATCTTTATGAGTTGGTTGATGAGCAAGTGAGATTCGAAAGGTTCGAAGTCTCCAAGCTCCTCTTCACCTCTCAGATGTAAGAAGGTTCATCTGTGGTACTGCTCAACATGCTGAAGACTGTGGAGCCTTCTGAGAAGCATGAGCAGGGGACGGTGCTGTTAGTTGATTCCTCGAAGAAAGGTTCTAAGAGGGAGTCAAAGGAACAGTAGAAGGGGAAGAAGAAAAAGGCTAAAAAGGCAGAACCAGCTCAAAAGGGCACTTGCCATCATTATGGAAAGTAGGGCCATTGGCGAAGAAATTGCAAGATTTATCTTGAGTCCGTGAAGAAGAATAAGGCATAAGATGCTCCATCCTTTTCATATATCTTCGTTATTGATTGTCATTCTATTTCCTCAGACACTTGGGTATTGGATACTGGGTGTGACTCATATATATGTAATGACATACATGGGCTAAGGAATAGAAGAAGACTCGTCAAGGGAGAGTCAAATTTACGTGTTGGGAATGGAGCAAAGGTTGCTGCACTCGCCATCGGAACGTATTTGTTGAAACTCCCTGTAGGACTTGTCTTAGAACTGGACAATTGCTTTTATATTTCTTCGTTGATAAAGAACATCATTTCTATTTCTTGTTTAAATAGAAATGGATACCATTTGACTTTTAGTAACAATTGTTGTTACATAACTTTGAATGGAGTTCTTTATGGGACTAGAACTTTAAGCAATGGTGTTTATACGTTGGACGTATCCAGTGACATTTGCAATATCGAAGCGAGCAACAAGCGTGCTCGAAAGGATAATCAATTAGACTCCTACATGTGGCATTATCGTCTTGGCCATGTAAGCAAGAAACGCATGTCCGAATTACACTGATGTGGAATTCTGGAATCGTTTGAATTGGATTCATACGATACATGCGAATCATGCTTAAAAGGCAAGATGACTAAGTTACCTTTTACTGGAAAAGGTGAACGAGTGGGAGAGTTACTAGGTCTAATACATACTGATGTATGTGGACCTATGTCAACTCAAGCTTTAGGAGGCTATAGCTACTTCATTACTTTCACCGATGATCACTCACGATTTGGGTATGTGTTCTTGATGAAACACAAGTCTGAAGCCTTTGAAAAGTTCAAAGAATTCAGAAATGAAGTAGAGAAACAATATGACAAGAGTATTAAAATACTTCGATCGGATCGAGGTGGTGAATACTTGAGTCAGGAGTTTCTTGATTACCTAAGAGACAATGGTATATTGTCTCAATGGACTCCGCCATATACACCACAACATAATGATGTATCTGAGAGGCGTAACCGGACCTTGTTGGACATGGTCAGGTCAATGATGAATCATGCGAATCTTCCCAAGTCCTTTTGGGGCTATGCACTTCAGACAGCTGTTTACTTGTTAAACAGAATGCCTACCAAGGTAGTCTCTACTACTCCATATGAGATATGGAATAGTAAGAAACCTCATGTATCTTACTTGAAGATATGAGGTTATCCTGCTTATGTGAAGCAGACTGTATCAGACAAATTGGATGCTAAGGAAACAAGGGGTTACCAATTCTATCATCCTATGGAACAAAAGGTGTTTGTTTCAAGGCATGTTGTGTTTCTAGAGAAAGAGTTTCTCTTGCAAGAAAACAGTGGGAGTGTCGTCGAGCTTGAGGAGGCTCGAGAGACTCAAATAGACATCGATGAGATACCTGGTGAAGCACAACAGCCGACAACTCATAGTGATGAGCAATCGACTGGACCTATTGAAATACCACATCTTCGTAGATCTGGTAGAACACGCAATATTCCTGAGAGATATGGATTTCTCGTAAGTGAATCAAACGACGTGTTACTCATTGATGATGAGGAGCCTACCAGTTATGAAGAAGTGCTGACAAGTTCAGAAAGGGATAAGTGGCTTGGTGCCATGAAGTCAAAAATGGATTCCATGTATGAAAACCAAGTTTGGAACTTGGTTAACCCACCTGAAGGCATAAAGCCTATAGGGTGCAAGTGGGTTTTCAAGAAGAAAACCGACATGGATGGTAATGTGATTACCTATAAGGCTAGATTGGTGGCGAAAGGATATCGTCAAAAACAAGGTCTTGATTATGACGAAACCTATTCGCTTGTAGCTATGCTTAAATCCATTCGGATGCTCCTGGCCATAGCGGCTCATTATGATTATGAGATATGACAAATGGATGTGAAAACAGCTTTCCTTAATGGAAACCTGCTCGAGGACGTGTATATGATACAGCCTGAGGGTTTCACATCGGTTGATAAAACCAAGGTATGCAAATTGCGACGGTCCATTTATGGATTGAAGCAAGCATCCAGGAGCTGGAATATCCGTTTTGATAAGACGATAAAAAAGTTTGATTTCTCATAAAATCCAGACGAACCTTGTGTGTACAAGAAGGTTAGTGGGAGTGCAGTCGTGTTCATAGTATTGTATGTCCATGACATATTACTTATAGGAAACGATGTTTCAATCTTACAGTCAGTTAAGGTTTGGTTATCCAAGACATTCTCCATGAAAGACCTGGGAGAAGCAACCTACATCCTCGGGATTAAGATCTATATAGATAGATCGAAACGGTTGCTTGGTCTTTCGCAGTCTACATATATAGACCGAGTGCTAAAGGGGTTTAGCATGTCGGAATCCAAGAAAGGTTTCCTACCCATCAGACATGGGATACACCTTTTGAAGTCTATGTGTCTGCGCACAGAAGACGAGAGGATTTGCATGAGTAAGATTCCCTATGCATCCGCAATAGGATCAATCATGTATGTTATGTTATGTACGAGGACCGATGTATCGTATGCTCTGAGTGTCACGAGCAGATACCAGTCTGATCTAGGAATGGATCATTGGGTGGCTGTTAAGATGATCTTTAAGTACTTAAGAAGAACTAAGGATGTGTTCCTAATATATGGAGAAGGGTACATGGTGATACGTGAGTATACGGATGCCAGCTCCAGACAGACAAGGATGATTCCATGTCTCAGTCTGGGTATGTATTCACCTGGAATGAAGGCGCAATAAGTTGGAAAGGTTCCAAGATTGACACTATAGCGGATTCTGCCACTAAGGCAGAATACATTGTAGCTGCAGGCGAAAAGGCGGTTTAGATCAAGAAGTTCATCTTTGAACTTGATGTGGTCTCATCAATGATCCAAACATGTGCTTCGCCGCTATCATCTTATCAGAGAGATCATCAGTAGGAACGAAATACAAATCGAGAAAATTCCCACTGAAAGGAACTTAGCGGATCCTTTGACTAAAGCATTACCTCAAAGTAAGTTTGAGGGTCATGTTAGTGCTTATGGTATTGGATACCGTAGCGATTGACATTAGGCCAAGTGGGAGTCTGTTAGTAATATATGAGAGATGTCCTAAGGCAATCGCCTTATGTATGAACCATTTATATGATAAATGAAGATTCACTATTTGAGTATACATGTTTCATGTAT
Source organism: Wurfbainia villosa (assembly GCA_025175895.1). Taxonomy (NCBI): domain Eukaryota; kingdom Viridiplantae; phylum Streptophyta; class Magnoliopsida; order Zingiberales; family Zingiberaceae; genus Wurfbainia; species Wurfbainia villosa. The sequence goes on along the minus strand of CM046002.1, from coordinate 4,903,711 downwards.
TTGATTGGATCTTAAACTCATTTACTGAATGTCCACGATATGATTCACAGCATGAGAGAATTTGTGATTGGATCACAACTAGTGAGTATCTCTACATGTGTAATTGTGATGTATCGGAATTATCCCTAGTCGATGAATTGATGGATTTGGACACCATCGATTCTGTCGAGACTAGCATGAGGTATACTCCTTGGTGTATCCAAGCAGCTGATTCTCACTGGCTGGAGACATTGTGATGTCCGGAGTTGATCGTGGATGCTAGTTATGGTAACTAGTTCATTGGAGTGACCAGCCGTAAGACTTCATATGGTTCCCTGCATATATAGATATGTCAATAAAGTTTTACTATAGCATAAGTGCGATGTTCCTTTGACTTGCGGTATTCAAGTCATCTTGATCATGGAGACTTATGCTTTGACATCTTAAGCAAACATCTCCAAGGAGATGTGGACCCGGGATGATTGGGTATAAGTCGAAGTGATCGAAGGTGTTTGAATAGCCTATAAAGGATTCACCACTCCTTGCGAGGAGATGTATACCCATGGCCTCTCGTCGGATTGTTACTAAAGTCTTTGGCCAAAGCATTACATGTTAAGAGTAAGGTACTCTTCGATACATGTGCAGTAACTAGAATCCGTAGGATGAGAAAATGATACTTGGGCTAGGTGTGACGTAGTCAGCCTAGTGGGGACTGACACTATAGACCATGTCCTGAACCAAGTGGGTATAAGATGAGTGAAGGGAATGGGACACGATTCATTCGAGCTGCTGAAGGGTTTCAGAAATAGTTCTGGATCAACCGTTGATCTTTTCGGTTAATTGGAAATCATGATGTACTACTAGGTGTCACTCATGATCGTTCTATAATTAATGGTTAATTATAGACGGCCAACATAAACCGAGAACCTATTTGGTCACACGCATAACGAGCGTAATCCGAAGGATTTAAAACGAGCTTGAGAATGGGATTCTCAGACCGAGAGAAACTAGGTTTGGTTGGACCAAACAAGAAGCGAGCATGAAATCGTTTCAGTTGCAATGGAAGCGTGGATGGGCCGTGTCTTATGAAGACATAATGGATGAACCAAAATGGTTTAGTTCTAATCCAATGGAGGAGAATAAACCAAAGGGTTTGGTTTATTTTAAACGAATGAACCAAAAGTTGGTTCGGTTCGTTTTAACTTAAAATAAACCATCATGGTTTGGTTTATTTTAACTTATATTAATGGAGCAGGTTAACAGGCCTCATGGTTATGATCCAATAACCATTAAGAGAATTAGTTCTCTATAAAAGAGGGCTTAAGGGATTGTTTAAGCCCTAATCCAAAAACCCTAGCTAGAGTTGCCGCCCACCCCATTGAAGGTCTCGGCGCCAACTCCTTGCCGCCGCCCACTTCTCCTCCAACCGGCATCCAGAAGGAGCTTTCCTTCCCCCTCGCTGGCGTCGAGCTGCTGCCGGTTGGTACTCCGGTGATCTCCCTTGGGTTCGGCGATTAGGTGAGCACTTGGCTTCCCTTGGTTGGCCGGCGCCTACTCCTCCACCAAAGCTGTCCAGTTTTCTGGACAGCTTGTTTTCCTCTCGTCGGAGCGTCGTTTGGATGACGGTTAGAGCTCCGACAGCGCCTAACTTACCGGGGATTCGATCTCCGGTAATCCTCTGAGGTGGAGGATGAAGGATTCGTCAAACAGTTGATGAATACCTCTCCGGAGAAGCGAGTCTTGAGGACTTGTTTTTGGATCCGAATTTGGATTCGGATCGTGATCATCTCTCGATCACATCGTCTTCAACACGAGGCTAGTAACCCGTACGAAGACGAGGCTTGTGACTTAGCGAAGTCATCCCGAGGATACTCGGCGTGGATACGGATAGAGACGATTCTAGCGAGGATCGTTCCGGTTGATGCCGTTCCCGCTACACGTGATACGAAAGGTATAACGTAGTTAAATTTCCTTTTATTGCAAATTTAAATTTACGGTTATGTCTACACATGTTGTACTATGCATGTGTGTGATGTGTGTGTTGTAATAAATATAGATTTATTAATTTTATTTCTTTCGCTGTGCACATGTTTACGAAACATGTTCGAACACACACTCGCCGCGGTGCCGGAAACCCAACACCAATAACATCTAACAATTTATATCACAGCGAAAACTAGGTGCATATAACCGTAAAAGCAATCAATAACTATACGCTAACGAATATCAAACAACCTAGAACCTAGGTTCAACAGTTATAAGGTTAAAGCAATACTAGTCAGATCCCCAAGTGAAAACATAATATAACCTATGAAAATAGCATAACCAATATAACCAATACAAATATGCACTAAATTCTGAAATTATAAAATCCACCCACCTGGTATATAGCTCGTGCTAACCGTCCACACGTATAGGCATCTATCACTAGTCCGAAAATGTGCTTCAGCTCCCAACACTATTATAATTAATTTATTATTAACTCAATCATCAACAAATCTATAAATTGGTTATCTACTCTGGTGTAAGTCTTCCTACCTAACTTAATAACCTCATTTATCAGATTAGTCAAACCCAATTATAATCCAAATCAATTCATCTTAACCAATTAAACTCAGTTTTAATTTGTCTAAAAATAAATCCATTAACCGAGATTAATTAATCAAACCTAGAATTAGATTATTTAACCCTAATGTTTGCGTAAAAATCCTAATTAATTAGTTAAACCAAAACAAGTTAATTAACCTGATTAATATCCGAAAATCCTTACCAACTAAACCAGTTTCCCCTGTTTTGCGGTTTCCACTGGCGATCGCCGGATTTCGATCTCAGCTGAGCGGGAGACGACGACATACTCGGGCGGCTCCGGTGAGCCGAGGGTGACGCGCCGGAGGTTGTGAATGCGTGCCAGCGGTGGCGATGGTCGCGCGTCTAGTAATGGCGGTGGTCGCGACTCATCTGTGAACACGAATCAAAGCCCGACAATGGTCGGAGGTGCAGCTTGGCAGGAAGAGGACGGCAGCGCGGTGGTTGACGTTGAGGTCGCAGCAGGAGGCTGCTGTGCGCGTTGGCGGCGCTGGCCGTGCGATGGCTCCTCAGCTAGCCAGGAGGCGATGGCGCGATCTAGAAGCGGCGAATCGGCGGGCTGGGCAAAGGAGAAACGGTTGCAGCGGCGGAGATGGGGCGAGCTCGAGTGGCGACAATGCGGCGGTGGATGCGACACGAAAGAGAAGGTGCGGCGCAAGAACAGGTTTTTCCCAAAATTGAACGAAAATTAATACTAGGGCTTGATTATATAATTAAGCTAATTGACTTAATCACCTTAGGGTTATCTACCTAGTTTTTATGTTATATAATTTTAAACTTAACCGAATTAATCAACATAATGATTAACCTTAATTTGACCTCATCCAATCTAATAAAATCTTATCCCATAATTAACAACCAATATACTAATAAATAATTACATTTCCTTTTTAATAAATGAATAAATTTTATTTTATTTATCACGTTTTAAATTACCTTATTATCATATTACATTATATTAAATTTTTAATTTAATTTATTATTATTATTAAAAATAAAAATTCCCGATATATTACATTCTCCCCTACTTATAAAAATTTGGTCCCCAAATTTCCTACTCGATATACCCTAATGAAGATGTCCTATCTCCATGTCATTCTTCTACTCTAGGTAGTTTCTTTATCAGAATCTCATTACCACCCAATCTCAATCCAATAGATGATCGACATTCTTATATCTAGAGTATGATCTTGCACTCCAACTATAATTTCCACAACATAAATAAACCAAGTACATACTCCCATATGTGAAAGTTACTATGTACTTCTACGAATAGGCAACCCCAAGTATCTTATCTCTCTTCCAACTTATTCTAATATCTTCACATCTCAAATTGTCAGATCTTTAACTTCTCTGTGGTTTATGAGCCCACCATATTTCCACTGCACAACTCTGACCCTATCTCAGTCGGTTACTAGTCTTGTCAACTTCAACAAGTCTGAGATCTAGTACCTTTGTGCTAAGCTTTTTATATATCATATTTCTTACTCTAAGTACACGGTAATCTAATCTCAAGTCAAGGTATGACTATCAAAATCCAAAGGTTACTCCTTTACCTTGTAACAAGACGTTAAAGGCTTCCTTTACTATAACTAATCTACAAAGGCGAGGTATCGCAATTCTACAAATTTTTCCATAAGTATTGACAGGATATACAAGAATGTGATCTATCAATATCTCAACTAGAATAGGGTAAACCAGAACGATACCTAGTATACCAGACCCATCGGCTTACTGAGTCATCTCGATCAGTATAACCCGTCTCACCTTATTCAATAAGTATCAATGAGGAATTCAAACATTCTAATCCGGATATAGGCTATAAGACCTTGGACAAATTAAAGCTTACGATCATAGTCCTGGGCTCCTTAATAGGGTAAAAATTCTTCAAGTCACTTAAATTTCCCCAATGTAATCCATGACGTTTCGATCACCTTGCTTACGATTCAGAAACTCTCGATGACAACTTATACCAACAGAGATTAGTAAATACTCTCTCTCAAAGTCTCTTGGAATAGTATCAAAGTGATACTCTGCTCCACGAAATCATCAACTGCATTTTACACCATGTGTTGGCCTGATCTTGTAAGTGATACACTGCAAGCTCCATCTTCTCTGCATCCCTGCAAGTTATGTATCCAAACGAATCTTCTAGATTGTCTATCTATGCATGAGCAATCCATGAACCGATATCCCCTAACATAAGGTAAAACAACCCTTCATCGTTTTGGTCAGTGTAGATATACTCGCCTTATCTATAAACAAATCACTGGTAGTAGGGACTGATACTCTCTGAGGGGTTACTCCTTTGACTTCCAAATTAGTGGCTAGCGAGTCTAACCTTAGCCTCTTAATTCGACATTAGTCGACACCTCTAAAGAGTCTACATTTTCCAACCTAAAGAGTAGGTCCTATAGCATCAATAGGTCGCTTTTGAGGTCGACCTCGTCCGCAACCATGAGTAGGGAAAATTTCAATAGGTAGCATTTCCTACAGTAACCAATTAAGTGAGTACCCAACTAAAGAACATAGTGACAAATTCCTATTACTCAAGGAAAGTACAATGACCATTTAAGACAATACCTTTTCCTATAGCTCAAAGATGTCCTTCAGCTTGCTTGGTCCCAAAACACAAAAGTCCAAAATCAAAGGACAAGAAAACCTCGAAACACAAAACCCACAAATCGAAATCGCAAACCTGTCTTTGATACCAAAAAAATTGTCACACCCCGGGGGCCTATTCGCCATCCAAATGACGGAGGAGCCCCTTAGTGACAATATTCATAAACACAATACTGGAACCAGATCTGGTAAAAACTCCGAAATAATATAGAAATATAATTATTTTATGGATCGCATGCATGAACGACTAAGTATCAATTAATTAAAAGTAAAATACATTTTTAACACTAAATCCAATTTCGACAAAATCCAAAATGCGTAAACAAATTACAATAACAACAAAAGAAAAACAATCGAACGACATCTCGATCGAATGATGTGGGACCAGCACGGCCAGGGACTCTTTGAGCGACACAATGGTAAGTCAACTGGACTCATCCTCTATCAGCTAACCTGGAGAATATGAGAAAAAGGGGGATGAGTACAACCACTCAGTGGGTGGATAGAATAAAGTGCATAATCATAATGGACATAATGGATAGCTGGACATAATGAACATAATGAAAGTCAAAGAAACCAACTAGAGTAACTCAAACCTCAGAGTACTCTCAGACAATATATAATAAATACATCTATAACACATAACCAACTGCAAATCTACAAGTAATGAATATCAAGAAATCGCAACAAAGCCTCGGCTCTCGAGGTAATGCAAAGAGGTACCATCTACTAACTACCATGAACGAGACTCGTGGGTTAACAAGCAAAATACGAAGTACTGTCTATGAAGTGTAGGCCATACTAGCATGAGTAAGGTCATCAGACCAAATACAAGATGTATCCTATATGCATGTCAATCATATGCAACAACCAAGGTAGCAACCAAAATGCAGCAAACACAAACAACTGCAATTCATGCGATATGCATGCAATGCAAATGACATGGTCACCCCTGACACCAGTCAGCCGCCTCACACGCGATGGTGAGGTCGAGTGGGTAGGGCTATGACAACTGTGTACTCTGCCATCACTTCTCCTGAGTGACCGAGTGGACAGGATGCTGTCGGAGTACACCTATCCTCCTACCCCAAACAGAGTGGGGGAGCAAAGCTCTCATCTCCCGGTGTCATAGACGGAGGAGGATCACGCGCTACCACTGCATCACGACTACCCATGAGTGGACCGGGAACTGTGACAGAGCTGCACACACCCTCGATGTACCACTAACCCATGAGTGGCGGTGTGTGCGAGCCATGTAGCTGGCTGCGAGCTCACTACAAAAAGTCATTGCTGCCTTGACATGCAATCATGCAAGATGGTGCATGTCCCTAAAGCATGTAACACCAACCAATATACGTCTCCAAATAATATGTACAAGTAAATGAGTACATATAGATGACCTAGGTATACAGGGAAAGTATATCTAAAAGCTAGTCAAGTGCATATCACAACTCCTAAAATAAGTACATCAAGGTAGTTAAACCTAGGGTTCCAACCCTTCTAACATGAACAACTATCACGACCGATAAGATCATAAACCTTCTCATAACACATCGAGACGATCAAGTCTAAATTATATCATTTCTACCAATTCAATCCTCCATGCTACCACATGCTACTACGAACAGGTCACGTGAGTACTTAAGATGTAAGGTAGTCCTTTAGCTACAACCGATATACGATTTTAATTATCACTAACTCTGAACGGACCACACCAGAGTATGACTTTATGGTAAGTCATCTCATCTATGATTGGGAAACACGATCGACCCAAGATATAAAAAGCAACCATAGAAAATTCTACTGTAAACTTTCTCAACTACGAATGAGAGACTTAGTTGACAGCCAAAATAGGAGAAAACAGTATATACACTCCAAGGATCATACCGCCTCTGATAGTTCAATCACAATATCCACCGAACCAATAAGTAGATCAAACCTATACCAACAACATCCACCAATAAGTATGTCCGAATTATTATGTCTAGGATTCCAACACCTAGGGTTATATCTCTGTCATTTCATTCCTTAGATTCGCTCCTAAGCGATAACCTCATCTAAGTTATACCATCTCTACAGTAATTGGATGTCCCTATACCAACGAGCACGTCTAAGTTATTACACCTAGGATTCTACTAATGTTGTTTTATTCCTGAGATCTGCTTCTACGGAATCACCTCACCTAAGTTATACTATCTACTGGTCTCAATCATGGTATCAATCGTGACAATACATAACCAAATAAGCATTTAACCATGATGTCCAATAATTACAGCAAAAACATGTTGGATCGAAGCGGATCGCTAGAGGGGGGGGTGAATAGCGATAAAAACTTTTCTTTTAAAACGTTCGATGGACAATTAAACGCAGCGGAAATGTAAATAAAACCTAAATGAGACAAATAGTTTTTTACTTGGTTCGTAGCCTTCGGCTACTACTCCAAGGCCCTAACGGTCCTAGACCGTGTACGGAGGGCAATTCACTAAAACACTCCTCCTCGTTGGAGGTAGGAGTTTTACGATTACAAAATCCTTCGAAGCAAAAAGATAGAGAGACAAACCCTCTCTTCTATTAAAGTAAAATGCAATGAAAAACCTCGATTGAAAAGAATTGCAATATTGAAAGCAATAACAAATTAAGATTATACCAACAACTAAACAAAAGAAACTTTAAGCTAGGGTTGTTGGCAGCACTTCGTTGTTGTAGAGTCGTCGGAGAGTTGCAGCGTAACGGAGGCTTTTTAGCACTTAGAATTGTTGATGAAACCCTAGGTTTGGCCCTCCTTTTATAGCCTTTGAGCCCCTTTTCGAGAGGAACCCTAGCCAATCAAATTTGAGCACAACTCCCCTTGAAACTTGGTGATAAACCTTGACTTCTCGAGGCTGATCCTTTGACTAGCGATGATCGATGGCCATCACCCGATCATTCTTTGGCAGATCACCGAGTGCTAGCCGTAGTCACCCGACTGATGGACGGCAGTCGAGTCCTTCAGGTTGGCAGTCGACTGATGCTGGCTGCAAGGCAATGTTAGCTTAAAGAAAACATTATTTCGACGGTCGTCGACCGTCCGATCTCGACCTAGACAACCTATGAGATGTCTTAGGTCGGATCTACGCTTAAGTCTTTCCCCGTAATGAGGATACGACCTTACTTACACTCGCACACACGAGCTTACCTCGATACTTACGTGTTGCTTTTGCTTCCGGCCTTCCACTCAATTCCTTCGGCTCCCTCTGAAGTCACTTGAGTGTCGCCCGACCACCGCGGCTTCCTCCGGGTGTCGCTAGCCTTCATCTCCAACTATAGCAATTTTCTGCACACTCGATTCAGCTCGTGAGATAACAACATGAGCTTAACTTTGTATCGTTTGCTATAATCAAAACTCAGGTTCAACTTAGGTGCCTACTGCACCAACAATCTCCCCCTTTTTGATTTATGACAAACCCACATACAAAGTTAAGTGCATTAAGAAAAGATATGCATGAATGAGCAGGAGTGTTAAGAGCATGAATGAACAGGAGTATAAAAACTCATTTTCAAGTGCTCCCCCTTGAGGAATCCTCCCCCTTGACCGAGGGGGAGTACTTGAGAAAGAGTTTTAACTCTCCCCCTTGACGTTTGCTACTAAAAAAAGAATTAAGTAACCAAAATTACTTAATATCGGCCATAGTATTTAAAATTAGTTTTAAGTTAAGAAATCAAAAAATTGATTTCTTAACCTTGGCCTTTACTTCCATTTTGTTATCAAGTTAACTTAAAGTTTAAGTAAATTACTTTCTGTTAACAAGTTAACTAAAGTTTGTAAGTCTTGGCAAGAAAAAATATTGATCCCTTAACTTTGGCCTTTTCTCCCCCTTTTGCCATATATAGAAAAGAGTGAGAGTGTGTGTGAAAAAATAAGTTTTACTTTTAAAGTCCAAGCATGTTCCACATTATTTTGAAAATAATATACTGAAAATAAGTTCATCTATAAAATGTTCGACTCATATTTGGCTTGATTGATATGAAAGATCAACCAGTCCTGGTCAGAGTCGGTTAGTATGTATGATTATACTCCGTGGTTCATAGCGATGCACTAGCTCTACATCTGGAACCAGGAGTAGGGTCCTAACATCTCATGCCCATCTACGTGGCTAAGTACACAAACACATTAGTCCTATGTGTTGTGAGATGTACTGGCTCCTTAAATCTATAGGTGCATGATATCTAAGGTATGTCCTATGTTAGTTCCATAAAAATTAAGAAATAGTAGTAAGAAAATATAATTTGCAAGTTCCTATTCTACTACGCACATGCCCAATTTTTGTCTCAAGAGACTAAATTCGGCTTCGGGTAGTGGTTTAGTAAACAGGTCTGCTAGGTTAGACTTCGAGTCAACATATTCGAGGTGTATGGAGCCGTTGGCTACATGTTCTCGAATGAAATGGTGTTTTACCGCTATATGCTTTGTCCTTGAATGGCATATAGGGTTCTTAGTTAGATTTATCGAACTTATGTTGTCTACAAAAATTTTAGTTTTGGTGAAGTCCAACCTAAAGTCTCGGAGAGTGTGCTTCATCCAAAGAAGCTGAGTTACACACTCACCCATCGCAACGTATTCGGCTTCGGTGGTAGATAAGGCAACACAATGTTGCTTCATACTGCACCAACTTACTAGACTCGAGCCGAGTAGTTGACAACAACCACTCGTGCTCTTTCTATCGAGTTTACTACCGGCATAATCCGAATCGGAGTAGCCGATTAGTTCAAACTCCATAGATCTAGGGTACCAAATACCAACGTTAAGTGTACCCTTAAGATATCTAAGGATACGCTTAACTAAGGTTAGGTGAGACTCCTTAGCACAGGTTTGAAACTTGGCGCACATACTTACTGCGAATAGGATGTCGGGTCGGCTCGCAGTTAAGTATAGGAGACTTTCTATCGCGCTCCTATAGTACTTTAAGTCAATGGACTTACTTTCTAGGTCTTCTCCTATGTTAAAATTAATCGCCATTGGGGTGTTTATTATCTTTGTGTCTTGCATTCCAAATCTTTTAATTAACTCCTTAGTGTATTTTTGTTGATATAGGTATATTCCATCCTTAGTTTGTTTAATTTGTAGACCTAAAAAGAAACTTAACTCGCCTACCAAGTTCATTTCGAACTCACTTTCCATGAGTGAAATGAACTCGTTTAGTAAGGTTGAGTTAGAGGTCCCAAAAATTATATCGTCTACATAAATTTGAGATATGAATATTTCTTTACCTAAGGTTTTTACGAAGAGAGTTGGGTCAACTAAGCCTTGGTTAAACCCTTTTGACTTAAGATGGAATGAAAGTCTCTCGTACCAAGCTCGAGGAGCTTGTTTAAGTCCATAGAGAGCTTTCTTAAGTTTTAGAACATGGTCGGGTTTATCTAGATTTTCGAATCCGGGGGGTTGGCTAACATAAACTTCTTCTTTAATGTATCCATTTAGGAATGCCGACTTAACATCCATTTGAAACAGCTTAAATCCTCGATGTGCGGCATAAGCTAGCAACATTCGAATGGATTCGAGTCTAGCTACTGGGGCATAGGTTTCGTTGTAATCTAAGCCTTCGACTTGACTAAACCCTTTGGCGACTAACCTAGCCTTGTTTCTAACTACTTCACCTTTATCATCAAGCTTATTTCGAAACACCCACCTTGTTCCAATTATCGTTTTGTCTTTAGGTGGTGGTACTAATTCCCACACTTCATTCCTAGTAAATTGAGCTAGCTCTTCTTGCATTGCAATAATCCAATCGGGATCAAAAAGAGCTTGTTCAATTGATTTGGGTTCTATAGGAAATTTGACTAAGGTTCCTATAGGATGCTCTAGTTCGAACTCCTAGATTAGGATCTCCTATCACTTGATCGATAGGGTGGTTAGTTTGAATCCTAGATTGGGTTGGGTTTGTGTCACCTAATGCTTGATCAATGGGGTGACTTGGTTGAACACTAGTTTGACTCGGATCACTTGTCACTTGGTCGACAAGAAGAGTTGGTTGATGTGGATTAGACTCGATCTCAGGGTCGGAGACGAGTTTGGTATCAGTGGGCTCAACACTTGGGGTCATTAAGGGTTTTGTAAGTTCGGGTACTTCATCAAATACTACATTGATAGTCTCCTCGACTCTAAGGGTGTCGTGGTTATATACTCTATAAGCTCGACTTGTAGTCGAGTATCCTAGAAAGATTCCGGTCGTGGTTTTGGATGTAAATTTCCCTAGGTAATCCTTAGTGTTTAGGATATGTACCTTACACCCAAATACCCTAAAGTACTTGATGTTAGGTATTTTATCGTGATAGATCTCGTATGAGGTCTTAAGGTGCCTTTTTACCATAAGGATCCTATTTTGGACATAGCATGTTGTACTCACGGCTTCTGCCCAAAACCTATCGGGTCGGTCGTATTCGTTCAACATGGTCCTAGCGGCTTCTTGTAGAGTTCGGTTTTTCCACTCCACTAGGCCATTTTCTTTGAGGGTCCTAGGGCAAGAGAATTCATGGTGGTATCCGTTTAGGTTACAGAAGTCGGTGAACCTTTGATTTTCGAATTCACCACCATGATCGCTTCTAAGTCTTTTAACCTTAAGGTCTTTTTGATTCTCGATTAATTTGAATAGATTGATTAATTGATCTAGGGTATCATTTTTATGTTTGATGAACCTAACCCAGGTAAACCTGGAGTAGTCGTCAATTATGACTAAGCAATATTGACTTCTATTGAGTGACTTGGCTCCATGTGAATCGAATAGATCCATATGCAGGAGCTCAAGTACACTTGAGGTTCGTTCTTGGTTAGTTAACTTGTGTTGTGTCCTAGGTTGTTTTCCTTGTTGACAAGCATTACAGATTTTATTAACCAAGTTGTTGAGGTTGGGTAAGCCTCTGACTAAGCCACTCTGACTCATCTTGTGGACGAGTCTTGGGTGCGAGTGACCGAGTCGTCGGTGCCACAACCATGATTCCTCTTCCTGTGTCATAAGACATTTGGCTGAGGAATTGATTAAGTTAATTGTATAAATGTTATTTGTCCTAGTTCCTTTGAGTATTGTTTTAGCTGTTTAATTTGTTTTAATTACACATTCATTTTCTAAAAATACGACCTTATAGTTATTGTCACATAATTGGCTTACGCTAAGCAGGTTATATTCAAAATTCTCTACAAGTAATACATTTTTAATAACAAAATTCGAGTTAAGCTCGATATCACCTGATCCGATGATTTTGAGCTTGCTGTTATTCCCAAAGGCTACCAATCCTTGTCGTTTGAATCGAAGCTTCGTGAATTTGAGTTGATCCCCGGTCATGTGTCGGGAGCAACTGCTATCCAACATCCATTGATCCTACACACAAGGTGGTTGGATTGGATGTTAGATGATTTTTTTTTTAAAAGAATTGATTGTAAGTTGTTAAACCTAGGTCATCTCACCTGTGTCTATATGATCAAGCATGTTATACTTATGTGGTTTTTGTGAGATGACTTCCAATTAAGTTGATTAAGTGGATTTAGGTTCAAGTAATTTTATGTTAGATTTGGATTTGACCCTAGGCTTGTCAAGTTTACCTTTTCAAGATCATGGCTTCCAGGTCGTGGCGAGGCACAGGGGCCTTCTTTTATCGGATCATCGACCACTTCCTTAGACAAAGCCATGTTCAAGAAAATGATGACTTGACTCACCTAAGATTATTTCCTAGTCTAACTGGTTATTTTTGAAAAGAGGCTCCCCGAGGCTCAATCTTTTCGAAGAATTTTAGTTGGTTATGTTTTTGAAAAGAGGCTCCCCGAGGCTCAATCTTTTCGAAGAATTTTAGTTGGTTATGTTCATGTTCTAAGTGAGTTCACAAGTTTTAAAGCACAAACTTTCTAAGTTAAAGCATGCAATTTCTAAGTTAAAGCACAAACTTTCTAAGTTAAAACATGCAATTTCTAAGTTAAAGCACAAACATGTTTTGTACTGGCTCCCCCTAGACGGTTGAATCGGTTCGGTTTATCCACATAGTGGATTTGGTCCTTGGGAATCCAGTACGGGTTGGATCCTAGAGTTGAAATCAAAAGGTTCTTAGGGACCCATGCTTGGACATGTTTCCTATGTCGACTTACAATCGACATATACGACCTATTAGTCGTGTTTGAGTTAAACCCTAGTCCAGCCTTGTTGTACACGGCCCTTTGAGATCCAAGTAGGAGGTCAAGTCCTTTGGATCCCGAAGTGAACCTTTCCAATGTGCTCCTAAGATCTTCGACTTGACTTTTCAAGAGTGAGTTCTCAACTTTGAGTTTTTCAACCTGAGTTGAGTCCTTCTCTTGAACTCGACTAGTCGAAGAGGTTAGGGAGACCTTGTGTTTAAGGAGTTTGACCTCCTCAACCAGAGTCTCGACCTTGGACTCGGATTTAACTAATTTCCTAGACAAAAACCTAACCGTATTTTGTAAAGTATTAAATAAAGTTCGACTTACTTTAAGGGTATCTTTTGAACCGGATGCGTATCCGTGGCTTGACTTGAAGATAGCTTCATAGTCCGAGTCATCCTCAGGTTCTGACTCAAGTTCAGGTTCGGTCTCCGTGTCTAACTCAATCGATTTCGCCATGAAGACGTGGTCTTCGTCTTCTTCGGATGACGCTTCTTCCCATGTCGCGTTGAGGGCCTTCTTGTGCTAGGTGCTCGGTGGTTGAGCTTGGGGACTCGGACTTGATATGTCCAAACCTGTTACACTCATAACACCTAATATTAGAACTTTTAGGCTTACCTTGGTTGGGTCGAGTCGTGGTTCGCTTTCGTCCCTTGGCTATCCTTCGAGCTAGGTTCATTAGTTCGACAGTCAATTCCGGGTCAACTTCTTCTTCGGACTCGTCTTCCTCCTCGGTTGGTAGTGACTTGCTTGCGATTTTCTTCTTTGAACCTGCAAACAAGGCTATACCCCTCTCGGGTTCCGAGTTGGACTGCTCATGTAATTCGAAATCGGAAAAGAGTTCATCTAACCTAATTTTAGAAAGATCCTTGGAGACCTTGTAGGCATCGACCATGGATGCCCACAAGGTAGTCCTCGGAAACGAGTTTAGAACATACCTTATAAGGTCGCGGTTTTTGACCTTTTGCCCGATTGCGTGTAGGTTGTTGACTATGTCTTGGACACGGGCGTGGAGTTGCGTCGCGGACTCGTGTTCCTGCATTTTTAGTGTGTACAATTTATTGAACAACAAATCGCGTTTGCAAACCTTAGCTTGATTCGATCCTTCGTGTAACTCGATTAGTTTTGTCCAAAGATCCTTTGCGCTTATGAAGGGGCCGACGCGATTTAGCTCCTCCTTGGATAGGCCGCATTGGAGGATTTGTGTTGCCTTGGCGTCGGCTTCGACTTGTCGTTTTGTCGCAATGGTCCATTGATCATAATCCAAGGAGTCACCCACTTCATTAGTCGGAAGTGTGAAACCCGTTTGGATTATGATCCACATCTCGATTTGGGTTTTGAGAAAGCATTCCATCCGACCCTTCCAATAGCGAAGTCATCTCCGTTGTAAAGCGGAGTCGGTGCTAAAACCCTCGAGATGGGCCATTAGAACAAAAGACACAAGGAGACGAGCGAAGAAACTAGCAACGACAAAAACACAAAAGATGACCAAGACTCGCGTCTTGGATTAGTAGTGCGGGAGAAAACTTAACAAAGCGAAATAAATAGAAATAAACAGAATTAAAAGAACAATAAATCTGTAAAAATGGCTAGATTGGTGGTTTCACCAAATCTTAGCAACCCCCGGCTCTGATACCAATTGTTGGATCGAAGTGGATCGCTAGAGGGGGGGGTGAATAGCGATAAAAACTTTTCTTTTAAAACGTTCGATGGACAATTAAACGCAGCGGAAATGTAAATAAAACCTAAATGAGACAAATAGTTTTTTACTTGGTTCGTAGCCTTCGGCTACTACTCCAAGGCCCTAACGGTCCTAGACCATGTACGGAGGGCAATTAACTAAAACACTCCTCCTCGTTGGAGGTAGGAGTTTTACGATTACAAAAGCCTTCGAAGCAAAAAGATAGAGAGACAAACCCTCTCTTCTATTAAAGTAAAATGCAACGAAAAACCTCGATTGAAAAGAATTGCAATATCGAAAGCAATAACAAATTAAGATTATACCAACAACTAAACAAAAGAAACTTTAAGCTAGGGTTGTTGGCAGCACTTCGTTGTTGTAGAGTCGTCGGAGGCTTCTTTAGAATTGTTGATGAAACCCTAGGTTTGACCCTCCTTTTATAGCCTTTGAGCCCCTTTTCGAGAGGAACCCTAGCCAATCAAATTTAAGCACAACTCCCCTTGAAACTTGGTGACAAACCTTGACTTCTCGAGGTTGATCCTTTGACCAAGTGATCGGGATGGCCATCACCGATCGGCCGTGGCGACATCGATCAGTGCTAGCGTAGTCACCGGTGATGGGCGGCATAGAGTCCTTGAGTTGGCGATCGGTCGATCTTGTCGGCAAGGCAATGTTAGCTTAAAGAAAACATTATTTCGACGGTCGTCGATCGTCCGATCTCGACCTAGACCACCTATGAGATGTCTTGGGTCGGATCTACGCTTAAGTCTTTCCCCGTAACGAGGATACGACCTTACTTACACTCGCACACACGAGCTTACCTCGATACTTATGTGTTGCTTTTGCTTCCGGCCTTCCACTCAATTCCTTCGGCTACCTCCGAAGTCACTTGAGTGTCGCCCGACCACCGCGGCTTCCTCCGGGTGTCGCTAGCCTTCAGCTCCAGCTATAGCAATTTTTTGCACACTCGATTCAGCTCGTGAGATAACAACATGAGCTTAACTTTGTATTGTTTGCTATAATCAAAACTCAGGTTCGACTTAGGTGCCTACTGCACCAACAAAACATATTAATGGAGATCAATGACAGAAGTTAATTAAGTTATAACTAAAGGGGTCATGTCAATACGAAATCAAGACAATACTAAAAAGTGCATCCAGTGCAAATACACTATAAACCAAATAAGCAACGTAATCATATTATCATGCACAAAAATCTAGAGAGTCAAAGAACCAATATATACCTTCTAAGCATTTATCTCATCTTAGTCATATTATCCTACTAGTCCAATCCTAATACTAATCCAACCAATAATAGGTAAACATCTACCAATAACATCTAACAATTTATATCACAGCGAAAACTAGGTGCATATAACCGTAAAAGCAATCAATAACTATACGGTAACGAATATCAAACAACCTAGAACCTAGGTTCAACAGTTATAAGGTTAAAGCAATACTAGTCAGATCCCCAAGTGAAAAGATAATATAACCTATGAAAACAGCATAACCAATATAACCAATACAAATATGCACTAAATTCTGAAATTATAAAATCCACCCACTTGGTATATAGCTCGTGCTAACCGTCCACACGTATAGGCATCTATCACTAGTCCGAAGATGTGCTTCAACTCCCAACACTGTTATAATTAATTTATTATTAACTCAATCATCAACAAATCTATAAATTGGTTATCTACTCTGGTGTAAGTCTTCCTACCTAACTTAATAACCTCATTTATCAGATTAGTCAAACCCAATTATAATCCAAATCAATTCATCTTAACCAATTAAACTCAGTTTTAATTTTTCTAAAAATAAATCCATTAATCAAGATTAATTAATCAAACCTAGAATTAGATTATTTAGCCCTAATGTCTGCGTAAAAATCCTGATTAATATCCGAAAATCCTTACCAACTAAACCAATTTCCCCTGTTTTGCGGTTTCCACCGGCGATCGCCGGATTCCGATCCCAGCTGAGCGGGAGACGACGACATACTCGGGCGGCTCCGGTGAGCCGAGGGTGACGCGCCGGAGGTTGTGAATGCGTGCCAGCGGTGGTGATGGTCGCACGTCTAGCAATGGCGGTGTTCGCGACTCGTGTGTGAACATGAATCAAAGCCCGACAATGGTCGGAGGTGCAGCTTGGCAGGAAGAGGACAGCAGCGCGGTGGTTGACGTTGAGGTCGCAGCGGGAGGCCGCTGTGCACGTTGGCGGCGTTGGCCATGCGATGGCTCCTTAGCTAGCCAGGAGGTGGTGGCGCGATCTAGAAGCGGCGAATCGGCGGGCTGGGCAAAGGAGAGACGGTTGCAGCGGCGGAGATGGGGCGAGCTCGAGTGGCGACAATGCGGCCGTGGATGCGACGCGAAAGAGAAGGTGCGGCGCAAGAACTGGTTTTTCCCAAAAATGAACGAAAATTAATACTAGGGCTTGATTATATAATTAAGCTAATTGACTTAATCAACCTTAGGGTTATCTACCTAGTTTTTATGTTATATAATTTTAAACTTAACCGAATTAATCAACATAATGATTAACCTTAATTTGACCTCATCCAATCTAATAAAATCTTATCCCATAATTAACAACCAATATACTAATAAATAATTACATTTCCTTTTTAATAAATGAATAAATTTTATGTTATTTATCACGTTTTAAATTACCTTATTATCATATTACATTATATTAAATTTTTAATTTAATTTATTATTATTATTAAAAATAAAAATTTCCGATATATTACAAGTTGACTATAAAATATTCTGTGCATTGACCACTTAATTCCAGTTGACTGCTCAACTCTAGCAGTCGACTTCTAGTGGTCAATCGACTGCTAAATCCGAGTAGACGATTGCCAAAGCCATAATCAGCAGTCGAGTCTCAGTCGACTACTCGACCAGTCAAATGGGTCATAACCCCAGTTGATTGCTCCGAGTCAACTAAGCCTCATAGTGTCAAATACTTAATCAGTTGACTGGCCAAAGCTATCAATCGACAGGTAAACCTCAAACATGAGGTTTAACCCAAGTTTGATCCCCTCATACTTCATACTCATCCTTCGCCTAGACCTAAACCTTCTAGACATCTCCATCAACCTCACACCCTCAGGGTTCATCCAAGTCCTCCATAACTCCTTCACTCTTCACGTTAGTCTTTAGGTGCTTCCATCGGCTATGTCATGCTAACCGGGTCTCCTTTGCCATGAGGTCACGCCTTCATAACATCTCCATTGCTAAGCCTCAATGCTTTGACTTTCACCACCAAAACTACACACTTAGACTTATGTGGCCAAGATTACACCCTTAGACTTTTCTTTGTCAAATATTCATATTTGGACTTTCACCGACAAGACTACACATTTGGACTTACGTGACCAAGACTTTACCCTTGGACTTTTCTTTGCCAAGTATACATACTTGGACTTCTCCATTGCCAAGAATCCATTCTTGGACTTTCCCTTGCTAAGTCTCCAAACTTAGACTTCTACTCGAGTCTCACTCGAGCTAGGTCAACCTTGACCTGAGGCCGATTGCTCTAACAATCGCCTCGTAACATCTCCCCATATGACCTTGGATATTCCAATCATACACTAGTCATATGGTCAACATATGGTCAAACTATTTTGATAAACACATTGACAATCCCATTGTCAACCCATTTTCAAACATCAAAACCCTACTCGAGTCCCACTTGAGTCTAGTCAATCATGATCTGGGCCGATTGCACCAACAATCTCCTCTTTTTTTTATGTTTGAAAATACCTTTAAGTTAGGTTGTCCCATAAACCCAACTTAACTCTTCTTATGCCAAAGCATAATGAAGGTTTACCTAACTTAAACCCTCACTTCTTTTCCTTTAGCATATATCAAAAAGTCTACCAAGGTTTTCAATGTCTCATCTCCAAATGAAATCCTACATTCTCCCCCTTGGTCAAAAATCATCTTACATGCCTTCATTTTCCTTAGTGATACTCCCTTATCACTAAATGCAAGGCATTCCTCATTCTCCCCTTTTTATCAAACTTTATCCATCCTACCTTGATGGATGAACTCCCCCTAAAGGCTTATCCCTCTTGATCATTGCACTAACAATGTCCTTGGAGAGTTCCTAAGCCTATAGGAAATCTAACCAATCGAAAATAAGGGCAAAAGTTTAAACTTGAACTTTAACCTCCCTTAAAATTTGATACTCCATCCTAACTGACTCTTCTAATCATTTTCAATGATTATTTTCCCCTTCTAATGTTTCTCTAAGCATATCATAGAGTTAGGAGAAGTTAGGACACCTTAGGGGTGTTGATAATTAGCTAATCCTTGTTCAGCCAAAATCAGACATAGCAGTCGGTTGAAATCAGAAACTAATCAGTTGCACCACCACCAGTCAACTGCTCCAAGAACCAGTCGACTGGTTTCTGCAATTGTAGAAAATGAACTTCAGAAATGAAATTTAAAAATTCACAAGTAATTATATGTTTTTCTAAAAATCTTGAAATTTTATACGTATAATACTCATATCAAATAGTAATGGTGAAAAATAATTTCAAATTAAAATACCCATTATTTTGAAAGATTGATACAAAGTTCAAAAGCATTGAAACCTTTCAATGTTTTGTCTAATTTTGTGTCAATATTATCAATGATGATTGCTATCAAAAGATAAACTTCACCAAGGTTTTTCAAAATGATTTTAAAATATTTTTAAAATCTTATATTGAATCATGATCAAAGGGCTCAATGCTCATGACTTGTACATTAGCTTTCCTCATGATTCATCCTTATGATTGACTAAGTTTTAAGTTCATATTGATGTATCATTCAAATACCTTGAACTTAACTCATATCCCTAACATCTCACATGTGTCTATGGTGTATCAATACACACACATGTCATTCTATGAGTTTTGTGAGATGTGGATTTATTCTTCCCTAAATCTAAGGGTTCATGCATCATACCTAGGCATATCCATTCCTTTATCTAGGACATCAAATAATGTCATTTTCCTTAATTTCAATTTTAGTTGATTTTAATCCATGAATATGATCGTGACATAAATTGATTTCATAATTAAAGCATATTTGCCAATGATGCATGATATCATAACATGATATAAAATTAAACCTAAACATTATAATGACATTTTTAAATGATCATATGAAACATGATGTCATGACATAACAAGACAAACAAAGCATGACAAATTTTATATAAGATACAAAGGTACAAGAATACCTAAGTTTTAAGCCCATTTGTCATTTTGTAATATTATATTAACTTTGCCATAGTGTCTAATTTCCCTCAAGTGTACCAAAAGCCAAAATGACACATATTTTGACTGTAATCCTATTTGTGTCAATTTTGATTAATTTTTCAACCTTTATAATTTCTATTGACACATCTTAAAATATTTTAGGATAATAATCTAAACTCATTTTCAAGGTATCACATAACCTTGAAAATGTTCTAAGGTGTCAACTCTACCATGATTAGGTTAATTACCCATCCATTTTGGATTGACACACCCTAAACCCATCTAGTGTGAAGAGATCACGCTCCTAGGAACTCAAAATCTATTTGAGTTCCTTGGGTTTACAAGGTTCTTACTAGAGATAACCTCCTTAGATACCTTCCTAATGACCCTCCTAAGCTTAGAGGCCTTGGTCATTGTGATCTTGTTTAGGTCAACTATAGGGATGACTTCCCTTGTGACCTTCTTAGTGACTTTCCTAAGTTTCTTGAAAACTTTGGCCACTAGACACTTACCATGGTCAACTCTAAGGATGACTTCCCTTGTGAAATTGGTTTTCCTAAACCTAGGTTTGGTTCCATAGTCAAATGGAACACTATGGTAAGATGACATTACCTTCTTGGACTTAGGTTTGGACCCAAACCCTTCTTGTCCTTAGGTAGGTCTTGCCTCCTAGAACCTAGACCTTGCCCATTTGACCCTTGAATCATATTTTCCATTTTCCAAAGGCTCTTTTATAATTTCTCAAGTTTTGACCTCAAAACTTGATTTTCTATCTCAAGTTGCCCAATTTTTGAATTTTCGTTATTTCTCAAGGCATTCCTCTTTCTAGGCATATGTCTAGATTCCTTAGGATTATTACCTAGGTTGTTCTTATCCTTAGGCCTAATATTACAATGTTTAGCACCTAAAAAAAAATACTTATTTCTAGCATTCTTTTGATCATGAACAATTGCAAGTAAATTATTAGCATGCTTTTCATTATGAAATAAAGAAGGTGCATTATTAAAAGTTACCTTAGGTCTTGCTTTAGGCGTTCCCCTACATGTGAGCCCTTTACCTTGTCCTTCCTAAGGTGACTCCCCCTTGGACATTGTCTCATATAATGCCCTTTTTGTTAGCATTTTAAGCACACAATGTGCTCTTTGCTCTTGCGGATCAGGGCACCAGCTTCCTTTAGTTTCTTCTTGGCCTTTGGTGTCGGTTGAGCTTTCATGACTCTTTTTGGGCATTTGCTCTTATAATGCCCTACTTCCCTACACTCAAAGAAAGTTATATGATTTTTATTTTTAACATTTGCATTTGAGTTATGTAGCTCGATGGTAGGTGAATTGTGGTTTAGTTCTTCATTTCTTCCAGAGGTAGATGACTTCTCTACTTGCTCTGGTGTTGAAGACCTATGCTCCTCCCCCTCAATCCTAGGGGTGGAAGCTTCCTCAATTTCTTCTTCAGATGTTGAATACATATCAACCTCTGAATCTTCATGAGCTTGAGAGGATGAACATTCCTCTTTAGACTTCTCCTCTACTTCTTGGGTCGGTGAGGGTTCTTCATGGAACTTGACCAAGTTGTTCCATAAATCTCTTGCATCCTTACAGCCACCTATCTTGGGCAAAATATCATTAGGTATTAATTTAACCAACATTTTGCCTTCCTTATCATTGATCTCAAAAATTCAAAGTTGCTCCTCGATCCATCTTTTCTTTTTAAGAAATCTACCCTTTGAACCCCTTGGATGTTCGAACCCATTTACAATAATAAACTAATTTTCTATATTACACATAAGAAAATGTTTCATTCTACTTTCCCAATATCGAAAGTCATTGCGAACAAAGACAGGTGGAGCGTTGATGTCATATCCAAGTCCGTCATTGGGCAACTCCATCTTCTCTACTCCTCTAGCGCTTTTCCTCTTGCGACGGTGAGTCCTTAAAGAGCGCCCTTGTTCTGATACCAATTGTTGGTATCTTCCAAGTGAGTTAGGCTCTGACAACAATTGTTTGGACCGATTTGATGCTCTAGAGGGGGGTGAATAGCACCCTTTAATTCACGTTTCGATTGCGTGTTTGTCTCTACAAAAATGTTAGCAGCGGAATACGAAATACACAAGATAAAAATACACACAATCACAACAAGGATATTTTACATGGTTTCGGAATCTATGATTCCTACTCCACGATCGGGCTTTAGTGTCTACTCCACTAAACCTCTTTCTCCTTCTCGATACCACATTGGAGGTGGAGAAACCTCGTATAAAAGCTTACGACAGTAAACAAACAACACAAAATACAAGCAAATAGAGAAAATGAAATTACAACACTTTACAAGTAAGCTTTTTGATTCTTGATCTTTTGGTTGCTTTGAATGACTTTGAAGATCTGGCATTGCAGCAACACTTCCCTTCAAATCACTCAAGAATCGACTTCCTTCAACCTTCTTCTTGAGCTCATTATAAAGCTGCAACTCGGGCTAATTTCTACCTTCCAATCGACTGCACTTACCCAACAGTCGATTGATCACAGTACCGTTGTCTCACAATGACTTAATCCATGTCAGATTAAGTCGAACAATCGACTTCTCTAACCTAGCAGTCGACTACCATAGGCACCAGTTGGCTGCTAAACATTATATGCCCTGACCACTTAATTTCAATCGACTACTCAACCCTAGCAGTCAACAGCTAGTGGCCAGTCGACTGTTAGAGCCACAATTAGCAGTCAAGCCTCAGTCGACTACTTGACCAGTCGACTAGGTCATAACCCTAGTTGATTGCTCCATGTCAACTGAGCTTCCGAGTGTCGGGCACTCGATCAGCCGACTGATAAATCTCAAACATGAGATTTAACCTAAGTATGATCCCCTCATACTTGATACTCACCCTTAGCCTAGACCTAAACCTTCTAGCTGCACCTCTATCAGCCATACGCCCTCAAGGTCCATTAGAGTTCTCCACGACTCCTTCACCCTTCGCGTTAGCCTTCAAGTACTTCCATCGACTATGTCATGCTAACCGGGTCTACTTTTCCAAGAGGTCGTGCCTCCAGGACTTCTCCATTGTCAAGCCTTAATGCTTGGACTTTCACCGCCAAGACTACACACTTGTGTAGGATCCTTGAGGATTGACTAGAGGGGGGTGAATAACACTTCTTTGTTTTCTACAAGAATGTTAGCAGAAGCAATAGAAAAAATACAAATTTAAATGCAAAAACAAAGAAAGCATGCTAACATGAGTATGTAATGTGGTTCGGAGATGACACTCCTACTCAACGACAATCTGTAAGGTGGATCACCCCTCACAAGCTTTCACTATAACCTCCTTTTGATGAGAACACCAAGGTGGAGAAGCCTTCTTTACAACCACACTCTTCTTCTTACAATATGATGGATTTAGGTTTAGGAAGAAGAGGCTAAGAATACTTGAAAGCTTAGAAGAAAACTTGAAGAGCTTAGGATGGACGTTTAGAATGAAAGAATTAACTCTCTCAAGCTCCCCAAGGCCTCCTTTTATAGAGAAGAGGTTGATTTTTCCATTGAGCCAGTCGACAGTTGACTGCTACTGTAGCTGACATAATCCAACGACTTTTGATGAAGCATGATCTGCGGTTGTCACAGCTCAATGGTACTCTGATCAGTCGACTGCTCATACCATCAATCGACTGATCAAGCCACCAATCGACTGTAAATGTTTCTATGCTCGTGTCCATTTAAAGTAGTCGACTGTCCTTCATGGCAGTCAACAGATGGACCAGTTGATTTCTCTCCCGAGCCGCACAGTGCCGAGCACTCAACCTGAATGTCGAGTCACATAGTGTCGAGCACTCAGCCTAAATGCCAAGGCACAATGTGTCGAGCACTGCTTGAATGCTGAGCCACACAGTGCTGAGCACAACCTGAATGTCGAGCCACATAGTGTCGAGCACTCAGCCTGAATGCCGATCCACACAGTGCCGAGCACTCAACCTGAATGCCGAGCCACACAGTGTGAGTCGGCCATAATGGACCAGTCGATTAAAACCTCCAGTCGATTGGGAAAAACCTCCAGTCGATTGGCATACTTCAAGTGTGATTAATTCACACTTGAAACCAAACACCCTAAACCTAGACTCAACTTCTAGCTCTTCCTTCATCCTTGCGCCTCCATGATCCCTCAGAGTCTGCAACTCCTTCATCCTTGCGCTTGCCTTCAAAAGCTTCCCTCGATTTCGTCATGTTTCAGGTTTCTCCTTTGCTAAGGTCCACTCGGACTTTACGCCGCCAAGACTACGTGCTTGGTCTTACGCTGCCAAGACCTTGCCTTTGGACTTGGTTTGCCAGGGTCCGCTTGGACTTTATGCCGCCAAGACTACATGCTTGGACTTACGCTGCCAAGACCTTCCCCTGGACTTTCCTTGTCAAGACTCACACTTGGACTTTTCTTTACCAATTCTTCATACTTGGATTTTTCTGTCTCTTAACATATTCACGGTTAGATCACAAATATTTCCTAACTAAAAATGATTATCCAAACTCAAAATAAATAAATGTTTGGCGCATTGTTGCACCAACAATCTCTTTTTTTTTTTATGTTTAGCAATCATTTGAGTTAGGTCTTGAAATATAAAAGCATTATATATCAAATATGCAATTCTAACTTAAATTCCCTTTTCTCCCCCTTTGACACACTTCAAAGAGAGAAAAGGATATAGACAATAAGTTCATAAATGAGTAAGATTGGTTATGCCTTGAACTAAGGTATAAAATAGACATAAAGCTCCCCCTTAATCCAAGACATAAGTTATCATGTGTAAATGATATGCTGAGCAAAGTAGAAAATCATAAATTAGAATAAATGCTAACTTTACACCAACAATGAAACATAAGCATTTAGGTTATGGGAATAGATAAGTTTCATGAAATGCTCCCCCTTAACCCTTGCATCAATCTAGTCCTATTCCCCATAAAATATAACATATTACCGCTGCACTAATTCATATTATGGAGTTAGTACACTTAGGATTGAAGTCTAAGCATGGAAACAAGGCTGATTTATGAAGAAATTAGTGTAGCAATCAACTGCTAACCCTAAAATGTCAAGTTCATATTTTCAGCCTAACTTCAGAAATGCATTAAAAATTCAAAAAAAAAAAGTCAAAAATTCATGAAATCTTGTGGACATATTTATCAAGTCATTTTCTATCAAGGAAAAATAATTTAAAAAATATTTCTTTTTCAGATTTTGAAATTGACACAACTTTGAAAACTAGCAAAAGCTTTAAGGTTTTTCAAAACTTTGTACCACTTTTGCTCATCAAGTGAAAATTGTTTTTCAAAATATGATAAACATAGTTTAAAATATATTTTGTTCGACATTTTCAATCATGTTCTTAGAGCTATGTGCACATCAATTGTACACAAAGCTTCCCAATGATTGGTCCAATTAAGGATCAATATCTCTAGATGACACTTTGGTTCATAGTAATGCATCATAATAAGCATGATGAACCAAATGCATCTTCCTAATATCTCACATGATGTCTAAGTGGCTCAATACAAAAATCATGGATTCTTAGGTGTTTTGTGAGATGCTTTGAGGTATAGTCTTAGAGTTTCTATAGGATCATGCAAAACTATACCACTACTCTATAAAGCACATACCAAGTTCTCTCATAAGTGATGAAAATTTCGCTTCAGGGAGAGCCTGTGTCACGCCCGCCCTTTTTTTTTCCAAGGGTCCGGAATCCGGAGGGGCGGCGCGTGACGCGACCGTACATACATACATTACTTACAGTGGAAGACTTTATACATATTTCGTACTTCTTACAGCGGAAGACTTTAGACTTTTTTTTTTTCTTCTTTTAAAACATAAACATGCATTGACATATATAGATACTTCTTCTTCTTAACATAGAGCATGCATCATAATATATATAGATACTTCTTCTTACTTCTTCCTTACTTCTTCTTATTAACATAGAGCATGCATCATAACATATATAGATACTTAGTGCTTAGTTCAAGTTCATAAACATCATCATCATCATAAGGAGACATAATTAAGGACATCCATAAACGTCATCATCATGGGGAAACATATATATAAGGACATAACGGATCTTCTCCACCATGCCACTACCACACACATTTGGCCCATCCTGTTGCTCCCTTTAGTTTATCCATCCCTTACCCTTATCTGCAGTACAAGGGAAAGATAAACTATAAGCACATAGGCTTAGTAAGATCCTGTCCTACTTACAAAAACCATACATCGACATTAATCATGGCATGTAACATTCATAACATATAAGCAACATAACATGTAACATACATGACGTAAGCAACTTAACATGTAGCATAAGTAACATAAGTAAACATAACATGAATCATCTATAACATAGCAGCATAACATGTATCATCTATAACATAGCAGCATATCATGTAAATATAGGACTTAATCAAACATAACATGCAACATATATAACATAGCAAATCAACATAACATACAACATATATAAACATAGAGGCATAAACATGACATTTCAAACATAACATGCAACATATATATAACATATCACATAGCAATCAAATCATGTAAACCTATGCAGGATGTTTTTGAAAACATATATTATAAGTACGTAAACATAATCTCAACATATTTGGGCCCGACATTGTACCACTTCTTCATTATCATAGCACGCATCCCTAAATAGACCCGAGGTAGCAAGTCTCGAACCTACTAGGTTACTAGGCCCGATCTTAGTCCGTCGACCTAGGGAAATCGTCATAGCGTAGAAGCCCATCCTAGGCCCGAGTCTTACTCCATCGACCTAGGGCATCTTGGAGCCCATCCCGTACTAGGCCCGATCTTAGTCCGTCGACCTAGGGGCAATCATACATAGAGGCCCATCCTAGGCCCGAGTCTTACTCCATCGACCTAGGGCATCTTAGGAGCCTATCCCTTTGGACCTTGTTAAGGTCTTGGTACAAGCCATGCAGAAGGTAAAATACTTATATGCTTTTATTATAACATAGCTTATTTCATTTTGCAAACATAGCATACTTCATTTCATAACATATCATATTTCACTTTATAAACACATCATACTTCATTTCATAACATGTCATGTTTCACTTCATGAACATATCATATTACATTTCATAAACACATCATACTTTATTTCATAATCATATCATATTCATTTCATGAACATATCGTTTTTCATTTTATAATCATATCGTATTTCATTTCATAACATATCTTAAATATCACATACACATAGGGCATGGCATAAGGCATAAACATCAAGAGTAAGTAAACACTAACCTAAAGCATGTTATCTTCATCTAGCATCATTTAATATCACAAGTCAACATGAATTCACCCAACATAAAACACGTGTTAACCTAACCTAGAGCATGTTAAAGGACAATGGTTGGCCGAATGGTCCATGTAGGTTTTTAGGGCTAGTCTTTTAACCTAATTCAATTAACATACTAACAACATCATATGCATACAAACATGGAATAAAACTTCATTAGAGCATCCATACAAGAGGGGTGGCCGAATGGTCCTTGTAGGTTTTTAGGGCTAGTCTTTTAACCTAATCCAATTAACACACTAAAAACATCATATGCATATAAAACATGGATTAAAGCTTCATGGAGTCATCAAAATAGAGGGGTGGCCGAATGGTTCAAGGGGCTTTTAGGGTTAAACCTTTAACTTAATCCATCTAACATACTAACATCATCATATGCATACAAATCATTGTATAAAACTTCATTGAAACATAAAACCAAGGGTGGCCGAATAGTCCATGTAGGATTTTAGGGTTAGACTTTTAAACTAATCCCTCTAACATACTAACATCACCATATGCATACCATACATAGTATAGAACTTCAATTAATCGTCAAAAATACATGATGGCCGAATGGTTCATAGAGGTGTTTAGGGTTAACTTTTAACTTAATTCATTCTACATCCTAACATCATCATTTGCATGTAAAACAAGATATAGAACTTCAATAAAACACTAAAAATCCATGTTGGCCGAATTTATCATAGTGATTCCTAGGGTTAACATTTAACCTAATTCATTCTACATCCTAACATCATTATTTGCATGTAAAACAAGATAAAGAACTTCAACAAAATACTAAAACCCATGTTGGCCGAATATATCATATGGATTTCTTTTACAAAACATCAATTGAAGCTACTCGTATGCAGGTGAGGGATACTTACATCCTTCGCTTTGCTTTTAGTGGGAAGATGACCTAAGGAAAAACAAAACCTACCCTTCTCCTTGATTGGATGGGGTTCGGCCAAAGGGTAAAAATGGAGAGGGAGAGGAATAGATTTCGGTGAGGAAGAAGAAGAGAAGAGGAGAAAATGAATTGTGTAACTCATGCCCCCTCATTCCCCCTATTTATTCACTTGAAGAGTCCCTTGATCCCCCTTACACTTAACCATAATTTCCCCTATTCCTCTAATGATAAAATCCTATTGGGCTTCTGGTTAGTGGGTGCATCTATAGGGCTTGGCTATCTCTAGAGGTTTGGGGTTCAATTCCTTGGCCTTGCATCCCTTTTTGGCTTATTTTCTTTTATTTTTGAAAAGGCCCACATAAAGCCCATTATCGTCAAGCCAAAAATTCTTGTAAAATTGCTAGAAATTTTACGGGCGTTACAATCCTTCATACCTTCTAAAAGTTTCATCCTCGAAACTTAGAACAATTCTGGGTACTTCTGCTTCATGTCCTCCTCGCGTTCCCAGGTAGCTTCCTCGTATCGTTGATTCTGCCACAGGACCTTTACTAAGGGCACCTCTTTGTTCCTTAGTCTCTTGACTTCTCGGTCTAGTATCTGGATAGGCCGACTTTCAATACTCAGGTCCTCTTGAACTTGTACTGTTTGTGGCTCGTTCACTTGGTCCACACTGGAAATGCATTTCTTGAGCACAGAGACATGGAACACGTTGTGGATAGCTGACATCTCTTGAGGCAGCTCCAGCTTGTAAGCTACCTTGCCAACCCTCTGCAATATCGGATACGGTCCCATGTAGCGTGGACTCAGTTTACCCTTCCTTCCGAATCTCATCACTCCCTTCATAGGGGCCACTTTAAGGAATACCAGGTCCCCGACTTCGAATTCTAACGGTTTACGCCGCATATCCGCATAGCTCTTTTGTCGGCTCTGAGCAGTTTCAATTCTCTGACAGATGTTCTGTATAGCTCGGGTGGTGTCTTCGATGAAGTCCATCTAGAATCCCATCCCCTTCTTCTCACCACCCTCATACCAGCATATGGGGGATCTACATTTCCTCCCGTATAGAGCCTCGTAGGGTGTCATTCCAATAGTAGCTTGGTAGCTATTGTTGTAGGCGAATTCTGCCAAACATAAGTATCGGCACCAGCTACCTTTGAAATCCAGGGCGTAAGCTCGTAACATATCCTCCAGTACTTGATTTACTCTTTCGGTCTGTCCGTCCGTCTGGGGATGGAAGGCAGTACTGAACAATAGCTTCATGCCTAGGGCCTTCTGAACACATTCCCAGAAATGGGAAATAAAGCGACCATCTCTGTCCGAAATGATGGTCTTAGGAATTCCATGTAGTCTGATAATTTCCCTAGCATATAACTGAGCCAGTTGCTCCGTCGAATAGGTCATCTTGATTGCTAAGAAGTGGGCGGACTTTGTCAATCTGTCCACAATTACCCATATAGCATCATAACCGTTTGTTGTCTTGGGCAGTCCTGAGATGAAATCCATAGAAATGTCTTCCCATTTCCATTCTAGAATCTGGATCAGCTGCAGTGTTCCTCTAGGTCTCTGGTGTTCTGCTTTAACCCTCTGGCAGGTCAGGCAGGTACTGACATACTGAGCCACATCTCTTTTCATTCCGAACCACCAGAACTTTCTTTTCAGGTCTTGGTACATCTTGGTGGTTCCAGGATGCATCGCATAAGGAGTTCCGTGAGCTTCCTCAAATATCTTCTTCCGTAATTCTGGATCGTCGGGAATACACAGGCGATCCCTGAGGTAGAGTACTCCACTATCAGAGATATGAAACCCATCGTCCTTTCCTTCCAAGACCTCTTGCTTGATCCTCTGAATGCTTGGGTCACGGGCTTGCTTTTCCAGTATATCATCAAACAACGTCGGTGCTATCGTCATGGTCGAGAGCTGTCCGGAAATGATTTCAACCCTGTAACGCATAATCTCCTTTTCTAAGGGTCGAGATAACATTGATAGAGACATCAAGGTGGCGCAGGACTTCCTGTTGAGTGCATCAGCCACCTTGTTTGCTTTCCCCGGATGGTAGAAGATCTCGCAGTCATAATCCTTGACGAGCTCGAGTCATCTGCATTGTCTCATGTTCAGTCATACTGTGAAGAAATATTTAGACTCACGGTGGTACTGTATAAATCCTGCCCAGGCTCCATAGATAATGCCTCCATGTTTTGAGAGCAAAGACCACGGCCACTAGCTCTAAATCGTGGGTGGGATAATTCCTTTCGTGTTCCTTGAGTTGCCTAGGCGTAGGCGTGGCAATGACCTTGCCATTTGCATGAGTCTGACTCAGGAGTCCCAACTTGGGCGTCCTTTGTACATGTCGAAGCCTTCATTACTGTCCGGAAGAGCAAGGATTGGAGCGCTGGTCAGTCTCCTTTTCAATTCTGTGAAACTCCTCTCGCAGGCGTCCATCCACTCATATTTCTTGTTCCTTCTGGTGAGGACTGTCATAGGGGCGGCAATCCTGGAGAAGTTCTCTACAAACTTCCAGTAGTAGCTTGCTAGCCCAAGAAAGCTTCTGATCTCGCTGGCATTCGTTGGTCGGTTCCAGTTACTCTTGGCTTCAATCTTTATTGGGTCTACCATCACTCCATGCTTGGATATAACGTGACCCAAAAATGATACTTGTTTGAGCCAGAACTCGCATTTGGAGAACTTTGCAAATAGTTGTTTTTCCCGAAGAATCTGCAATACCACATTCAGGTGTTCTGTGTGCTCCTCTGGGGTTCTCGAATATATCAGTATGTCGTCGATGAAGACGATCACAAACTTGTCGAGGAATGCCGAGAATACCCGATTCATCAAATCCATGAACAGAGCAGGTGCATTCGTCACTCCGAAGGGCATAACTACGAACTCGTAATGTCCGTATCTTGTCTGGAAGGTCGTCTTTGGTATATCATCTAGTTTCACTTTCACTTGATGATAGCCGGACCTCAGGTCGATCTTAGAGAAGACGGTGGCACCCTTTAGTTGGTCGAACAGGTCGTCAATCCGCGGTAAAGGGTACCGGTTCTTGATCGTCATATTATTCAACGCCCGGTAGTCTATGCACATTCGCATAGACCCATCCTTCTTCTTCACCAACAGCACTGGAGCTCCCCATGGAGAGCGACTTAGGCGAATAAGTCCCTTGTCGAGTAACTCCTGTAGCTGTCCCTGAAGTTCCTTCAATTCAGCCGGCGCCATACGGTAAGGTGCTTTAGAGATCGGGTTAGTACCAGGAACCAATTCGATCTCAAATTCAACTTCTCTATCTGGGGCTAACCCTGGTAGTTCATCCGGGAATACCTCTGGGTAGTTACATACAACTCTGATATCTTCTAGCTTCTAATCCTCGGCTTGACTTGTATCAACTATGTGTGCCAGAAACCCAGTGCATCCACTGTCTAACATCTTGCGTGCCTGTAGGGCTGATAAAATCTTATTGACTCTTCTCCTTGGCTCTCCAATAAATTCAAACATAGGTTCCGCCTTCGGCTGGAAGACCACTTTTCTTTTACGACACTCGATTGAAGCACCGTACTTGCTTAAAAAATCCATGCCCAGTATAATATCATAATTTTGCATGTCGAGCACTATCAGATCACAATAGAGTTCTCTGTCTGCGATTCTGATGGGTGCGGCTCGCAGCATGTGAGTGGAGGGCATTACTTCTCCCGAGGGCAGAGTGGTTAAGAACTGGCAATCTAGAGCTTGTAATGGTATGTCTATCTTTCCAGTAAAGTGCGTAGAAACAAACGAATGTGTTGCCCCAGTATCAAATAATGCAGTAGCATGTTGACAGAAAATAAATATCTGACCTGTGACAACTGTAGAGGCATTCGCCACATCTTCTTGGGTGAGAGAGAATACCCTGGCATCTGTCATAACTAGTGGGGCTTCTAGTCTCCCTTGGCTGATCGGGGTTCCTTCGATTGCAGCCTGCATCTGATGTAACTGTGGAGGAGCACTCCTGGGCTGGGCATACGGCTGAGGAGGTGCCTGAACCTGGATAGGGCAGTCCCTGATTCTATGTCCTGTCCGTCCACAGTTGTAACATCTATTTGTGCCTTGGTAGCATACTCCAGGATGTATCTTTCCGCAGGTAGCACACAGAGGGATCCTGGGCTGCTTGTTTGCTAAACCACCTTTAGGATCCTCCCATTGTCTTCTCTTGCCAGTGTGGTTCCCTTTCCAAGTACTCTGGTTCCTCTGACCTCCTGACTGGGCCTGACCCCTGCCTTCACTCAGTGCTTTCTTTTGCTGATTAATGTTGTTCAGGTAATGCTCGGTAATCAAGGCACTACTGAACAACTCCTCTGCGGTCTGCGGTCTATGAACTCCGTCGGCCACATTCAGAGCTATTTCTGGTCGGAGCATCTTCAGCATGAGTTTGACCCTTTCTCTTTCCGTGCTGACCAACTCGGGGCATAGGCGTGCGAGTCGGTTGAATCTCTTCACGGCTTCGCTGACTGATAGGTCACCTTGTCAGAACCCAGTGAACTCGTCGTAATGCTTGTTGGTTATCCTCATGTGGAAGAATTCTTCGAAAAACTCGTACTCGAAATCTGTCCATCTCATCTGATTTACTTGTCTCTTTGCTTTAACCCATTCCCACCACATCCGAGCATCACCCGAAAGGCAGAATGATGCACACTTAATCTTCTCGCATTCAGGCCAGTCCAGTAGCTCCACGATGCTTTCCACCATCTTGAACTAGGCCTGGGCATCCCATGGCTCACCAGTACCAGAGAAATTTTCCGCCTGCCTCGCCATCGGATCGTAAGCTTCCTGTCGAACCATCGGGTCGAGGCCCGTTGGTGGGGCAGTAGGGTTTCCTCGCTGATTCATTAGGGTATTTATTACTTGTTGTTGTTCGGTGACTTGTCGTTGGAGTTCTGTGACTACGTGTGTAAGGTCATGCGGGGGTGCTATCTCATCAGCTCTACTACTGCGTCTTCCAGACATGTTTATCTTCATATATTAAAGTAAAGCTAGTATAAGTTTTTTGTTCGTTTATCTACGCATAATTAAACTAAAGCTAGCATAAAGTTATCATTCATGTTTTCATGCATAATTCAAGCTAAAGGCATTTCATATCATACATGAACAAAATAAGCTAAAGACATTTTATATCATACATGAACAAAATCAGCTAAAGGCATTTCATATCATACATGAACAAAATAAGCTAAAGGCATTATATATCATACATGAACAAAATAAGCTAAAGGCATTTTATATCATACATGAACAAAATAAGCTAAAGGCATTTCATATCATACATGAACAAAATTAACAAAGATAGAGTAGACATAGAATTCTTACTTGGAGGGTAGGATTTGGAGCTTGATGTGTGTGTAGTGGAAAGGCAGATCCGCTCTGATACCAACCTGTCACGCCCGCCCTTTTTTTTCCAAGAGTCCGGAATCCGGAGGGGCGGCGCGTGACGCGACCGTACATACATACATTACTTACAACGGAAGACTTTATACATATTTCGTACTTCTTACAGCGGAAGACATTAGACTTATTTTTTTTTCTTCTTTTAAAACATAAACATGCATTGACATATATAGATACTTCTTCTTCTTAACATAGAGCATGCATCATAATATATATAGATACTTCTTCTTATTAACATAGAGCATGCATCATAACATATATAGATACTTAGTGCTTAGTTCAAGTTCATAAACATCATCATCATAAGGAGACATAATTAAGGACATCCATAAACGTCATCATCATGGGGAAACATATATATAAGGACATAACGGATCTTCTCCACCATGCCACTACCACACACATTTGGCCCATCCTGTTGCTCCCTTTAGTTTATCCATCCCTTACCCTTATCTGCAGTACAAGGGAAAGATAAACTATAAGCACATAGGCTTAGTAAGATCCTGTCCTACTCACAAAAACCATACATCGACATTAATCATGGCATGTAACATTCATAACATATAAGCAACATAACATGTAACATACATGACATAAGCAACTTAACATGTAGCATAAGTAACATAAGTAAACATAACACGAATCATCTATAACATAGCAGCATAACATGTATCATCTATAACATAGCAACATATCATGTAAATATAGGACTTAATCAAACATAACATGCAACATATATAACATAGCAAATCAACATAACATACAACATATATAAACATAGAGGCATAAACATGACATTTCAAACATAACATGCAACATATATATAACATATCACATAGCAATCAAATCATGTAAACCTATGCAGGATGTTTTTGAAAACATATATTATAAGTACGTAAACATAATCTCAACATATTTGGGCCCGACATTGTACCACTTCTTCATTATCATAGCACGCATCCCTAAATAGACCCGAGGTAGCAAGTCTCGAACCTACTAGGTTACTAGGCCCGATCTTAGTCCGTCGACCTAGGGAAATCGTCATAGCGTAGAAGCCCATCCTAGGCCCGAGTCTTACTCCATCGACCTAGGGCATCTTGGAGCCCATCCCGTACTAGGCCCGATCTTAGTCCGTCGACCTAGGGGCAATCATACATAGAGGCCCATCCTAGGCCCGAGTCTTACTCCATCGACCTAGGGCATCTTAGGAGCCCATCCCTTTGGACCTTGTTAAGGTCTTGGTACAAGCCATGCAGAAGGTAAAATACTTATATGCTTTTATTATAACATAGCTTATTTCATTTTGCAAACATAGCATACTTCATTCCATAACATATCATATTTCACTTCATAAACACATCATACTTCATTTCATAACATGTCATGTTTCACTTCATGAACATATCATATTACATTTCATAAACACATCATACTTTATTTCATAATCATATCATATTCATTTCATGAACATATCGTTTTTCATTTTATAATCATATCGTATTTCATTTCATAACATATCTTAAATATCACATACACATAGGGCATGGCATAAGGCATAAACATCAAGAGTAAGTAAACACTAACCTAAAGCATGTTATCTTCATCTAGCATCATTTAATATCACAAGTCAACATGAATTCACCCAACATAAAACACGTGTTAACCTAACCTAGAGCATGTTAAAGGACAATGGTTGGCCGAATGGTCCAAGTAGGTTTTTAGGGCTAGTCTTTTAACCTAATTCAATTAACATACTAACAACATCATATGCATACAAACATGGAATAAAACTTCATTAGAGCATCCATACAAGAGGGGTGGCCGAATGGTCCTTGTAGGTTTTTAGGGCTAGTCTTTTAACCTAATCCAATTAACACACTAACAACATCATATGCATATAAAACATGGATTAAAGCTTCATGGAGTCATCAAAATAGAGGGGTGGCCGAATGGTTCAAGGGGCTTTTAGGATTAAACCTTTAACTTAATCCATCTAACATACTAACATCATCATATGCATACAAATCATTGTATAAAACTTCATTGAAACATAAAACCAAGGGTGGCCGAATGGTCCATGTAGGCTTTTAGGGTTAGACTTTTAAACTAATCCCTCTAACATACTAACATCACCATATGCATACCATACATAGTATAGAACTTCAATTAATCGCCAAAAATACATGATGGCCGAATGGTTCATAGAGGTGTTTAGGGTTAACTTTTAACTTAATTCATTCTACATCCTAACATCATCATTTGCATGTAAAACAAGATATAGAACTTCAATAAAACACTAAAAATCCATGTTGGCCGAATTTATCATAGGGATTCCTAGGGTTAACTTTTAACCTAATTCATTCTACATCCTAACATCATTATTTGCATGTAAAACAAGATAAAGAACTTCAACAAAACACTAAAACCCATGTTGGCCGAATATATCATATGGATTTCTTTTACAAAATATCAATCGAAGCTACTCGTATGCAGGTGAGGGATACTTACATCATTCGCTTTGCTTTTAGTGGGAAGATGACCTAAGGAAAAACAAAACCTAGCCTTCTCCTTGCTTGGATGGGGTTCGGCCAAAGGGTGAAAATGGAGAGGGAGAGGAATAGATTTCGGTGAGGAAGAAGAAGAGAAGAGGAGAAAATGAATTGTGTAACTCATTCCCCCTCATTCCCCCTATTTATTCACTTGAAGAGTCCCTTGATCTCCCTTACACTTAACTATAATTTCTCCTATTCCTCTAATGATAAAATCCTATTGGGCTTCTGGTTAGTGGGTGCATCTATAGTGCTTGGCTATCTCTAGAGGTTTGGGGTTCAATTCTTAGGCCTTGCATCCCTTTTTGGCTTATTTTCTTTCATTTTTGAAAAGGCCCACATAAAGCCCATTATCGTCAAGCTAAAAATTCTTGTAAAATTGCTAGAAATTTTACGGGCGTTACAGCCTGGGTGAAAATGTCGGCAAGGTTGGACTTAGATTCAATGTAATTAAGTTCAATCTCCCCCTTTGCCACATGATCTCTAATGAAGTGATGCTTCACTTCAATGTGCTTGTTCTTAAAGTGATTTACCGGATTTTTAGTCAAATTAATAGTACTCACATTATCACAAAAGACCTTATCCTAGAGTAATATAGCTCATAGTCTTCTAAGGTACATCTCATCTAAAGTAGTTGAGCTACAAACCACCCATGGCTACATACTCGGCCTCGGTGGTGGATAAAACAACACAAGGTTGCTTCCTACTACTCCAACTAACTAGGGAGGATCCAAAAAATTAACACCCACCATTAGTACTCTTCCGATCCAATTTACAACCCGCATAATCGAAATTGGTGTACCCAACCAAGTCAAAAGATCTAGTCCTAGGTTACCAAAGTTCTACACTTAGTGTGCCTTTGATATATCTTAAGATTCTTTTAACGACCACTAGGTGAGACTCTTTGGCACAAGATTGGTATCTTGCAGATATACCTACCGCAAATAAAATATCGGGTCTACTAGCGGTTAGATATAGCAAGCTACCAATCATACTCCTATAAAGTTTTAAGTCAATTGATTTTCCTTCAAGATCATTGTCTATCTTAGTGTTAGTTGCCATAGGAGTGGTCACTACCTTAGCATTTTCCAAACCAAATTTCTTGATCATTTCTTTGGCATATTTGGTTTGGTATATATGGATTTCCTCATTGGTTTGTTTAACTTGTAGACCTAAGAAGAAATTTAATTCCCCAACTAGACTCATTTCAAACTCATTTTTCATATTTTTAATAAAGTCTTGAAGGAGATCATCATTTGTTGACCCAAAAATGATATCATCAACATATACTTGGGCAACAAAGATATCCTTTGACTTTGATTTAATAAAGAGAGTTTGATCAACTTGGCCCCTTCTAAAATCCTTAGAGATTAAGAAAGATGATAATCTTTCATACCAAGCCTGAGGAGCTTGTTTTAACCCATATAAAGCTTTTCTAAGCTTATATATGTAGTTTGAGTAATCTACACTCTCAAACCTGGGAGATTGTTCTACATATACCTCTTCCTTAATAAATCCGTTTAAAAATGTCGATTTCACATCCATTTAATAAAGCTTAAATCCCATGTGAGCGACATATCCTAATCGGATTCTAATTGACTCTAACCTAGCAACTAGTGCATAGGTCTCATCATAGTCAAGTCCTTCAACTTGATTGAATCCTCTTGCCACTAATCTGACCTTGTTTCTAGTTATGTTCCCTTGATCATCCAACTTATTCCTAAAGACCCATCTTGTGGTAACAATAGTGCTATCATTGGGTCTAGGGACTAACTCCCATACTTGACTTCTCTCAAATTGACCCAATTCTTCTTGCATTGCTAAAATCCAATCCGGATCAAGTAATGCATCATTAATTGATTTAGGCTCAATTTGTGAGATGAGAGCAAATTGACTAGTGGGAGCCCTATGAAAGGATCTAGTCCTTACTCCTTGGGATAATTCTCCTACAACTTGGTCAAGGGGATGATTTTGATGAATCCTTAGAGTTCTAGGAGGTGAATCAAATTGATTTAGATCATGGTTATCTTCCTTCCTCCTCTCATCATAAGAATCTCCTCTTCCTCCCCCTTGATTACTACTTCCTAATCCTCCCCCTTGATCATTACCCCCTAAGGTCAAGTTTTAAAGTTTTTGGGTAATGTCTGTAGGGGATCGATTGGCCGGCTAGAGGGGGGTGAATAGCCCTCGTACGTTGGACGTCGTAAATTGCTCGTCTACAAGAGATTAGCGCAAGCGGAATATACAAATACAAAGCAAAAGACAAACAATAAAACAAACGCTAACACGATGGTATAACGTGGTTCACGACTACGCCGCTAATCCACGGTCCCCGATTCGTCCTCGGTGAATCACTCCGTTAAACCAATCCACTAAATGGTCTCTCCTTTGCACCAAGCTAGGTGGAGGTAACCTTTACAACCAAGATCACTCTTCTTACAATAGGATTGAAGTAAAGACAAGTAAGAAGAGTTTAAAGCTTGTGGGGCACTAGGAAGATCGTTTGGAGTATGAGCATTAGCCTCTCAAAGGCTCACACCCTCTCTTTTTATAGAGAGGGCTAACTTCTTCCTGTTGGCCGCCATCGATTGCGCCCTTGGCGGTCTCCTGCGGCCTCCGAACACGTAGGATCCGACCGTTGTAGTCAGCGGAACTCTTGGCGATCGATCGATGGACCTCATCGATCATCGCCCTTCCGTAGTCGATCGCCATCGGCCACGAATCCGCTAATGGCGAAACCCTATTGACGGACGATCGCCGCTCGCCTTGATCGATGGTCTTGGCATCATCGCCCACGTATGGCGCCGATCACGCCATGACCGATCGATCGTATACGGTCGAACTCACTCGACTCGGAAGCGATCGCCGCCATGACATGGCTGATCGGCCCGGTGTCGGGAAAACCCATCCGACACTTGGCCAAATGGCCAAGTTTCACCTAAGAGCTACCCTTCCCCGGGTTACAATCGCTCACTCTCATCTCTCGGAGTCCCTCGCCTTCGAAGTTCTCTTCGTTCTCGGCCACGTCCCTCGGCAGCATCAGGCGCACGGCTCTGCAATGATCCTTCGCGTCTCTTGCCTCGAAGTCTACTTCCTCCGGCTTCACTCCAAGATTCTCGTCCGGCGGTCCCTCGGATGCTCCAAGCGCACGGCTTCCGCAAAGCTATCCTTCACCGACTCAAGGCACGAGTCATGAGATGTGAAACTCGCCACGGCTCTATGTGCGAATTACTAAGTCCTGCACGACTTCAACGCACATATCAAATCAACATATCAAACTAACTTAAACCCTTTGCCATACCATCAAAACCATATTACGGCAAGAGATTGCCCTAACAATGTCTTGATTATTGTCATCGATATCCTTATCAATGGAGGATTTTCTAGGATAAGTACTAGAGGTCTCATCAAATTCAACATTAGAAGATTCCTCAACCTTTTGAGTCCTCTTATTGTAGACCCTATAATCTCTACTAGTGGATAAGTATCCAACTAGGATTCCCTCATCTGCCTTAGACTCAAATTTTCCTAGATTTTCTTTGGTATTCAAAATGTAAACTTTACATCCAAAGACCTCAAAATAGTGAGTTGTAGGAATTTTGTCATTCCATAATTCAAATGGTGTTTTGCCTAAACACCTACGGATTAGGGATCGATTTTGGATATAGTAAGCGATGTTAACCGCTTCCGCCCACAAGTAGCTAAGTAAGGAGTATGCATAGCATTGTCCTAGCCGCTTCTTGTAGGGCACGATTTCTCCATTCCACCACTCCATTTTGTTGGGGTGTTCTAGGACAAGAGAACTCATGCTTGTACCCTTGTTATAAGCAAAATTTTGAAAATTTATAATTCTCAAATTCTCCACCATGATCACTACGGATCCGATTGATTTTGAGATTTCTTTCATTTTCAACCCTTTTGCTAAATCCTATGATTATTTCTAAGGTATCATCCTTATGTTTCATAAAGTAAACCCATGTATACCTAGAAAAATCATCAACTATGACTAAAAAATATTTACTACCATTTAAAGAAGGAATACTATGACAATCAAATAAATCTAAATGCAATAGCTCTAAGGGTAATGAAGTACTATTTAGGGTTTTACCTTTGTGTGATGATTTGGATTGCTTTCCTTCTTGGCATGCAACACACAATTTGTCTTTAATGTACTTGATCTTTGGTAGCCCCTTCACTAACTCTAATTTTGCTACCTTGGCTATGTTCTTCATATTGATGTGCTCTAGCCTTCTATGTCATAGCCACCCTTCCTCTTCTTTTGTCATAAGACACTTAGTAGAAATGTTAAAAGAATAGAATAAATTAACATAATAAATATTAGATTTCCTATATCCAACTAACATGCAATTATTCAAGCTTTTGTATCTAATTAAGTATTTTGAGGATTCAAATTCTACTTTATAGCCCGCATCACAAAGTTGACTA
This sequence comes from Wurfbainia villosa, assembly GCA_025175895.1. Taxonomy (NCBI): domain Eukaryota; kingdom Viridiplantae; phylum Streptophyta; class Magnoliopsida; order Zingiberales; family Zingiberaceae; genus Wurfbainia; species Wurfbainia villosa. The sequence continues at coordinate 4,862,790 of CM046002.1, read as the reverse complement.
ACACTAAGTAAATTAAATTTCATACTTTTGACTAATAAAACCTTGTGAATGATAATTTTGGGGGATACCTCAATTGTACCTCTACCTAAGATCTTGAGCTTCTCACTATTGCCAAATGACATCGTTCCCTTTTTAACATAATCGATTGTGGAGAATTTGCTCACATCTTTGGTCATGTGTCTTGAGCAACCACTATCCATAATCCACATGCTTGGTCCACCTACCTAGACAACATGAAAAACAAACTCCTTAGGTACCCAAATATTTGGACTGGTAATATCATTTAAAAATTTCTTTGGGACCCAAGCCTTCTTAACCTTACCCCTAATTGTTGTCTTTCTACTAATTAAGGAGATATAAGCTACTTCCTTATCCTTAGGTTTATATGCTATGCAGGCCTTGTTATAAATGACTCTTTGGTCCCTAAGAATCATGTCAAGATATTTAGAGCCATTTGTGAACTTTTCTAAACATGTCTTTAACTCACTAACATCATTCTTAAGTTTTTTATTTTCCTCCCTAAGCATGCATGAGTTATCACATAGAGGTTCTTCATTCCTAATTGCCTTTATTTCTATTCTCAAGTCCTTAACCTTAGATTTTGATCTATCCAAATCATTCTTAAGATAGACAATAGTTTTGTATAATAACTTTACTCTAGGGGAGTCCTTTATCTCATTGTCACTAGATGACGATTCGTCACTTGATGAAGACTTTTCTTGGCTTGATGCTTCAGAGTCATCTCCCAATGCCATGAGTGTCACATGGCGTGTGATGTGGCACAACTCATCATTGTCGGATGAATCCTCCACACTTTAAGTACCCTATGCGGTTTGGGCCACCATAGTCTCCTCCTCTTCCTTCTCCTTCTTGTCCTTCTTCTTCTTTTCTTTTTCCTCCTCCTTCTTTAGTTCTGGGCAATTCGACTTGATGTTTTGTTGCATGAATGACAAGTAACATTAGTATTGAAATTCGAATTGCCACTAGATTTACCTCTTGAAGATTGGGACATTTTCCTCTATTCTTGAATCTTTTTGATTTCCTAAGTAACCTCTTGACAAGATGAGCCATCTCACTAGCCGATGATTCTCCATCGCTACTTGACTCATACTCCGACTCGGATGAGGAGGAAACTTCCTTCTTTTCCTTTTTCTTTTTCTCCTTCTTTTCTACATAGAGAGCTAACCCTTTTTCCTTGGAAGACATGTTAGTTTGCTCATGTAATTCAAATTCACAAAATAGTTCATTAATCTTAATAGATGAAAGATCCTTCAAGACCTTATAAGCATCGACCATTGATGTCCATAAGGTGATTCTAGGGAAGGCTTGAAGAATATACCTGATAAGGTCTTGATTCTCCATATTTTCTCCAATTGAGTGGAGACCATTAAGGAGTTCCTTGAACCTCCCATGTAGTTGACTTACCGTTTCTCCTCCCTTCATGGCAAAGTTCTGCAGTTGATTGATGAGCAAGTCTCTCTTGGAAATTCTAGAGTCTTTTGTGCCTTCGTTTAGTTCGATAAGCTTATCCCACAACTCCTTGACACTTCGGAAGGGACCAACCTTATTTTGTTGTCCCTCATCAAGTTCGAATTTTAGTGTTATGATTGCCTTTGCACTGGATTGTGCCTTCTTTCTTTGTTCAACTGTCCATCGTCCAGATTCCAAAACTTTTCCATCCCCATCAATCGGTGGAGTGAATCCCTCCGTCATCGTGAACCACATGTCGATGTCGGTCATCAAGTAATACTCCATGTGGCTCTTCCAGTACATGAAGTTGTTTCCGTCGAAGAGCGGTGGTCGTGCGGTGCTATGTCCCTCTAGAAAGGGCATCTTGCTCCGGTTGATTGATAGATCTTTCGATGCGATCCGAGCTCTAATACCATTTGTAGGATCCTTGAGGATTGGCTAGAGGGGGTGAATAGCACTTCTTTGTTTTCTACAAGAATTATTAGCAGAAGCAGTAGAAAAACACAAATTTAAATGTGAAAACAAAGAAAGCAAGCTAACACGAGTATGTAACATGGTTTGGAGATGATGCTCCTACTCCACGACAATCCTTAAGGTGGATCACCCCTCACAAGCTTTCACTATAACATCATTTTGATGAGAACACCAAGGTGGAGAAACCTTCTTTACAACCACACTCTTCTTCTTACAATATGATGGATTTAGGTTTAGGAAGAAGAGGCTCAGAATACTTGAAAGCTTAGAAGAAAACTTAAAGAGCTTAGGATGGACATTTAGAATGAAAGCATTAACTCTCTCAAGCTCCCCAAGGCCTCCTTTTATAGAGAAGAGGCTGATTTTCTCGTTGAGCCAGTCGGCAGTCGACTATTGCATACCACCAGTTGACTGCTGCTATAGCTGACCTAATCCAACGACCTCTGATGAAGCCTTGTCTGCGGTCATCACATCTCAACGTTACTATGATCAGTTGACTGCTCATACCATCAGTTGACTGATCAAGCCAATAGTCAACTGCTCCAAGCAATCAGTCGACTGCAAATGTTTCTATGCTCGTGTCCATTTAAAGCAGTCGACTGCCCTTCATGGTAGTCAACTGATAGACTAGTCGATTGCTTTCTCGAGTCACACAGTGCCGAGCACTCAGCCTGAATGTCGAGCCACACAGTGTCGAGCACAGCCTGAGTGTCAAGCCACATAGTGTTGAGCACTCAACCTGAATGTTGAGCCACACAGTGCTGAGCACTCAGCCTGAATACCGAGCCACACAGTGTGAGTCGACCATACTGGACAAGTCGACTGGGAAAAACCTCTAATCGACTGGTATACCTCAAGTATGATTAATTCACACTTGAAATCCAACACCTTAAACCTAGACTCAACCTTCTAGATCTTTCTTCTGCCTTGCGCCTCTAGGATCCCTCTGAGTCTGCGACTCCTTCATCCTTGCGCTTGCCTTCAAAAGCTTCCCTCGGTTTCGTCATGTTTTGAGTTTCTCCTTTGCCAAAGTCCGCTTGGACTTTACATCGCCAAGACTACATGCTTGGTCGTATGCTGCCAAGACGTTGCCTTTGGACTTCTATTGCCAGGGTCACTTGGACTTTATGCCGCCAAGACTTCATGCTTGGACTTACACTGCCAAGATCTTCCCCTGAACTTTCCTTGCCAAGACTCACACTTGGACTTTTTTTTACCAAGTCTTCACACTTGGATTTTTTGTCTCTTAACACATTCACGGTTAGATCACAAATATTGTTGAACTAAAAATGATTATCCAAACATCAAAATAAATAAATGCTTGGGGCATTATTGCATGAACAACTTGGACTTACGTGGCCAAGACTACACCCTTGGACTTTTCTTTGCCAAATATCCATATTTGGACTTTCACCGCCAAGACTAGACACTTGGACTTACCTAACCAACCCTTGGACTTTTCCTTGGCAAGTATCCATACTTGGACTTTTTCATTGCCAAGAATCCATTTTTGGACTTTCCCTTGCTAAGTCTCCAAACTTGGATTTCCACTCGAGTCTTACTCGAGCTAGGTCAACCTTGATTTGAGGTCGATTGCTCCAACAATTGCCTCTTAGCATCTCCCCCATATGACCTTGGATATTCCAATCATCTACTAGTCATATAATCAACATATGGTCAAACCATATTGGTAAACACATTGACAATCTCATTGTCAACCCATTGTCAAACATCAAAACCCTACTCGAGTCCTACTCGAGTCTAGTAAATTGCGACCTGGGTCGATTGCACCAACATTAAGGTTTTAAACCAAATTGATAACTTAGGTGGCCAACCTATTAAAAGGATTATATCCAACATGAATATATTTTTAAGTGATAATCAAACACCATTTGTTAGAAAATCCGCAAAATGTTGGAATCGCCAACCTAGTGGCCCCCACTGGCCTGTCCCATGACCATTGTGAGGGAGATAAATCACGGGAGACCCTATGAGCCTTGACATGGTGACCAAGACACCATTTGTTAGAGAACATATAAAGAATAGAGATATTGAACTTAGATCAAACATAGTTGATTAGATTTTATTTATATGATATATGTTTGCATCTTATTTGACTTGATGCTTGACTTTTGGTTGTTATAGTTAATTATACATGATACCTCTTTACTTATCTATATTGTCTCTTATGATAATGCTTCTTCTATTATGCTATATGATTTAATTTATGCATTTATCTTATCTATATTTCTTTATGCTTAACTATGACTTATTTTATATTTCAACGTCTAGTTATGTAATCTTATTTTCATTTACAACATGTGATTCATGAAAAATATATAGATGAATTAATTTCATTTTCAAGTGAAATAATTAACTTTTTCGGAGCTTTAAGGCCAAATAAACTGGAAAACAAGAAAATACAGAAAATGACATTTGGTTGGTATTTTCCATTTTTGTTTTTCAAAAAATAAAGAAGTGTTTTATGAAAAACTAGAAAACACAAAAAAAAATCATTTTTTGTTTCCATTTTCATTTTTCAAAAAATAAAAGAGTGTTTTCTGGAAAACTAAAAAACACAAAAAAATCATTTTCTTCTTTCTGGAAAAGAGAAAATGAAAATAAAAAATAAAAAATTTTCTACGAACCAAATGCTCCCTTAGTAATTAGTACATTTCTTGTGCACTTTTTTGTGTTGGAATAAATAAAACAAACTAAAAACACAACGAAAATGAATCTTCTAGAGCCCCATGCGAATTATAAATACTCGTTCATGTAAATTCTAAACTAATTTGAAATAGGATGTTACTTTTGATGCTTGAAGCTCTTGCAAATCTTTAGAGTCGATTAGTAAGATCAATATATATGTGCCTCTAAAGTACCCACACGAGTACAACCATTGTATTTCTCACAAGCACTAATTGGAATTCAATATTACTCACATCGTAATGCTAACTACTATATATAAATTAAGACCAAATCTTAACTTTTAGGGTTGACATAATTATATAGATTAGTAACTCATTGAAGCTCCAATCAAGTCAAATCTTGGTCTATTGACTGGTCAACTCAAACCAAACATAGAACATTTAATTCATAAGTAGAGAGTTTTTAGTCATTTCAAAACTTCGATAAATTGGATCTTCCCTCAACTAACTAAATCTTCTCAAAGTAACTAACTTTATATGTTTACAACTCTACAACTCATGCCTCTACGATTCAAGCTTTAAGATCAAGCTTGGTCACTATCTATAAATAGAAACTTGTGTTTTCAAGTTGAAGGTACTCTAAAAACTCAATGCACATAAATTAGTAATACAAGCAAATCATTACAGCAATTTTTTTTACTAGTATCAGATATCTAAGTCTTCAACTCGATTAATTTTGGGGATGATCAATCTGATCTCATGAAAGTTTTCCACTGACCACTAGGATAAATCGGGAAGCACTCACGTGGAAAGCTTCTGCAGTCCTAACATGCATGATTTGTCACTCCATTTGGAGAAAAATTCTACAAATTTATCGTAGTTGAGGATAGAACCATAAATACCTGGGAACCAAACTAGAGACCCTACCATTACACTGTAGCCTTGGAGGCATCAAAACAAGACAACATAGGTGGACTACAAATTTATCTCTCAAAATTTTCATTAGAGTCAAAATAACTCATTTAGTAGTTTTGCAAAAATGGATGTATGACCATTTTAGAATTGCTTAGTAGTTCTGAAAGTATAGGGCACTCCAAAGGCTTTTTAAAACACATGTATCATCAACTTTACTATTTGAGAAAAATACCCTATGTGGTCGTTTTCGTCGGTATTACTTGTTGGTTAGTTTAGAGTTATTTGCTAATTTTAAAAGTATTGGTGGACTTCAAAGGCTTGCTAGCATGCATTTTTTACTTAGAATCTTTTTCTTGATCAAAAACTACCTTATCTAGAAGTTTTGACAAAAATTGCCATATGGATAGTTAGAGTTTGATAGTTTTAAATGCATTGGTGTAGTCTAAAGGCTTCTTATACTATATTTATATTTTCAAATTCACCATTTGAGTGAGCAAAACCCCCAATCTAATATTTTTGGTCAAAATGTCTACACGAGTATTTAAACTTATTTAGCATTTTTAAAATATAAATGGACTCCAAATGCTCTTTGGCACACATCTATCCATTATAATTCATCATTTGAGCCAAAATACCCCATCTAGTAGTTTTGAGGGGAAAACTCTACCTAAAAATTTAGATCAAAACTACTAGATTGCCACTTATATGTTAAATTTCAAATGTCATGAACACTTACAAAATAACAAGATCACTATATAATAGAACAATTTGGCCTAAAAAAAAGACATTTAAATAGATATGTAAGCATGCATTAGCAAACCTAAATACCTCTAAACAATTATAAACATGTTGATTTTCAAAACAAGTTCAAAACTAGCTTGCTTCATGAGGAGGGAATCTATGGGATTTTAAGTTGTGGCTAACATTTTTGTAGTTCCCACACTAGCTTGTCATTTTACCATTGTGCTTAGACTTAATTTGGGTCCTTTTCTTCTACCATAGAACAACTCTAGGAGGGGCATCTTGTTCTAAACTTGGCCAAGTTTTTATGTGGGTATCTTTTTTTTCTTGCAATATCTCTTGTTATATGACTGTCAAATGATGCTTCCTCTCTTCCAACTCCCTTTAATCTTGGTTGAGGGAAGCATAATTTAGAAACCATAGGAAAAAAAGATAATGCTTGTGATCATGGGGATTTCACACGAGTTTCACAGCTTATAAAGAATTCAAATCCATCTGCACAATAAAAACATGTCATTAAACTTATAGAATATATATTGGTAGCAACATATTTTAGAAATTGTTGGATGGAATTAATTTAAAAGTTTTGACAAGTTTAAGTCCATAATGTTGGATCTAAAATGTGCTAGATGGGGGAGGGATGAATAGCACTTTTGTTTTAAGGTTATTCTCATCTATAAAAAGTTAATGCAGCGGAAAATAAAAATTAAAAATAGAAGAACAAAAGATATTTGATTTTTATGTAGTTCGGTGATCCCTAAGAGTTCCTACTCCATGGCTCATGTCTCGAGTAAAAGCCACTAACTTTATCCTTCTCAAAAACCTTATATAGGTGTAGAAACCCCTTACAAACTATTAGTACAAATAATACACAAGTAAAAAAAAATGTAAAAACTAAATAACAAACAATAGTTACACAAAAGACTGCCTCTGGAAGTCCTAAATGCCTACAACACTCATCTTGGAACCTCCTGAATCACACAATCGATGTTGACTTCAAGAGATCTTGAGAGTAGGAATGGATATTGTAGTGATGTGGATTGCCTAGTTGAAGTTGTAATTATAATGATGTTCTGGGCGATCAGAGGGCCTTCTAGTCACCTAGAGCTCACCGTTATTTGACTACATAGTATTCACTATTTATCCACTCTTCGATCTTAGAAGTTCCTTCCAATCATCCAGACTCCCCCTTTGTCACCTTATGTGTCCACATATATGTCGCATCACTTGCTCTATGGACATCAATCTAGGCCTTTCGATTGACTAAACCACTTCTGGTTGTCGAGACTCGAAAGTCATCCAACCACATCAACACTTATCCTAATTGAAGCTTATCTCTGACTTGGAGTGACTTGGACCTCCTTTAGATGGCCTAGAATATCTAGTTGACTAGAAACCTTTTTTGGCTGCCTAGAAAATTATTTTTCTTGCAATACAAAGGTTAGTTTGAATACAACATAGAATATACAAGATTGTCTAATATTTGGTCTACTTGACCTACTAAGCCTGCCTAGATTTAGTCTATTTAACTTATTGAGATTTCCTACCTACTTGGATTTTACTCTTCCAAGACTTTTCCTTTACCTAAAGTTCACTTCTCTAGATTTTTTTCTTTGCCAAGCATCTGATCTCTTTTCATCTGCTTGGACATTTTTCTTGTCAAACATTTGGTCCCCTCGATCTACTTGGATTTTACTCCTAACTAGAGTTCACTCCTCTAAGGCTTCATCCTTGCCTAACATCCAAATTCCTATAATCAGTTAGGACTTTCTACTTGCTAGATATCTGATTTCCTTTGATCTACTTAGATTTCCAAAAACTAGCAAGTATCTAGTCATTATTGACCTACTTGGACTTTACACTAACTTCTAAGCATCCAATTACTTTTGACCTACTTAGATCAACTCTTGGTCAACCTTAACCAGACTTACACAACCAACCATCATATTGATAAAATATTAAAATCTTAAGGTCAATTGGACCAACAATTTCATTTTTTTATATTTGACAATATATTTAAGTTAGGGTAACTCATTAACCTAACCTCCCAAGTTTCATTACAAAATAAAAAAAAAATAAAAAAAAAAAGTTTCTAACTTAAACATCTTCATTTTTCTCCTTAGACACACATCAAAAAGTACTTCTAACCTAAGGTTCTCCCCCTTCGTTATTCCACCAATAATTCATTTCTTAAAATCCTAAGCTATAGAAAATTCTAAGCTTTTATTTTTTGAAGGATATTTAATGTGTTTATTTTGAAAATAGTTGAAGCAAAAGTTTCATAAGTTAATTTTCAAAAATATCATTTTTGAAATTATAATTATAAAAAGATAACCTCCCTCTTTTTTTTTTTTTTCAAAACACCTTTTCCATAGATATTTTCAAAGTATATTTCAAATTTTCCACATATTTTTCAAAAGGATATTTTTCAAAGTATTTAAAAATATTTTTAATTTTTCAGACAATATTTTCTAAATATTTTCAAAAAATAAGCTTATCATGATTTTAAAGTCATATTAAATCGTTTAAAGAATTTTGAAAGATACCCTTAAAACAATATTTTACCTTTCAAGAAGTTAAGCTCCTCCTAACTTTGACACTTCTCTAATTTCTTTTTTGAACATTTGAAAAAGCTGAAAAATCGTTCAGACATTCTTATGTTAATGACTATTTTCAAAAATTAATTTTAAGAAAATATTTTATGAATTTTAAAATCTATTTTGAAAATAATTTCCATTTATGTGTCCTAACATCTCATTTGTTTTGTGTCTTAATACACATTACAAGGTAATCCTATAATTTTTGTGAGATGTGTTAAGTTTCATATTTTAGGTGATTAATTTTGTTAGATCCTATATGGTTAAGGTAGTTTGATCCTATCTTACATTCAAGTTTAGCTTTTGATTCTCCAAACAAGTGTTTTTAGAATAATTAAATCGCTAGGCAATGGCAAGTCGTAATGAATCTACTACAACAACTATGCACTTTAGACAAACCTTCCCAAAACAACAAGCCTAGATCTCTTAAACTAAACTTTAGTCTAACTATCTCAATTAGGCTAAGGCAACTTCAACTATATCAGCTCAGTTAAGTGCACTAGGTGAGGCATGGTTCTAGCTTAGACATGTACCATCAGAGTCTCTTTAATCTACTATCATCTCAATCCATTCTAATACCAAGTATCAGGATCAATTTTCTTTTTCTAAACTATTTAATGTCCATTTTGAAGATTAGTAAAATTCTACTGATATGAATTAAATATTTGTATAGTGGAAGTATAATATAATATACACATATAAATGACAAAGTATAACGAGTAAAGCAATCAATTCATGGCAGATAAGTATGCATATAATAGGAATATAATCAATTAGTTGATTTCTAATAATGTGTCAAATACATAATTTGATATATTTTTTTATTCCCTCAAATGTGTTAATCTAATTTTAACACATTTTAAGGTCTGATTAATATTCAGGTCTATATAACATAACAGTGAAGGTGGAATCGAAGCTTCGCTTCTCATTTTTGTCGCTTGCGCATGGCGATCCTATCTACGTCCCCAGATTAAAAAATTAATCCTTGACGAAGATGGATTACCCAAGCAACTGATCCATCATCGTGTTATTCGATTTGAGTGGTCTCTTGAACAAACTTGTTGTTCAAGCAACCTAACTCTTTTCCTCGATTAGCCGCGGAATAGATGATGTACGGATCGTCGGTTTTTGTGTTTATCTTTGGGGTCCAAGTAAATTAGCCACATACAATTACATACAAATTGCATAGAACAAGAAAGAAACTTAAACAAAAATTATACCTCTTGTTTACCTCTTGGTCTCCTATTGTATGACCTATCCTCCTCTTGAACATTGTGTGGGCAACGATCCTCCAAGAGTTGAAGCCTCCTAGATCTCTAGCTTCCCTTCCTTGCTCGCTCCTAACAAAGGGAAGACAAATGCTCCCTTCTCCTTCTTACTTGCGCCAACCACCAAGAACCAATCTTTGGTGTCCGCCAGCCCTAAGGAAAGGGAGAGATGACCAGCCAAAACAAAAGAAGAAAGCATCCCTTCTTCCTTGCTTTGTCGCTAACCAAAAGAGAGGGAGGAGAGGCGCCGACTATAGGGGATGGAGTGAATGAAGGTGTTGCCAGCCAAAAAGGAGCAAGAGCCAAACCCTAGCACACCTTGTAGCCGCCAGCCCTAGGAAGCAAGACAAATCTTCCTGCCACCCAAACCTATCCCACACCAACTCCAAAAAAAACCCTAATCTCCGAAAGATTGTCTTCCCCCAAGCCAAGCCTCCTATATTTATAGATTTCTCCCAAGCCTTCTTTTAATCGTGTCCGTTGGATCTTGGCTTCAGAGGGTTTTAATATTAGGTTACAATAGGGACCATGAGGAGGAGTTGGATCTTGGCCACCCAATGGATCTGAACCACACAAACCCGATCCATTAATGATGATCCATTCCACTAGAGGATTATCATTGATCTACCTCACCAACCCCCATAAATAAATATGGGATCCATATATTAATTGTACAAATATCTCTCCGTGTTTAAGATCTCGAATGTTCATCAATTAATTAATTTACTGACAATTAATTAATCAACATCTAACTCCATGAGTAGTACCACTCAACCTTATCATCATGTAGGACCAAGTCCACCTGCAGGGTTTACATGATGATCCTTATGAGCTCCTCAAGGGGACATCATCATCCTAATATATAGGACACGGTTTCCTCCTATAATCAACGACACACCATATAAATAATATCATTTCCCAACTTATCGAGCCTATCGATTTAATCCATAAATCTCGCCCATTGGTAAATCAAAGAAATAAATACTAAGTACATGGTCCCGTTATTATATCGGGATTAAGAGCATGTACACCATAATATCCAAGGTTCGATTCAATTATGTAGTCAGCAATAAATTGAATCACCTCTAAGTCAGTCCTGCTCAATACACACAAAGTGTACTAATGTAATTTTATGGTCAAGACAAACCAATACCAAATTACACTACAACTATACCAATGGTTTGTCCAAAACCATCTCGGTTGTGAGCCTCTACTTATACTCTACAAGGAGCTGATAACATGATTTTTTGTGTGACACCATATACCATGTTATCTACAATGTACAGTATTAGACAATATGCATAACTATAAATATACAAATAATGATCATGTGATTCTTATTTCAAAAATAAAGATGTTCATACAAAGGATATACTTTTCAGTATACATCCCAACAAACAGATCTAACTATTATTTTGTAAAATTTACTTTTAATTTTTAAAAGTACTTTATAATTACAAAGAACATCCGATGCTCTCTTCTATTTCAATCATTCTACTTGTATTTTATATAAGACATCTCTCTCAATCCCTCCATTGTTTTACAAAAATTATCTTAAATACTCAAAAATTTTAGTTACAGATAACTCATTATCTCTTGACATAACAATTATCTTATGGTACCTAATTTTGCTAAATTTAAATCTTATATATTATGTCTTTACTCTACTAAGTCTAAGACTTTTCACTTTTAGTGTTTACCTCTAAGATTCAAGTTTAATATTTACTTCTTCATGTGTCTCATCTATAAAAATAATATCATCTGTAAATAACATATACTATGATACTGTATTTTAGATATGTTCAATGAGTTCATCCATGATTAGTGTAAAAAGAAAGGGATTTAAAGTTGAATCTAGATATAAATATATTTTTATAGGAAATACTTTGATTAATCCTCTTAACATTTTCACTTTTATCACTACATCCTCATACATATCCTTAAGTATTTCAATATACATTACACTAACATATTCTTTTCTAGAATTTTCTACATAATTTTTCTTGGAACTTTATCATAAATTTTTTTATGGTCAATAAATACCATATGTAAGTCTTGCTTTTGTTCTTGATATTTTTTAATTAGGTGTCTAAGATAATGTATAACTTTTATTGTCAACCTTTTTAACATAAATCTAAATTGATTTTCGATCACTGTAGTCTCCTTAGTTTTTTTTTTGTATTACTTTTTTTCCATAGTTTTATAGTATGACTCATTAGTTTAATACCTCTATAATTTGCATAATTGTGTGTGTCTTCTTTGTTTTTATATAAATGAATTAGAGTACTTATCCTCTACTGATAAAATATTTTTTTCATGTTTAATATCAAGTTGAATAATTTTGTAAATTATTCAATACATTGCTTTCCTAGACACTTCCATACTTTTATTGAAATATTATATGCTCCAACTACTTTTTTAGTTTGCATCCTATTTAAAGTTTGTTCTACTTCTAAAAGTTGAATTCTATGATAAAAAAATTGACTATACCTCTTTTACTTAAATTACTCAAGTTAAATTGATTGGCTAAACTTTCATTAAAAAATTGATGAAAATACCTCTTCCATTACTCTTTTATTTTCTTATTGTCCAATAGTAACATATTGCATTAATTTTTAATGCATCTTATTTGGGTAAAATCTCTAGTCACTCTCTCTCTAACTTTAGTTATTTTATAAATATCTCTTTCCTTTTTTTTTTGTATCTAGTTATCGATACAAGAGTCCAAAAATTTCATTATTAACTTCACTTGCTACTTTCTTGATTTCTTTCTTAGTTATTCTATACTTTATTTTTAAGCTTTCCTTGTTATTATAAGTGTAAAATACCTTATAAGTTATTTATTTTTTCTTCACTTTCTCATTTCACCATCAAAATTCTCTACTTAGTGATGCACATCCCTCTGACTCACTGAGTACCTCTTTAGTAATCATTTTGAATTTTAATATCATCTTATCTCATATTGTATTCGAGTCATTATATATCTCTTTTAATATTTATAGTCCTATCCTCTTTTTAAATTTGTTTTGTTTCTCATCTTTTAACTTTTACCATTTAATTTTAGAAGTCATATTTGTTTTTCCTTTTTCATTGCTAGTTTCAAACCCATAACTCATATGCACCCAATTATATTCCTCATTTTTTATTTCTCTGTGTCCATTTAACTCTTCTCCTATTAAAGTCATTTTGTTTTGTGGAATTCTTTGTAATACCTTACCTAAGTCTTCTCAAAACTTAATTTTAATGTCTTCACCTAATCCTACTTAGTGCATATATGCTAATTATATCAATAATATTTTTCCATCGCTATCTTGAGAACTATAATTCTACTTTCCTTTTTAATTACTCTTACAACTTCATTCTTCAATGAACTATTTATAATAATAGTTACTCCATTTCATGTTATACTCTTTCCTTTCCTATATACTATAACTTAAAATATGAGTTCTTTATTATCTTTTCCTTCTCTCTTACCCATTTTATATTTTGTAAATATGAAATATTAATTCTTCTTCTAATCATAGTATTTACTGATGTGTCTTCTGCCGAGAGCGAGTTTGGTTCAACCACTGTAGTTTCTTGTCAAACATAACACAAGTCAGATGATGCTAATGTTTCGATGACACCCCTCCAATTCTTAAGTCAGATAGGAGAAGTCAAAAGAAAGAAGAAATACAAAGGTAGAATGTATGAGGTCTCCCAGAGTAATAAAGATAAGACCTTTTTCTTCACCTCAGTCTATCTATATATAACAACTCTAAAGCTTCTTGATCGCCATGATCACTTCCCCATTATGACTTTTAGAGGACTATTAGGGGACAATCATCATAAGAAATCTCCACCTGACATGCCACATGTTCAGGAGTTATCATTAAGAGAGGTTGTTAGTGGACCAGATGTAGTGGTTGTGCATGGGAATCTCCTCTGTGGTCCCCGGGATCTCGACTACTCATGCTTCAACTCTTTATGCTTCTCTACTCCTCTGGACTTCCCAACTTTGTCAGACTCTAGACTTCTCTGACTCCTATCTTTTTGAGTTGTTCTACTCTTGACTCCTCTGACTCCTGACTCCTCCAACTCCTATCTTTCTGAGTCGCTCCACTCTTGACTACTCTGACTCTCGTCTTGCCAAGTTACTCTGCTTTCGAATCACCCCGATCCTAACTCCTTTGACTCTTGGCTTTCCAAGTCACTCTGCTTTTAACTTTCCCCAATATTGACTCCTTTGTGGGTCTCGTGTATCATATTACACCCGTATCATATGCCACCCACCCCCCTCGAATAGTCAAACAGTAAGATGCGAATATGTTTGATGTCATGAGATCCATTCTCATTAATTTTTATGCCACCCACATCTTAGGGTTTTGTTGCCTCTATATCAAGCTCTCATTAATGTGACACGTGCCCCCATCATCTGTAAGATACAGAAAAAAAATTAATTAAGGATAGGGATTAAGGGTTTAATTAGATTTGATTTTGGCTTTGGCTTGAACCGGTTTGGCTAGAACTGGGTTGCTTGAATTGGTCGGTCGAACGACCTTTAAAAGAGTCGAACGAATCCGAGCGGTGACATTTCCCATCGCGATCGGCTCCTCTTCCGTTCTTAGCGATTTTCTTCCTCCGTGCGATCACGTTGCCGGATCTCAGCTCATCGGCTTCATGTGAGAGTAGCTCGACGGTGCCACCACTTGGCTGATCTCTGGCCAAAGATCAAGGGGGTTTCTCACTTGGGGAATCTCGGTGACACTCTCGGTGGACTAGCGGTGTTGTCGCCGCGGCAGCGAGCTGCCGTCGAAGGTTAGTGATCTCCTCCCTCTTTTGGAATGTGAGTTTAGATCTAGCTAGGGATGTCTTGTTTTAGCTCAAATCAGTGTTTGGGCAGTGATCGGAGCTCAGATTTCGTTGGTGGCTAAGCTGTGCGCGGTGAGCAACTGAGATCAGGGAAGGTTGGTTGCAAGTGGAGATTAGAGCCAGTAAGATTGATTTCCTTCTTGCTTGTGGTGTTGTCTATTGGTCAATGTTGCTGTTATTGTTAGTTGATTGCTGATGTGTTTTGATTTGAAGTGTGGATTCCTCAGTGGAGCAAGCTTTTCATGTTCGATTTTAGGTTGAGCGGCTATAGATGAGTGAAGAACATATGGGTGAGTTGGGTGTAATCGAGCGATTTAAGGGGTAAGATTTGTATTCTTTGTTCTAGCTGTTGGATGTTGATATTCGGTAAGTGTGGTAATGTATGGGTTATTGGTGATGTTCTATTGGTGAGACATTGGATATGCAGTGTGGAAGGAGAAGTTGCAGTTGGTAATTGCTACAGATTGAGCTTGAGGTAACTGCCATGGTTGTAGAATATATTGGTAAACTGCTCTATGTTTTGGGTGGATGCAGTAGTAAAGTGTGGTTCAGATATGATCCCTATTTTTCTTTCCTTTGATGGTTCTGTTCAGGGTGTTTCGGACCTGTAGTGCATGAATGGCAGGGGAGGAGTGGTATGTGGTGTTTCTATTCGATGTTGATGATTTAGTTGTGGATGTCAATTGATCTATGGGGTTATGATCTACTCGGTAGATGGAGAATTTAGTGTGTGAATGGATTGGTTGTGTGATTTGGATATTGAGGTAAGCTTAGATTATTCTGAGCATTGATAATCTTGTGGATTTTGGAGATTGTAGATTTGGGGTTACAAGAGGTGTGTGTTCGAGGTTCTAACTCGTAGACGAGGAAATGATGAGAACATAGAAATGATATAGTAGTTAAGTTGTGTATTTGTCTGATACTTGTACTTAATCATAGTTGCTATTATGTGCAGGTTTGGGATACGAAGCAGGTCCACGGCCATGAGGATTATTTCGAGCTTCGTATCAGGTGGGTAATATCTACCCTGGTCATGTAGTTTGATCTAAATCTGGTGCATGAATTTGAATTTATGTTATTCCTTTTGATCTTAAATCCACTCTTATTTAATCTTGTGCTTGTACTTAGCCTTGACCTTAGAGATATATTATTGTTAATTCATCGTTCTTGTATCATGGATATGAATTACAAACCTTATTGTGTGTTAGCTGATAGATGTTCAGTTAAGTACATGTTGTTAGGGTTACCATTGTGAACTCAAGTTGGGTTACCGGGTTGTATAACTTGGGTTAGGTGATGGATCAAATTATGGAGTCGATTATGGTATTGTACACATATTAGTTGTGCATCTATGGTAGATCTATTTATCTGTACGTAGATGAGTAGGTTGTGATTACGGATTAGTGGTCCTTGCATGGTTGACTTTCGATTGACTAGGACTCCCGGTGTGATAGGGAGTGTTGCAAGGATATGTATGCGGAGATATACATCATCACATTGCATGCATGCTGATGACTGGGTCTCTTGTGTAGTTGAGACGGGTCGTCAGTAATCTTGCCTCCCCGGCCACTCGGGGTAGTGGTAGCAGGGTTGAGGGCAGAGCATTGGTTGTGTCACGCTCGGCCACTATAGATCGTGGTAGCTGGAGATGTGCATCTGGCCACTGTGCAGAGTGGTGTTAGCACTCGCCCACTATAGACGGTGGTTGTGTGACGTACAATTATCCTGTGTGTGGAGCTCGTCTACTCATGGGTAGTGACGGAGCAGCCAACAGCAGGGACCCCCATGGAGTAGTTAGCTCTTTACACTTATATGCTACTCATTTATACTACCTAACTCGGCCATTCGAGAGTAGTGGTAGCTGGAGTCGGGCTAGTCGTCATGTCATACCACCTAGGCCATACTAGGGTCGTGGTTGGATGGGTCCGCAGACATGGCCATGTATATGCATTGCTGATATATATGTATGCATGTATTCGATATATGTTTTACATATGCCTGTGAGATGTTGCATTTGTTTGTTGCATATGATTGTACATCATGCTACATGCCTTTTGCATATTTTATACTGCTGTGTATGTGTTGAGCATGAGTATGTATTGGTTCAGACCATTGCATGTTATTTGGGTTATGCTATCGTATACCTGTTCAGGATGATATAGGTCATGTGGATTGCAGACCGTCAGATATGTACATTATTTCATGTCAGTTGATCAGTTTAGTGTATGCTATGAGCATGACTATACTTGTGGTTACTGGTTATTACATTTAGTATTGTACGTCTGTTGGACTCTTGCTGCGTATACCGTAGATCTTTACATGTGTACTTGTAGATCTCAATACCCTATATGTTGTTCATGCACTTTCTACATATTACTCCTAAGTTTATACTCACCACCACGGACCCTGGGTTTCTTGTCGCCTAGGTGGCAGATAGAAGATTTCAGCATGGACTTGGAGCATCGCCACATGATACCATCCCATCACTTTTTCTGAGGATCTTATTTTCATATCGTATGTATCCTGATATGGACTTTGTTTCTATTGTTGATCATATTGTGGGTTAATTGTAATAATTGTGATTTCTATGATTTCCTCTACGATTTCATTGTTGGATTTCGTCCCTGGTGGACGGGTATACCGGTATACCTTTATTGTTGAGTTTATATCTTTTACTGTGTTAATCTTCTGCTATTGATGTTATGTATTTCTTTTGTGATATGTTGGTTGCGTCCATTTGGTTATGTATTGGAATTGTCATAAGGGGGTGATGTCCGTTGGCCGGACAAAGTCTACCTCGGGGCATGACAATTTTATTGGTATCAGAGCTAAGGTTGCGATGCAAAGCAATACTGATTTTTCCATCGGATTTCGAACCTCGAAAATTATTTTGATTTGATTTGGTTTTGGTTTTGTGAGATGGGATTGGCAGCGACATGAGCTCCAAGTTGTCCGAAGTAAGAAATCTTGACACCTTATATTTTCTGGCTAGAAACTTATTTAAGTCGTTTAGCAGGTGTGGACAGACGATATTATGGCACCTATTTTGACTCGTGTTAGAGGTCATCCACCTAAGCAACCAACTACCGATGAACCTGTTGATCAGGAAGAGTAGCGGAATTCTCCTAATAGAGGTTCGGAACCTCAAGAGCCAGATGTACCCCCGACTATGCCGACTTCTTCAGATTCTAGTTGGGTCAGAGTCAAGGCACGTATACCCGTGTTAGCGCGTTCAGCCAAGGATCATTTCACGTTGTTCCGAGGGGAGTCTGATCCCTGGATTGCTCGGACATGTTTAGATAATCTAGAGTACACTTTCAAGTTCATGAGTTGTACAGATGAGGAGAAGGTGGGTCTAGCAACTTATCACCTCTGGGAGCAGACAGTTACTTGGTGGAAAATACAGAAGACTTTGATTGGAGAGCAGAACATCACCTGGGCAGTCTTTCGAGATGTCTTCTGGAGGCAGTATTTTCCTTGTGCATTCTATACAGCTCACCGTCAGGAATTCTTAAGTCTTAAGCAGGGGGACCGTTCAATTATGGAGTACAATGCAAAGTTTACTCGACCAGCGAAATTCTGCCCTCATCTGGTATCGAAGGATGGAGATCGGATGTTCCAGTTCACACAGGGTTTGGCAGCTTATATCCGAGTGAGAATGTCTGGATCCTCCATTAACTCGTACCGAGAGGCAGTGGATAGAGCTCTATCTATTGAGATGACTTCTCAGCAAATTGCAAAGGAGAAGGAGGTGGAGAAGCAGATGTCCCAGGGAAAGCAGCGAAAGTAGGATATGACTACTGAGACTTAGAAGAAGCAGAATCAGAGTGGGGCTTCTCGAGGTACTGCAAAAGGTTCATCTAGAGCGCAGAAAGGGAAGCGACCAGCTTTTGGATAGTCTGGAGGTTTTCAGAAGAATCATAAGAGCGGGCACATGACTGGATGTCAGAAATGTGGGTCTGAGAGCCATAGTGTTCCCGAGTGTCCCTTAGATCGCGATGTTTGCTATTACTGCAAGCATCCAGGACATACGAGTCAAGAGTGTACTCTGAAGGCACAGTTGGAGTTTTCAAGTAACTCCAGCAAGGGAAAGAGGCCTGGCCAGTACCATCAGCAGAGGTGAGCACCTAGGATGCAGACATATGGTCAGAGGTAGACACTACCTCCCACGGCACAAATATATCATATTCAGGGGATTGATCCTTCAGGGATGCCAGCAGCAATTCACTATACTCCAGCTCCGAAGAGTTATTATGCAGGGGTACCTACTCAGTGGTATCTATCGGCCAGTTCTCAAGGATATATTATGCTTACGGTAGAGTCGACCTCGGCGGAGTATCGCAGAGCGGATCTATCTGAGTGGAGACATTCTACTCTCGTATCGGAGCCACTGTAGAATGTAGATGCGGATGATTTTATGCCATTACCAGAGAGGATGCTCAACGGGCCGAGGGATCGGTCATTTGGGGTATGATTTCGATTTATTCTATATATTTAGATACTTTAATTGATACTGGTAGCTCGCATTCCTTTATATCTAGAATATTTCTAAGTAGAATTGAAAGGATTCCTATGATTTGTTCTTGTGGGTTAGTGGTATCATTACCATCGGCCAAGGTTTTGACCAGTCATCAAGTAATCAAAGGTTGTCTATTGGATTTCGATGGGCATATACTTACGGTGGACCTTCAGGTGTTGGAGATGGTGGAATTTGATATTATACTCGGAATGGATTGGTTGGCTACTTACTGTACTATAGTATATTGTAGAGCAAGAGTAGTGACTTTTCGACCACCAGATCAGCATGCATGAGAATTCATTGGTACCAGAGATGATGGAGTGTCCATTATATCTGCACTTCAGGCTCGAAAATTATTATCTCATGGTTGTCATGGGTACTTATTGTCTTTGGTCAAAGTGGAGAATGAGAAAATACCACCCCTCTCCAGTGTGCGGGTAGTTCGTGAGTATCCGGATGTATTTCCAGATGAACTTCCGGGCTTACCACCTCCTAGGCAAGTGGAATTTACGATAGAGGTAATCCCATGAACTGCACCAGTGTCGAAGACTCCTTATCGGATGACACCGAATGTCATGCCCTAGGGGAGTCCTCGCCAGACGAAAATCCATCTGCATCTCTCCTGTATGGGTGACAATACGAATCTTGTATACAAGGCACACACGGCCCACTATACATCGGTCAACACGACCGGAACATAAACCACACATACAGATCATATATAGGCCTCAGGCCAACAACCAAAGTAAACAAAAAGTCTACAACATCTAAACTTATCTCTTCTTCCATCTGAGCAGGAATACACAACCAAAACGAATCGAATAAAAGTCCATAAGGACATATCAAATACGACCAAAGCATTCACGAGTACATAACCAAAACACAAGTCATACACATGTCTTCTAGTCAATAAACCAAAACCATAAGATAAAAAAACAAAACCATTATGATGAGGGGGATTGACATCTAGACTCTCCTGACAATGTCAACCTGAAATAGATGTAAAGCAACGGGGTAAGTTCAACGAGCTCAGCGGGTATCAAGTCGACATACATAGTAAGATATATCTAACAATAATAATTATGCCAGTACAATCTCCTGATTAATAATAAAAAAATGCAAGGAAGAGATGCGAAAAGACTGTACATACCTAAATCTCCTATCCTGATATAGGAGTATGAGTCATACTAGTAGAAATAAGGTCGTTAGACCAAATACATAATGTATCTTGTATGCATGTCAATCATATGCAACAACCAAGGCAGCAACCAAAATACAGCAAACACAAACAAATGCCATCCATGCTATATGCATGTGATGCAAATGACATGGTCACTCCTGACGCTAATCAGCCGCCTCACACGCGATGGTGAAGCTGAGTGGGTAGGGCTATGACAACTGTGCACTCTGCCATCACTGCTCCTGAGTGACCGAGTGGACAGGATGCTGTCGGAGTACACCTATCCTCCTACCCCAAACAGAGTGGGGGAGCAAAGCTCTCATCTCCCAGTGTCGTAGACCAGAGGAGGGATCCCTGCCTACTACCACGCTGCCTCACCGCTACCCATGAGCGGACCAGCGAAGCCTGACAGAGCTACTACACACACCCTCCTGATGTACCACTACCCCATGAGTGCCTGTGTGTGCAGATCATGTAACTGGCTATGGGCTCAACTACAAAGAAACCCCGACCAGCCAGCATGCAATCATGCAAAATGGTGCATGACACTAAAGCATGTAACACCAACCAAAATACATCTCCAAATAATATGCACAAAAAAATGAGTACATATCAATGACCTAGGTATACAGGGAAAGTATATCTAAAAGCTAATCAAGTGCATGTCACAACTCCCAAAATAAGTACACATGGCAGGTATCAAGATAATATCGACTAAGATAGAAATGCATGTATTATGTATGACACAGTGACATACAAGGGCAGATAAGACATAAAAATTACTGTGAGCTATAGCCAACTAAGCATATCAACATGACAATATCTAAAAGATAAGACAAAGTACCCGCCTACTAAAATGCTTGAAATAATGAAATCATCACGCCCGTGGACCTGTCTCATGATCGAAACCTGCATATAACATAATTACCATTAAGTCCAAGCACACGACATCGATTAGATAAATTCTACATCGAACCCGTATTCACTTAATCTACCGAATATGAGTACAACACCTCGATACACCCATTTAGGGCTCTAACGAATCTCAAAATCACCCTCTGCTCCAATGCAAGGCATAACCAGAGCATCTCCTAACTATAATAACTCAACCGAGTCCTCTCCTCTCACTCACAACCGTTACAACAACACACACTCAATTCGCAACCCATAACCAACCAAAAATTCCAACTCACGGTCGTGCATAGTCACACGACAGCACAATTTCCAACAAACTTACTGCAAAACCAGATCCGAGTTTATTACAATTTGACCAACCCATTCACAGCCGGCCAAACCCCCAAAATCAGCCCATCCCGAACAAAACCCCTTGACCCACCGCAAAGATCTACCCCGCAAGACCCCCAGCAAAGCCCAACACCGAAATCGAAGAAGAAAAAACTAACAAACTAGGTATACCTACACTTGGAATCCCCTCAGTGGTATTTCCTCGGTCTGGGCCAATCATGGTGGCAGAGGCTGGCCGGCGCTGGCAGAGGAGGGCACGCGAGGTGTGCGCATGGGAGGCTGACCGAGCTGCAGTGAACAGTGTGCGATGGATGCTTGCTGCGGTGCAAGAAGTGTCCTGGCCGTCGGTGCGTGCAGCTCGGGCAAGCAGTGGTGGAGAGGGCAACCCGCAGCGGCCTGGGCACAGGGAAGAGCAAAAGTTTATCGGCGCTTGTGGAGGAGTGGGCGACCACAAGGGCTCGGGTGGCGGCATCAATGACTGTGGGCTGCGGCATCGGGTTAGACACGAGAGAAGGGAACCGAGAGGAGAAGAGTGAGGCAGTGATCTTGTGGCTGCGGACGAGAAGAAGGAGACGCGGTGGTGGTCTTGTGGCTGCGGATGAGAAGAAGGAACTGCCTGTGGCACGTGAGAAACCGAGAGGAAGGAAAAAGAAAACCACGATCGAGAAACTAAACTTAGGTTTAGGTATTTTAAACTTTAGGTTAATGCCACCTATTAACTCCCTTAAATAGGTTCTACCAAAGCCTATTTATTTTATCCCTGTAAATATCTCTTACAAGCTCTGTTTAATTCCAGAAAAATTCTGGAAAAATTCCTAAAATTCTCTAAAATTCTCGAAATAATTCCCAGGATTATTTTTCCTAAATTTTGGCCATTAAATTTTATATTTTAATTTATTTTCGTATTTAACACCGAAAGAGCTGAGTGAGCTTAAGATACAACTGCAAGAGTTGTGGGATAAGGGATTTGTTCATCCTAGTGTTTCACCATGGGGAGCTCCGGTACTTTTTGTTAAAAAGAAAGATGGATCTTTGCGGTTATGTATTGACTACCGACAACTAAATGCAGTGACCGTTAAGAACAAATATCCACTGCCGAGGATAGAGGATTTATTTGATCAACTCAAGGATACTTGTGTGTATTCCAAGATTGATCTGAGTTTAGGTTATCATTAGCTGAGAGTAAGAGATGAGGATGTTCAGAAGATAGCATTCCGCATGCATTATGGACATTACGAGTTTCTGGTGATGCCATTTGGTCTTACTAATGCTTCGGCTGTATTTATGGATTTGATGAACTGAGTATTCTTGAGGTACTTGGATCAGTTTGTCATCGTATTCATAGATGATATCTTGATATATTCTCATTCTGAGGAGGAGCATGAGCACCATCTTCGGATTGTGTTGGAGATGTTGCGATGAGAGCATTTATATGCCAAGTTCAGTAAGTGCGCTTTCTGGCTATCTTTCGTGGGTTTTCTTGGACATGTGGTATCCAGCAGAGGTATTTCAGTTGATCCCCAGAAAATCAAAGCAATTACCAGTTGAGAGCAGCCAAAGTCAGTTCAAGAAGTCCGTAGTTTCCTTGGATTGGCCAAGTATTATCGCAGATTTGTGGAGGGATTTTCTCGTATAGCCACACCACTTACTCGCTTGACCCGGAAAGGGATCAAGTTTACTTGGTCAGAGGCTTGTGAGTCTAGCTTTCAAGAGCTCAAGCAGCAGCTAATTTTTGCACCTATATTAGTGATTCCTTCTGGCTGCGATGGGATAGTACTGTATACTGATGCTTCTTTCCAAGGGTTAGGAGCAATTCTGATGTAGTTTTACCGTGTAGTATCTTATGCCTCTCGTCAGCTTAAGGATCACGAAAGAAATTATACGGTGCACGATCTGGAGTTAGCAGCTATTATTTTTGCACTAAAGATATGGAGACATTACCTGTATGGGATTACTTTTGAGATCTATACAGACCATAAGAGCTTGAAATATCTTTTCACTCAGAAGGAATTGAATCTTAGACAGAGATGATGGATGGAATATCTAAAGGATTACGATTTCACCATACAGTATCATCCGAGAAAAGCTAATGTAGTAGCAGATGCACTGAGCAAGAAGTACTGTAGGATTCTGGCCAGTCATTTGACAGTAGTTACTGATCTAGTTCGACAGTTCTCAGAGTTGGGGTTGTCTAAACAAGGTCAAATATCCCGGGGGATATTAGTATCCATGGTTGCCCAGTCCGCTATTATTGAGAGGATCAAAGAGGCACAAGCTAGTGATCAGCATCTGCAGTTCTTATGCAGCACTGTGGACTCAGGACGACAGATAGATTTCTCATGTGACGAGACTGGAGTCCTTCATTTCCGAGGAAGATTATGTGTTCCAGACACGCATCCGATTAAGGAGGAGTTATTACGAGAGGCACATCATTCAAGATTTGCTATACATCCTGGCGGTACCCGGATGTATCAGGATTTGAGGCGTTCATACTGGTGGGACGGTATGAAGAGGGATATTGCGGATTTCATCGCTCGATGTTTGGTTTGCCAACAGGTAAAGGATGAATATAAAAAACCTACTGGATTGTTATAGGAAATTCCAATTTCAGAATGGAAGTGGGAACATATCACGATGAATTTCATTATGGGATTGCCCAGAATCCGTAAAGGACATGATGCGATTTGGGTGATTGTGGACCGGTTAACCAAATCCGCTCATTTCCTTCCGATTTGTGAGACACACCCATTGGATCGACTGGTAGAGTTATACTGTAGAGAGATTGTCAAGCTGCACGGAGTGCCCTTGAGTATCATATCTGATAGAGATCTATGTTTTACCTCATGATTCTGGTAGAGTCTTCAGCAGGCTATGGGCACCGAGCTTCATCTCAGTACAACATTTCATCTGCAGACAGATGGATAGTCTGAGCATACCATTCAGACTCTGGAGGACTTATTGAGATCTTGCATCATGGATTTCGAAGGCAGCTAGGAGGATCACGTCCATTTAGTGGAGTTTACGTATAATAATAGTTATCACTCCTTTATTCAGATGGCTCCCTTTGAGGCTTTGTATGGCAGGCCCTGCAGATCTCCAGTATTGTGGGAGGATGTTGGGGAGTGGTAGTTGTTGGGCCCTCAGAGTATTCATCACGATGCAGAGTTGGTTCGTGTTATTAGACTATGATTGTCAGACGCACAGGATAGACAGAAAAGTTATGCAGATCGGAGGTGAAGACCTCTAGAGTTTTCCGTAGGAGATCATGTGTTCCTGCGTGTATCACCTACAAAAGGAGTCAAGAGATTCGGAATTAAAGGGAGGTTAGCACCATGCTACATTGGTTCATTCGAGATATTGAAGCAGATTGGGGGTGTAGCTTATTAGTTGGCTTTACCTCCGACACTTGTGGATATTCATAACGTATTCCATGTGTCTATGCTGAGGAAATACGTGTCACATCTAGATCATGTTTTGACAGAGGTGTCGATTCCACTCCAGTCTAATGCAACTTATGAGGAGATTCCAGTGCAGATTCTTGGTCGCAAGAAGCGTCAACTATGAAACAAAACCATCCGACTTGTAAAGGTTGGATGACAGCATCATACAGATGAGGAAGCTACATGGGAGCTGGAGGATACTATCTGGGCTCGATACCCTCGTTTGTTTACCTGAGGTATGTAGAAGTTCAAGAAATTTTCTTGAGTTAATTACTGCATTTAAGTATGAAATTTGGGGACCAAATTTTATTAAGCGGGGGAGAATGTAAGATACGGAAAAAAAAATAATTAAGGATAGGGATTAATCCTTTAAGTGGCTATTTGATTTAATCAAAGTTAGGGTTTAATTAGATTTGATTTTGGCTTGGCCTTGAACCGGTTTGGCTAGAATTAGGTTTCTTGAACCGGTTGGCCGAATGACCTTTAAAAGAGTCGAACGAATCTGAGCGGCGACATTTCCCATCGTGATCGGCTCCTCTTCCGTTCTTAGCAATTTTCTTCCTCCGTGTGATCACGTCGCCGGATCTCAGCTCGTCGGCTTCCGATGATAGTAGCTCGACGGTGCCACCACTTGGCTGATCTCCGGCCAAAGATCAAGGGGGTTTCTCGCCTGGGGAATCTCGGTGACACTCCCGGTGGACTGGCGGTGCTGTCGTCGCGGCAGCGAGATACCGTCAAAGGTTAGTGATATCCTCCCTCTTTTGGAATGTGAGTTTAGATCTAGCTGGGGATGTCTTGTTTTAGCTCAGATCAGTGTTTGGGCAGTGATCGGAGCTCAGATTTTGTTGGTGGCTAAGCTGTGCACGGTGAGCAGCTGAGATCGAGAAAGGTTGGTTGCCAGTGGAGATTGGAGCCGGTAAGATTTATTTCCTTCTTGCTTGTGGTGTTGTCTGTTGGTTAGTGTTGCTGTTATTGTTAGTTGATTGCCGATGTGTTTTGATTTGGAGTGTGGATTCCTCGGTGGAGCAAGCTGCTCGTGTTCGATTTTGGAGGTTGAGCGGCTATAGTGTTAGAACGTCGGTGGCCGGCTAGAGGGGGTGAATAGCCCTCTTTCTTCGTACGGTGGAATTCGCTCTTAATTGCTCATCTACAAATGTGATTAGCGCAAGCGGAAATATAAAACTAAAACAATTAAGAACAACACAAAGTAAGATCAATGCTAATACGAGATATAACGTGGTTCACGGCCCTATGTCGCTAATCCACGATCCGATTCATCTCCGGTGAATCACTCCGAAACCAATCCAATATGGTCTCTCCCTTTATCCAAAGCAAGGTGGAGGTAAACCTTCTTACAACACAAACCACTCTTTCTTACAATGGATTTAAAATAAGAACAAGAGAAAGAGTTTAAAACTTGTGGGACACTTGGATGATAGTTTGGAGCATGAAGATTAACCATCCCAAAGCCCACACCTTCTCTTTTTATAGAGAAGGTTGATTTCTTCCCGTTGGGCACCTGACAGTCGACTGATGCCCCGATCACCGATCGCCGAGTCATTGCCCAATAATGGCTTCTTCCATGTTGCATTCCAACGCGAGCACTGATCCGATCACCATTCTGCGGCTCGAACCCTCGGCGACTCAATCGATCGATGCCATCATCACCAATCGTAGTTTCGTCTACCAATCACAATCTTATCGCGCCAATCGATGTGACAGATCGATTTGAACACCCGAGTCACAATATCTTGAGCGATCGCCAAGACATGTCAGTCGACTGATGCCGGATAAACCTCAAACTTTACATCTGTTTGAGCATCCGGCAGTCGGGTAAACCTCAACCCTCTCGGTCGAGCCTCCGACACTTAACCCTTTCGGCCAAGTTCACCTAATGAGCTACTTACATTTCACTCATTCTCTCATCTCACTTGAAGTCCCTTGCCGAAGCTCTCTTCGTTCGCGGCCATGTCTCTTGGTAGCACCAAGCTCATGGCTTCGCAATGCTCCTTCGCGTCTCTTGCCCTCGAAGTCTGCTTCCTTGGCTTTGCTTCAAGTCATCTCGTCCGGCGGTCCCTCGGATGCATCAAGCGAACGGCTTCGCAATGCTCCTTCGCCGACTCAAGCACGAGGTTGTGAGTTGGTGAAACTTGCCAAAGCTCTATGTCCGAATTACTAAGTCCTGCAAGACTCCAATGCACATATCAAAACAATAACAACCTAACTTAAACCCTTTTCCACACACATCAAAACCACATCACATGGGTTGATTGCCCTAACAATCTCTCCATTTTTGATGTGTGGCAATCCGTTTAAGTTAGGTAAAACAATAACAATAACAACATAAGGCAAGAAAGCATGTAAATAATATGAGTATCAAAACTCCCCCTTAAGACATGCTAAATTTTCCCTTTTAGCATGATTAACTTAAACTTATCAATTCTCCTCCTTTGACACCATCAAAAATATTATCCTAATGTTATACACACATGACATCAAGTCTAAGGAACAAAAATCACCAAAAACTAAACAAAAATCAGTTAAAACACCTTCTTGTATCATACGCGATACATCGATCGACTAGTTTAGACTACGATCCGTGACACTCGATTCGACCATTTCTGATTTTTGGACCGAAATTCAGAAATATACCAGAAATTCTAGAAAATTTAAAAAATTATGAAATTTTGAAAACACATTTCTTTTAAAGTCCTTTATCAGTGAAAAATGAGTTTTAATGAAAATTACTTATATTTTTAATGATTTGTCAAAAATACAAAAGTTTCAAAAACAACTAGTATTTGATCAAGTTTGTATCAATTTTAACACCTAGTTTTGCTTTAGATTGTTTCAAAACATGAAAACACAGATTTTAAAGCACGGAATGGTTTAGAAAACATATGAAATATCCAACCATGATCTTTGGGTAATATGTCTATGAATTAAACATAAGCCTTCCCCATGATTGGTCTATTATTACTATTTTGATACTTTGAATGACCATCTAAATGCCATAGGCGTTAGTGGACCATTAGTATCATCCTAACATCTCACTCATGCTAAGTTTTCAATCAAGGTTATCCTTATGGTGAGTGTGAGATGTTCCTAAATTTATTTATATACTTAACCTTCAAATTCATGCAATTCTACACAAAGTTAAGTATCACTCTAACATATCACATGATCATAAAGACATATATGCATTGATTTCACATTATGATCATGAAACAAATGTATCAATCAATTTGTAATCATACATTAGATATAAAATCATTATAATAAGTCAAGTATCACCCAAAGCATGATTTAAATTATTTATGGGTGCATTATCATCACCCAACACTATTTAAAAAATTAAGTCCACACCATCCTAAGTCAACCAAATAATATGATATAAGTAAAATCTTCATGGTTGACTATCCTAGGGTTTTCCTAACCCTTAAGGATGGATTTAGGAACTCAATGCAAGTTCTTTCCTATAGGGTTCACTAAATATTTCTTGGGGATCCATTTTCTAGCTATCATGGTTGTTTTTGTTTGTCCCCTAGCAATCAAACATTTATAGGCATTTTCATTTGTCTTTCCCTTATAACCTAGGCCTTTCTTATTAAAGCTTGCCCTTTGGCTCCCTATAATCATATTAAGGGTGTTGGAGCCAATAGTGAATTTTTCTAAGGCCTTAGTTAGGAAATCTACCTTTTCCCTTAATATCCTATTTTCCTCAATACATGCATCATTAACATTGAGAGGAATATAATCATGTGAGCATGCATTATCAATACTAGAAACATTATCATTAACATTTGAGCATGTTTTTTCTAATTTTTCTTCTAGGGCTTTAATTTCATTAGTCATGCATTTATTTTTCGTTTTAGCCCTAAACAAGTCCTTAGTTAAGCTAGAAATCATGGAAACAATTTTCTTGGGGGAAAGGTTCGTTACCATACTTTCCATGTCTTCTTCTTGTGATTTCGATGATGATGAGGATGAAACTCCCCCTTCACTTAAGCTCTCCTCACTTGTGCTTGTTTCTTATTTTTCCGAGGAGGAGGTGGAGTCTAGGTCGTCTATTGACATTAGGGAAAGGTTTGAGTAGACATGTTCTTCTTCCGATGATGAAGAAGAAGGATCATCCCATGTCCTTGCTTTGAGTGCTTTGGCCTTCTTCTCCTTTTCTTTTTCCTTGGACTTCTTCTCTTCTTCCTTTTTCTTGCTCCCCTTCTTCTTTTCTTCTTTCTTCCTCCTCTCTTCCTTGCTTTTGTTCAAGAGGGGACAATCATCTCTTATATGCCCCTCTCCTTGGCAATTGTAGCAATATATCTTTCTCTTGTACCTTCTCCTATCATAAGATTTGTTAAATTTTAAATTTTTTAAAGCACGCCTTACCTTCCTTACCATATAAGCATCTTCATTGCTATTCATGGAGGATGAGGAGGATGCTTCATCGGAGGAGGAAGGTGGTGTCTCCTTCTTCTTCTTCTTCCCCTTTTCGGCTATCAAGGCTACTCCTCTTGATGGTTGAATTCTTGGCTCTTCTACTACTCCTTCAAGCCTTGTTTCGTGGAGCTCCATGGTTGAGAAGAACTCCTCTAAGGTGCTAACTTCTAGGTTCTTTGAGATGTAGAAGGAGTCTACCATTGAGCTCCATTTCGATGACTAGGGAAAGGCGTCAATTGCTTTCATAATCATATCCCGGTTTGAAAGTTTTTCTCCTACACTCGTTAGTCCATTTAAAATTTCTTTAAAATGAGAGTGTAATGAAGTTACCTTTTCTCCCTTTTCAAGTTTGATATTAGTTAGTTGGGAGCGAAGGAGGTCTCTTCTTGCAAGCTTGGCCTCCGAGGTACCTTCATGAAGCTCTACTAGCTTCTCCCACATCTCTTTAGCACTTGCACTCTCTCCAATCTGGTTGATCTCTTGTTGGGGAAGTACGTTGTACAAGTGATGCTTGCCCTTCGAATTCGCCAAGTACTCCTCTCTTTGTCTCTTTGTCCATCTTGTCTTCTCTATTTGCTCCCCATCTTCATCCCTAAGTATCTCGAAACCATTTTTCATTATCAATAAAATTTCGAAGTCAGTTTCGAAGAATACCTCCATTCTCTTCTTCCACCAAGAGAATTCGCCTTCAAATTTTGGTGGGTAAATGTTGGAGCCGTCTATCCTTGATGTTGTACTTGTTGTGGTGGTTAGTTCGGTGACAAGCGACTTGGCTCTGATACCACTTGTTGGAACGTCGATGGTCGGCTAGAGGGGGGGTGAATAGCCCTCTTTCTTCGTACGGTGGAATTTGCTCTTAATTGCTCGTCTACAAATGTTATTAGCGCAAGAGAAAATATAAAACTAAGACAATTAAGAACAACACAAAGTAAGAGCAATGCTAACACAAGATATAACGTGGTTCACGGCCCTATGTCACTAATCCACGGTCCGATTCGTCTCCGGTGAATCACTCCGAAACCAATCCAATATGGTCTCTCCCTTTAGCCAAAGCAAGGTGGAGGTAAGCCTTATTACAACACAAACCACTCTTTCTTACAATGGATTTGAAATAAGAACAAGAGAAAGAGTTTAAAACTTGTGGAGAACTTGGATGATAGTTTGGAGCATGAAGATTAACCATCCCAAAGCCCACACCTTCTCTTTTTATAGAGAAGGCTGATTTCTTCCCATTGAGTGCCTGGCAGTCAACTGATGCTCCGATCAGTCGACTGCCCTGGTAGCTGTTGCCCAATAACAACTTCTTCCACAATGGATTCCAACCAACGGCTCTCACATCAGTCTACTGATCATCCCATCAGTCGACTGATGGAGCTAACAGTCGAGTGCCAAAAGCGAGCACTTGACTGATCGCCATTCTATGCCCGAAACTCTTGCGACCAGTCGACCGATGCCATCATCCATCGATTGGTGGTTTCGTCAGTCGACTGCCAATCCTTGTAGTCGACTGATGTGACACATATCAGACTCGAACACCAGTCGAGTCACAGTCAACTTGGAGCAGTCAACTGCCATGACATGTCAGTCGATTGATGCCAGGTAAACCTCAAACTTTACATCCATTTGAGCGTCTGGCAGTCGGGTAAACCTTAACCCTCTCAGTCAAGCCTCTGACACTTATCCCTTTCGGCCAAATTCACCTAATGAGCTACTTACATTTCACTCATTCTCTCATCTCACTTGAAGTCCCTTGCCGAAGCTCTCTTCGTTCGTGGCCACATCCCTCGGCAGCACCAAGCGTACGGCTTCGCAATGCTCCTTCGCATCTCTTGCCCTCGAAGTCTACTTCCTTGTCTTCACTTCAAGTCATCTCGTCCGGCGGTCCCTCGGATGCATCAAGCGCACAACTTCGCAATGCTCCTTCGCTGACTCAAGCACGAGGTTGTGAGTTGGTGAAACTTGCCAAAGCTCTATATGCGAATTACTAAGTCCTGCAAGACTCCAACGCACATATCAAAACAATAATAACCTAACTTAAACCCTTTGCCACACACATCAAAACTACATCACATGGGTTGATTGCCCTAACATATAGATGAGTGAAGAACATATGGGTGAGTTGGGTGTAATCGAGCGATTTAAGGGGTAAGATTTGTATTTTTTTTTGTTCTAGCTGTTGGATGTTGATATTCGGTAAGTGTGGTAATGTATACGTTATTGGTGATGTTCTATTGGTGAGACATTGGATATGCAGTGTGGAAGGAGAAGTTGCAGTTGGTAATTGGTACGGATTGAGCTTGAGGTTACTGTCAACTGCTCTATGTTTTGGGTGGATGCAGTAGTAAAGTGTGGTCCAGATATGATCCCTATTTTTCTTTCCTTTGACAGTTCTGTTCAGGGTGTTTCGGACCTGTAGTGTGTGAATGGCAGGGGAGGAGTGGTATGTGGTGTTTTTATTCAATGTTGATGATTTAGTTGTGGATGCTAATTGATCTATGGGGTTGTGATATACTCGGTAGATGGGGAATTTAGTGTGTGAATGGATTGGTTATGTGATTTGGATATTGAGGTAAGCTTAGAATATTCTGAGCATTGATAATCTTGTGGATTTTAAAGATTGTAGATTTGGGGTTACGAGAAGTGTGTGTTCGAGGTTCTAACTCGTAGACAAGGAAAGGACGAGAACATAGAAATGATATAGTAGTTAAGTTGTGTATTGTCTGATACTTGTACTTGATCATAGTTGCTATTATGTGCAGGTTTGGTCATGGCCATGAGTATTATTTCAATCTTCGTATCAGGTGGGTAATATCTACCCTGGTCAGGTAGTTTGATCTAAATCTGGTGCATGAATTTGGATTTATGTTATTCCTTTTGATCTTAAATCCACTCTTATTTAATCTTGTACTTGTACTTAGCCTTGACCTTAGAGATATATTACTGTTAATTCATCGTTCTTGTATCATGGATATGAATTACAAACCCTATTGTGTGTTAGCTGATAGATGTTCATTTAAGTACATGTGGTTAGGGTTACTATTGTGAACTCAGGTTGGGTTACCGGGTTGCATCACTAGGGTTAGGTGATGGATCAGATTATGGAGTCGATTATGGTATCGTACACATATTAGTTGTGCATCTATGGAAGATCTATTTATCTGTACATAGATGAGTAGGTTGTGATTACGGATTAGTGGTCCTTGCATGGTTGACTTTCGGTTGACCAGGACTCCCGGTGGGATAGGGAGTGTTGCAAGGATATGTATGCGGAGCTATGCATCATCACATTGCATTCATGCTGATGACTGGGTCTCCCTTGTGGTTGAGACTAGTCATCAGTCATCCTGCCTCCCCGACCACTCGGGGTAGTGGTAGCAGGTTTGAGGGCAGAGCATTGGTTGTGCCGCGCTCACCCACTATAGACGGTGATAGCTAGAGATGCGCACCTGGCCACTGTGCAGAGTGGTGTTAGCACTCGCCCACTATAGACAGTGGTTGTGTGACGTGCAGTTGTCCTATGTGCAGAGCTCGTCTACTCATGGGTAGTGATGGAGCGACCAGCAGTAGGGACCCCCATTGAGTAGTTAGCTCTTTACGCTTATATGCTACTCATTCATACTATCCAACTCAGGTACTCGAGAGTAGTGGTAGCTAGAGTCGGGTTAGTCATCATGTCGTGCCACCCAGGCTATACTGGGGTCATGGTTGGATGGATCCGTAGACATGGCCACTCATATGCATTGCTGATATATATGTAAGCATGTATTCGATATATGTTTTACATATGCCTGTGAGATGCTGCATTTGTTTGCTGCATATGATTATACATCATGCTACATGCCTTTTGCATATTTTATACTGATGTGTATGTGTTGAGCATGAGTATGTATTGGTTCAGACCATTGCATGTTATTTGGGTTATGCTATCATATACATGTTCAGGATGATATAGGTCATATGGATTGCAAACCATCATGTATGTACATTATTTCATGTCAGTTGATCAATTTAGTGTATGCTATGAGCATGACTATACTTGTGGTTACTGGTTATTACATTTAGTACTGTATGTCTGTTGGACTCTTACTGCATACCTGTAGATCTTCACATGTGTAATTGTAGATCTCGATACCCTATATGTTGTTCATACACTTTCTACATATTACCCCTGAGTTTATATTCACCACCACAAACCCTGGATTTCTTATCGCCCAGGTGGCAGATAGAAGATTTCAGCACGGACTTGGAGCATCGCCACGTGATCCCATCCCATCAATTTTTCCGAGGAACTTGTTTTCATATCGTATGTATCCTGATATGGACTTTGTTTCTATTGTTGATCATATTGTGGGTTAATTGTAATAATTGTGATTTCTGTGATTTCCTCTACGATTTCATTGTTGGATTTCGTCCCTAGTGGATGGGTATACCGGTATACCTTTATTGTTGAGTTTATATCTTTTACTGTGTTAGTCTTCCGCTGTTGATGTTATGTATTTCTTTTGTGATATGTTGGTTGCGCTCATTTGGTTATGTATTGAAATTGTCATAAGGGGGTGTTGTCCATTGGCCGGACAGAGTCTACCTCGGGGCGTGACATCATCTTTGGACTCCGTACTCACACCCCCTCGCCCCTTCAATTGTTCCCATCTTTTTTTTTCTCCTCTTTTTAATCACCGCCACGTCAATCTTTTTAGACATTCTTGTTCGTAATCTCGACCCCTTTTAGGTGATTTTTCTTCTACTGCTCTACCTGCTTGGTGCTTCCTCTCCTCTAGCATCTTGTTCTAAAGTAAGTACCCTTGCCTCCGTCTCCACTTCTCCCAGTGATACATTGTCAAATATGTTTTGGAGACCCTCCTTTCCTTTCTCTTTTACAGGGTCATTTAGAAGGATATTAACTTACCTAGCTAGTCTTCTTTGCAAAAACATCTTGTTGCACATGACTATGCTAAATTTTCTTTTGGAGTCTAAGAAGAAAAACCTGGATGGATCAAGGCCTTCCACTCCTCCTTGTCCGACCGACATCTCCTTTGCTATGCAACCATCGACCGAGGTGGAGCTCCCCACTGAAACTCCTATGTAGGTGTCTGACCCTATTTGTCTTTCTCACCTTGTTGTCTCCAAATGGAAAAGGGATTCTCCTAAGCCCTTTTTTTAGATTGAGGATTCTACCCCTCGTCCCCAATGTTGACCTTGTCTCACTAGTTCTCCACCAATATCCTTGAGGATTGAATCCTATCCTCCTATGTTCCTTGAAGTCCCTGGCTCTCCTTCAATCCATTCATGATCACCTCCGCCCTCACCCAACATTCGGCTTTCGTCTCTCCCCCTTGCAATTGAGAAAAATCCCAATTGACCTGACAACTCATCCTCACATAATTTCCCATTAGTTACTGACATAATTCCCTATATTCCTCCACTTTTCCCTTTCATTATCACTTCTCCTCCCAAGACTTCTATTTGGGAGGGGTCTCCAACCCCTTCTCTTGTGACCTCCAATTCTCCTTTTACGACTTTCTTTCCTCCTGAGCCTCCTCCTCCATCCCTCATGATTCCTTTATCGTTTCTAACTCTCATCTTGATAGCTTCGACTCAGCCTATGCCCAAACTCTCTGCCCCTTTGTCATTTGCTCTTCGCCTTGCTCCCCCCCCCCCCAACACACACTATAGATATCTCAATGACTTGTCCTTCCTCCCTCAAGTTTCTCCAGCACTAAGAACCTGAAGGGATCTCCACCCAACTGCCTTTGGCACTACCCCGAGTACCCTTCCTTTCTCTCCTTCAAATCCCCTCTCTAGAGGAACTTCGATTCCTAAGTCACTCTGGATTCTATGTAGTCTTAGAGAAAATATATTATAGCTTGAGCTTTATAAGTTTATTCACCCGACATGTCCCTTTCTTCCTTTTTTTTTCCTTTCCAATTCTTATGGCTACTATTGGAGTAGGCTTAGGAGAGTTATAGAGAGTTAATTAGTCATTTGGGGGATTATCTAGACCAATTGGCTTCCCCTAATACCACTCTCTAAATCCAGTTGGACTACCTGACTCAATAACTAACTTAGTCTTTAGAGTGTGAGGTCGAGTGACAGAGGTTGTTAAGGCCCTAAAAAGGGATTGTGAAGACTTACAAGCAAAACCCTCATCCATACATAAAGATCGGGATGAAGCTCTCCACCGAACTGATTTCTTGGTTGTTGAGCTGTCTAATTGCAAGGCCCAACTCCAAGAAGCTTTAGTCGGATAGCAACAAACTCTAGCACAGCAGGAGGACCGAGATTTGGCCTGCCTCGGGGCCAACTCCTTGGTGGCTGAGTTGACTGACTATCAGGCTCAGCTTAATGATGCCCTAATCAGGCGAGAAAAATCTCAGCAGAAGGTGGCCCTACTACGAAATAGAATGGCTATGGCAGCGGAGCGATGTTGCCGTGCCGAGGAGGAAAAGACCCTAGCAATCTCTCATACCTTAGAACAGGAGAGTCTTCTCAACCATGTATGCATAAAACACACGCGTGCCCTCAACTATCATGATGTGCTTCATTCCCTATTTTCATCCATGCCACAAGATGTGGTGGATATGTCTATCCTTCTTCAAACTCATCAGGTAGACCACGCAGAAGGCCTGTGGGCCTTAGCTGAAGGTCTCCAGGGAGCTCTAAGAAGAGAGGTGACTGCTAAGAAAATCCTAGCTCATTGGCAGGCCACCATAGAGGGGGCATGCAAGGTGTTGGTGCAGTAGGCACCTAAGTCGAACCTGAGTTTTGATTATAGCAAACGATACAAAGTTAAGCTCATGTCATTATCTCATGAGTTGAATCAAGTATGCAGAAATGCTAAGCTAAGCCGAAGGTCAGAGACACTCGGAGAGAACCGTAGTGGTTGGGTGACACCAGGAGGACTTCGGAGGGAGCCAAAGGAATCAGGTGGAGACCGAAAGCAAGGCTTCAATGGTAAATGTTGAGGTAAGCTTGTGTGAGTGAGCGTAAGTAAGGTTGAGTCCTTCATACGGGGACATCCTTAGGCGACGATCCGACCAAGACTTCCCATGGAAGGTCTATGTTGAGATCGGACGGCAAGTGACCGTCGAATTCACTTATATTTTGAGCTAACTCTTTATTACAGTCGAAAAGTCCGGAAATCAGTTCAACCGGCCAAGGATCAGTTCAACTGCTGAGCCATCAGTTCAACCGGCCAAGAAATCAGTTCAACCGATGGTCAAAAATCAGCCTCGAGGAGTCAAGCTTTATCACCATTTTTCAAGGAGTTTTGTGCCTAATTCCTATTGGTTGAAGACCCATTCGATGAGGGGCTTAAAGGCTATAAAAGGAGGGCTTCTCCTAGGGTTTTTAATCATCTCTAAGTGCTCAAAAACCTTTGCAACTCCACGATTCTCCGACGACTCTACGATGAAGTGCTGTCAACAACCCTAGCTTAGTTTCTACTCTTTAGTTGTTGATATTTTAATTTGTCGTCTCTTTAAATATTGCAATTCCTTTTATTAATCGAGGTTTTCTATCGTTGCACTTTACATTAATAGAAGAGAGGGTTTGTCTCTCTATCTTTTCTTTCGAAGGTTTTTTTTTTAATCGTCAAACTCCTACCTCCAACGAGGAGTGTTTTTAGTGAATTGCCCTCCGTGCGTGATCAAGGATCACTAGGGCCTTGGAGTAGTAGCCGAAGGCTACGAACCAAGTAAAAAAACATTTGTCTCCTTTTATTTATCATTTATCTTTCCGCTGCATTTAATTGTCTACTCGGGTTTTAACGAACGAAACGAAAGAAAAGTTTTTATCACTATTCACCCCCCCCTCTAGCGATCCGCTTCGAACCAACACAAGGCTCAAGAGCCAGAGCTTGTCTCCGATGCCCAAGTTAAATATTAGGTTGCAACAAAAGAGAAAAGGAAAGGTTCGAGGGGCAGAGCTAACTGCTAGATTGGATCTCAATGCTTTCTTATTTTTGAAATGGGTTTGAGGGAGCTGTGAAACCATTATCAGCTTAGGGTCACCCTCCACTTGGGACGAACACTAGTTTCCTTGATTGTGGGGTGACCCCACGCGGTCATCCCCACGATGTCTTTATCTTATACTCTGATGTAATATTAATATTGAAATCTTTTGTAACATTTTCTTTTACAAGGAAAGATATTCTTTTTACCACTATGAATGGATTTATTTCTTACATACCATCACTGCTTACTTCTACTTCTCTTCTTACTTCTAACAACCAATCCAGGTCGAGCCAAGAAACCTATGAGATATCAAAAAAATAAAATAATAATAAAATACCCCTGGATAATTAGGAAATTATCTTATAGAATTTTAAGGAATTTTAGAAATTTTTATGAAATTAAAATTGATGTTTTTATGATAGTTAATGGGGAAAGATCGAATAGGCTTTTATAAAGTCTGATTGGATTAATTGTGTGGAGTTAATTGGGTCAATTAGCCTATAGTTGAGTAATAAACCTAGGTTTTAAAGTTCTTTTCATTTTCTTTTCCTATTTTCTTCCGACGCAACTTCCTCTCTTTTCCTTGATCCGCCGTGATTTCCCTATTTTTTTTTCCCGATCCCAAGTTCTCTTCTTCTTCCCTTCTGATTTCCACGTCGCTGCCACATTGTCGTCGGAGCGACTCATCGGTTGTCAAGTCATCGAACGTCTGTAGCCCATTTCCCATCTCGGTTGCGACCTCTCCTTCTGTCATCACTGGGACCAAAGTCGCAGCTCATCTTCTTCCTTAGCCACCACCGTGAGCTCCTCCAGCCACTGTAGTCCCCACGCATGTGATTACTGTCGTCTTCCCCATCTCGTCCGACACCAAGATCCCAGTGTCGTGGTCTTCCTTTGTAGTCCTAAGGCACTCGGCAAATTGCTATCGACTGCCTTCGCCGTGAATGGATCTCAATCGCCGCGTATTCCATTTATTGTCGGCTGATTGCCTCCAGTGTTGCCTATGCATCTGATTTCCTTTCCTTCTCTATGATGACTCATGATTTGAGCCCCATCAATGCCACTTGGACTTGAGTCAGTTGCGTTGGTTGGCGGCTACGTTTGGCAACGAAGGGTATGCCACTGATACAACTTCAATTTCTGGTATTACGCAATCTCTTCCTCTCTTGTAGAAATTTTTGTTGATGTCAATCGGATATGTATTATTGACAATAAACCATCTTACATTTCAGGATTTCTGAGTTTGTTGATAAGGATTGATTGGTTCAAATTATAGATTTTATTCTTGTTGGTGGGTTGGGAGCTCGAGAGTTCAGATTGGTGGATTAGTGATTTGTGTTTGATTATGGCAACCAATCAATTGGGTGATAATCCGAGGAAGGAGGCAATGGGTTGGATCATAGATCTGTCGTAGGGATTGGAGTTGTGCAAGGGAAACAGGTTTTGGATAGGTGGTGCAAGGTGAGTTTTGGTTGGGTGTATTTACAGAGAGATATTGTGAGTTGGTGTGTTGAATTGGATTGGTTGGGATATAGTTTACAGATTAATGAGTTGATTTGCAGTTAAATTGATATTGATGGGATGAGAATGATCTTGGTGGAGTCGTAGCTATGAATTAGTGTGGTTGCTAATTAGATCAAGTATGTGACCAAGGTTATATAGTAGACATTATGCATGTTGGGTGGATGTGACTTTGGGTAATAGTTGTTATGTGGATCGGGATGTGAAATCGATGTATGATTCGCTTTGATCAGTGGATGCACAATAGAACTTAGCTATATTCGATGTTGTGTGTGGGACTTTGATATATTTTGTATTATTTGGTTGCAGGATGTTGATTCGGAATAGAGATCCGGATGTGAAAACAATCAGTACGTTCTATATAACAGGTGGGTAATATTCTACCCTGGTCAGGTAGTTGATTATTCTTAGTGCATGAGTTTCTATATGGTTGATATTGTACCTTGACTCCACTCATGTTATTTTGTGCTTGATACTTAAATCTTTGCACTTTGAGATATACTGTTGTTGTTGTTGTCATATTTCATTCATTGTTTCTACAACTTACCGATGCTATGGTATGTAGATCTTTAGATGCTTAGCCATGGGAGTGTAGCTGAGTATAGATGTCAATTTGACTCATGTCATCAGGAATAATCATCAAGGGGTGGATGATGTCCTTAATGTAGAGTTTGTGGTTGTATCACCTTATCTTTCGTTATATAACTATTACAAATCATATGTTTGTACATGGTAGTGTGGATTGTCGACAGTGTGTCGCTATGGACTGGAAGTCCTAGCATGGTCGATGGTTAGTTGTATACGACCGGTACGACTGTTATTATTGTTATATACTTCTATATGTTGTGTGATTGTGGTCGAAAGGCCTTGTATCAACAGGGAATTGTATCACGTACAGGAGAGATTGTTGGTGCAATTGGACCAGGTCATGATTGACCAGACTTGAGTTTGACTCGATTAGTATTTTGATGTTTGGCATTGATGTTTGACAATATGTTAAGGAGATTGTTGGTGCAATCGACCTAGGTCATGATTTTGATGTTTGACGATGGTTTGACCATTGTTATGGGAAAAGTCCAAATCATGGGTACTTGGCATGGAAGTCCAAGCATGGGTCTTGGTAAGGGAAAGTCGAAGCTTAAGTCTTGGCAAATGGAAAGTCCAACATGGGTTGGTAAGGAAAGACCAAGGGTGTAGTCTTGGCCACGTAAGTCCAAGTGTGAAGTCTTGGCGGTGAAAGTCCAAGTCATGGGTACTTGGCAATTGGGAAGTCCAAGGGGTGATATTGGCGGTGTAAAGTCCAAGGGTGGAGTCTTGGCAGCATAAGTCCAATGGATGGCGACGTAAAGTCCAAGCGTGGTCTTGGCAGCGTAAGTCCAATGTGCCTTGGCGGTGTAAACACTATTAGCATGACAATAGCCGATGGAAGCACCTGAAGGCTAGCGTATGGATGACCAAGTCATTGATGACTTGGAGGGATCCGATAGGTGCGAGGTTGATAAAGGTGGCTAGAAGGCTTAGGTCTAGGCTAAGTGTGGTCTAGCAAGTATGAGGGCACCATACTTGGGGTTAAACCTCATTTTTGAGATTAACGATTGACCGGGGCTTTATATTGATCGGATGGTCAAGTGTTTGACACTTTGTAAACGAGTTGACCCTCAACAGTTGACTGAGATTATGATCAGTTCGACTGCTGTGAGTCGACTAGTGCTCGACTGTAGCTTAGGGCCAAAAAAGCCTTGGTAGTCAACTGCTCATTGGAGTAGTCGACTAATGGTAGTAGACTGATGGAGCACATGACGTGCTTCATAGCCCGACTACGAGCACTTGATCAATTACCGCTGGGGCCAATCGCCAGATCCGTTGGGATTTTTCCAACGTGGATTAAGCCGTTGTCTCACAACAATAGTATTGGCATTAGAATGGGGCCTTATGGCAGTCTGCTGTCAGGCAGAAATCCATCCCGAGTGAAGCTTTAAAAGGAGCTCGTGGAGAAGGTTTTGTCCATGGTTCTCTTGAGCGATTTGAAGGGAAATAGTTGGTGCTTTCCAATCCTTCAAGGCTAGTCCAAGGCAATCAAAGATCAAGCAATCAAAAGCTCTTTGTAAAGTGTTTACCTTTACTTGTATTGCATTTCATATTTGTATTTGCTTGTATACATTGTATTACTTAGTGTAATCATTTATACGAGGTTTCTACGCCTCCGACTTGTTGTCGAGAAGGAGTATTTGATTAATGGTGTGTGGTTGCATCGCTAGGGCTTTTTCGAACCCAATCTATGGAGTAGGAACCTTGAGGTTCTGAACCACGTTATATCGTCGTGTTGTGATTGTGCTTGTATTTATTTTTATTGTATATTTCATATTTCCGCTGCGTACTAACATTGTGTAGCAAGCGCAATCGAATTCCATCATTCGAGCAAGTGGTTATTCACCCCCCCCCCCTCTAGCAGGCGCACAGGTCCTAACAAGTGGTATCAGAGCAAGGTCGCTCTTCAAGGATTAACAACCAAGAGAGCACCGCTAGAGGATGAAGATGGAGTTTGAAGGAAAATTAGGATGGGATATCAACACACCTCCACCATACGACCAAGAAGATTTTTCGGCATGGAGGGCAAGAATGGAGACATTTTTTATGATGGATATAGAGGATTGATTCATCATCATGGAAGGTTTTGAACCCCCTAGGGATAAAAAGGGAAATGTCTTGAAATTGAAAAGTGGACCCAAGAGCAACGTTAAAAGTTCAAGACCGAAGTTAAGGTAACAAAGCTTTTAGAAGATTTGATACCTAATGATATTTTGTCTAGACTAGGTGAATATCACGATGTCAAGGAGATTTGGAGCAAATTGATAAAGTTCCATGAAGGTCCATCACCAGTCCAAGAATAAGAGGAGTGCTCATCCTCTCAAGCTCAAGAAGAAGCAAGCACATCTTCATCACAAGAGCTTGATGATTCGGAGGGTGATAGAGAATCAACATCCAGATCGGGAGAGGAGGAAGAAGTAAAAGAAGCCTCTACCTCTAGGATTGAGGGGGAGGAGACTAGGCCATCTTCAATACTGGAGCCAACTCAAGAGGAACCATCTACCTCCGGTCGAGAAGATGAAGAACCAATTCCAACCACCATTAATCTAGGTAACTCAAGCACATCAATTCAAAATAAAAATCATATTATGTGTTTTGAGTGTAGGGAATATGGGCACTATAAGATCAAGTGCCCTAAGAAAGTCAGAAAAGTCAACCGACACCAAAACCTCAAGAAAAGACCAAGGAACCCGGTGCCTCAACCATTAAGAGCAAGAAGCACGTGGTATGCTTCAAGTGCCAACAACCGGGGAATTATAGGAGTCAATGCCCAAAGGGGGAGAAGAAGACTCATGAAGGAAGAGCTACACATGTAGGGGGAGCTAAGGCAAATCCTAAGGTAACTTTTAAGTATGTTCTTCTTCAATTAATTATCGAAAGCATGCTAGAAGTAATCTTGCAATTATTCATGAAAAGCATGCTAGAAATAGTAGGTTTTATTGTTTAGGTGCTAAGCATATGAATTTACCTAAGGACAAACCTAGATCAAACAATTCTAGACTTATTCTACCTAGGGAGACCATTAGGAAAATAGAGGATCACCTAGGTATCAACCCCAAATGGACTAGGCATATGCCTAGAAGGAATGGTAATGCCTAAAGATTAAACAAAAATTCAAAAATTGGGCAGCTAGAGTTGGAAAATCAAGTCTTGAGGTCAAGACTTGAGAAATTAGAGTAGACCCTTAAGAAAATGCAAAATCAAAATCTAGGGTCAAATGATCAAAAAACTAGGTCAAGGAGTCAAAACCTATGGTTTAGAAAGCAAGGTCCAACCAAGGGCAATAAAGGTTTGTGTCACAAACCTAAGCCCAAAAGGACTTATCATAGTGTTCCATTCGATTATGGAACACAACCTAGGTCTAGGAAAACCAAGGTCAATAGGGAAGTCATCCCTAAGGTTGACCAAGGTAAGTGCCTAGTGGCTAGGGTTTCTAGAAAACCTAGGGAAGGCACTAAGAAGGTTACAAGGGGAATTACCCCTAGATTTAACCTAGGCAAGACCCAAATGACCAAGGCTTCAAAGCCTAGGAGGGTCATTAGGAGGGTATCTAGGGAAGTTATCCTTAGCATTTGTTACTAGGAGCGTGATCGATTCACACTAAATGGGTTTAGGTGTGTCAACCTTGAATGGATAGGTAGTTAACCTAACTATGGTAAAGGTGGCACTTTAGGTTATTTCCAAGGTAATGGGATACTTTGGAAATAAGAATGATTTTTAATCCTAAAGGTTTTTAAGATGTGCCAATGCAATTTATGGAAGTTGAAAAATCAATCAAATTGGCACAATTAGGGTTAGAGAACATAGTGTGTCATTTTGGGTTTTTGGCACACTTGGGAGATAAATGGTAATATGGCAAAATGAATTTAATCATAACAAATGGAAACTAATATTAAAGTTTAGGTATTTCTATGCCTTATATTTTATTTGTCATGCTTTGATTGTCATATAATATGTCATGATCATGCTTAGGATTAAGGTTAAATGTCATGTATGTTTAAATTTATATCATATGTCATGACATCATGATTATTGGTCATGCTTATTTATGTCATCATTTATGTCATGATCATTCATGCATTTAAAGTAATTGAAATTGATTTAAGGACTATGGCATGACTTGAAGTCCCATGTATAAGGGAATCAAGTAGTGTTGTCTTAGAAAATGCATGAGGCCTTAGTTTAAGATGAACCAAAACCCACATCTCACATCAAATTGATTTGTATATGTTTTCATACACTTTAGACATATGTGAGATGCTAGGAAATGAGTTAAGTTCAAGGTGCATAGTTTTTGCATCTATATGAACTCAAACTCATCTTATACCATGAGGGGATCATTGGGAAAGCTAATGTACAAGTCATGTGCAATGAGCCCAAAGAACATGATTCAATATAAAGTTTTAAAAAATTTGAAAATTATTTTGAAAAACCTTAGTGCAATCTATCTTTTGATAGAAGTCACCATTGATGATGTTGATACAAAGAGGGCTCAAAACAATGAAGTTTTTCTTCGTTTTTGAACTTTGTATCAATTTCACTATTTTATGGGTAAATTATTTTTTCAAATATTTTTCACCCATTGTATTGCTTATAAGTAATATACATATAAATTTTCATGATTTTTTAAAATACGTAGAATTACTTATATTTTTTCAAAACTCGATTTCTGAAATTGAAATTGGGCAGTTTCAGTTATCAGTCAACTATCACTTAATGACAGTCGAATGATGAATGGCAGTCAAACTGGTGACTGTAAGGAGTTGACTGTCAGAGCTGATTTCGGGTAAACAAGGATGTTTATCCCATATTTCAGCTATGTTAGGGTTCCCTAACCACTCCTAACCCTAAGATATGCTTTGGAAAGCATTAGAAAGGGTGAAAACCCATTAGATATGGATTAGGAGAGTTGTTTAGGGTATATATCAATTTAAGGTGTGGGAAAGTTCAATGTTGAACTTTTAACCTTAATTTTGATGGTTTAGTGTTCCTATTGGCTTAGGGACACTCCAAGGACATTGTTGGTGCAA
Source organism: Wurfbainia villosa (assembly GCA_025175895.1). Lineage (NCBI taxonomy): Eukaryota > Viridiplantae > Streptophyta > Magnoliopsida > Zingiberales > Zingiberaceae > Wurfbainia > Wurfbainia villosa. Next base: position 4,817,914 of record CM046002.1, on the reverse strand, counting down.
TGGTCAAGGGGGAGCAAGCCTTTAGGGGGAGGTATCCATCATGGGATGATGGATGTGTTCTTCCTCATGAGGGAAAGAAATGGGAATGCGAGTTGCCCAATTTAGAAATTGGGAGAATTTATAAGAGTGACTCTCTTTAGTGGTATGGAACTTGTCACTAGGAAGAGTGAAGGCATCCTAGGTGTTTTTGGACCAAGGTAGAGATTGTAAGATCTCATTAGGATATGAGACATTGACCGTCTTGAGGAGAACCTATCAAAAAGGGGGAGAAAGTGAAAATACCAATTTGGGACAATTGGTAAGGAGATTTGAGTTAGGTGGTATAACTCAAAGGTGTTTGGTTTTTGTCAAACAACAAAAAGGGGAAGATTGTTGGTGCAATCGACCCAGGTCATGATTGACCAGACTCGAGTAGTATTTTGATGTTTGACATTGATGTTTGACAATGTGTTGGAAAGATTGTTGGTGCAATAAACCCAGGTCATGATTTTGATGTTTGACAATGGTTTGACCTTTGTCATAGGAAAAGTCCAAGTCATGAATACTTGGCATGGAAAGTCCAAGCATGAGTCTTGGCAAGGGAAAGTCCAAGCTTGAGTCTTGGCAAATGGAAAGTCCAACATGGGTTGGCAAGGAAAGACCAAGGGTGCAGTCTTTGCCACGTAAGTCCAAGTGTGTAGTCTTGGCGGTGAAAGTCCAAGTCATGGGTACTTGGCAATTGGGAAGTCTAAGGGGTGATATTGGCTAGGTAAAGTCCAAGGGTGGAGTCTTGGCAACATAAGCCCAATGGTTGGCGATGTAAAGTCCAAGCGTGGTCTTGGCAGCGTAAGTCCAATGTGCCTTGGTAGTGTAGACACCGTTAGCATGACAATAGCCGATGGAAGCACCTGAAGGCTAGCGTATGGATGAACATGTCATGGATGACTTAGAGGGATCCGATAAGCGCAAGGTTGACAGAGGTGGCTAGAAGGCTTAGGTCTAGGCTAAGGGTGGTCTAGTAAGTATGGGGGTACCATACTTGGGGTTAAATCTCATGTTTGAGGTTATTAGTTGATCGGGGCTTTATACTAGTTGGATGGTCAAGTGTCTAGTGTTCGACTCTGCTCGAGGGCCAAAAAGCCTTGCGATCATTGCTCATTGGGCGATCCGATGGAGCACAGAACGCTCTGTAGCCGATCGGGGTCGGCTACGGGCGCTAGCAGTCGAACTGCCATTGTTAGCAGTCGACTGCCCAATGATCCGTTGGAGGTTTTCTAGCGTGGATCAAGCCGTTGTCTCACAACAATACTGTTGACAGTCGACTAGGGCCTTATGGCAGTTGACTGCCCAGCAGAAATCTAGCCCGAGTGAAGCTTTAAAAGGAGCTCGTGGAGAAGGTTTTGGCCATGGTTCTCTTGGGAGATTTGAACGGGAATAGTTTGTGCTTTCCAGACCTTCAAGGTTAGTCCAAGGCAATCAAAGATCAAGAAAACAAAAGCTCTTTGTAAAGTGTTTTCCTTTACTTGTATTGCATTTCATATTTGTATTTGCTTGTATACATTATATTACTTAGTGTAATCATTTGTATGAGGTTTCTCTGCCTGCAACTTGTTGTCGAGGAGTATTTGATTAGTGTTGTGTGGTTGCATCACTAGGGCTCTTTCGAGCCCAATCCATAGAGTAGGAATCTTGAGGTTCTGAACCACGTTATATTGTTGTGTTGTGATTGTTCTTGTGTTTATTTTGATTGTATATTTCGTATTTCCACTGCATACTAACATTGTGTAACAAGCATAATCGAATTCCTTCATCCGATAACAAAATGCTATTCACCCCCCTCTAGCGAGCGTACAGGTCCTAACAGAGATGGTATTCGATTTTCGGGCTCGGCATACTCTCGGGGCGTTATAATTTTATTGGTATCAGAGCCCTAGGTTGCGAAGTCCACGTTCAGATTTTATTTCAGTTTGGACATCGAGTTATGTTTTACTTTGTTTTGGTTTTGTGAGTTCTGGGATCTGGCTGTTGCGGGACATCTCCGAGCTGCAATGTTTAAAGTATGCTAGTTATTATCACATATCCTTTTGTTGGTTATGCATTTAGTTGTTTATAACATGGAATGACATATAGTGTGTTAGTTGCTATTCATAACCGTGGTTTGGGTTGACTACGAGAACAACATGTTGAGTTCATTAGGCATGCACCTGCTTTTGAAAAGGTGAATTACCTTTGAGAGCCGACTGATACCGAGTCGGAAAGTAGGGTCAGATAGTCACATTACTTATGGAGATCAAAGATTACAGTCTTAGAGATTTTCACTAATTATGCTAGTCAGATCATTACCTGTTGGGTAATGGACATGATATGTAGGCTATTGTTGATGTAGACAGTAGAGGATTAGTTTATGACATTGCATAGGGATTCAGATCCTTGAGTTGATTGTGCTAGGCTGTATAACTTTGAAGGTACTTTTGAGTACTTAACTTGTGTTATATAGTGAAAGTAGAATGAGTTGCATACCATTATCGGGATCAAACTAGTACTTGGTGGAAGATGTAGGAAATAACCTTCGAGGAATAACATATCACTTGATCACAATTTAGTGATGTTGTGAGAGAGTATTTCCCCGCATCACTTTCTTTGGCTCATTGTCAGGGAATTTTTGAGCATCAAGTAGGATGATTGATTGGTAATGGGAGTATCATGCAGAGTTGTTAGACTTGTAGAGGTTACAACCACCTAATGCTCAAGAATGTGAAGGGATGTTTTAAGCCACCCACAATTTATTGGCTTACAATTGGATTAGGATGTTTGGATCTTCTATCAGATCCTGTCGGAAAACATTGGATCGAGTCATGAGTTTAGAAATGACTTCGTATAAGTGTTTAAGATTTGGAGACTGATAAGTAGATATTGCAGGTCAAATTATTAGAATCAGAAGTCTCCAAATGTTAGACAAAAGGAGCAAGATCGGAGTCATAGGCCACGAGCTACTATTGGAGAGCTTTTTCGATCATAGAAGACCAACCGTAAATCGTCAAAACTGTCTCATGTTATCAGCGAAATCAGAAGAAAGACTCCAAAGGGATTATGTGCGTGCAGTGCAGATCACAACGACACGCGAAGTCAGATTATCTGTTAGATCAGTTCATCTATTGCTATTGTAAGCAACCAGTATATTTGAGGAGGTGTACTTTTAAGACTCAATTAAAGACTGTCGATGTTGTTTCGAGAGGATGATGCACAATCTCGATAGCATAGATCATCATAGAAGATTGGGTTATCACACCAACATCGATTTACTACCTCAGACATGGTTGGAGTTCCTTGATACTTCCCTCTAGGGGAAGTGATTACTCAACAGTATCAACAGAAGACATCTTAGAAGACTCAAGCGTCCAGTCAACAACAACTGTCATCACCTCAGGTGCATCTATAGTATTTGCAGAGTTGGAGTGTGCTACGATGTTGGTAGTTATTTAGTACTTTACAGTTGGTGGTGTACTCTCTACCAGTACAACAGTGTTTGTCACCTCCATTGCAGTCAGTTGGCTTGTATTTTAGCTTCAGCAGTTGATGTCAGTTTCTCTAGGGTAGTCATTTGCACCTACATAAGCTCAGCCACCATAAGCAAAAGTTGGACGAGTTTATATGATTATTTGAGAGGAGATGTAGAGAGTCGAAGGATTGACCATATGGGGTATTACTTTAGTTTACCCTATTTGTTGATATAGTGAGAGATACTGGTAGTTTACAGGTATCTATGTCTAGAGCATTCTTAGATAGGATTAGAAGGATTTCTATATTTTTGATCATGTGGATTGGTTGTTTCTCTACCCTTAGGTGAGATGTTGAACAACAACTAAGAAGTCAAGGGATGCCTTTAGACTTTGATAGTCATATTTTTACTGTAGACATATTCTTACGAATGGGTAAATTGTTGAAATGATGGTATAATATGTCTCTCATATATGTGTATGATTCGAGAGTATTTGAATGTAGTTTCGGAATGAACTCCTAGACTTGCCAATGCATAGGCAAGTGGAGTATGCGATCATAGTGATTTCGAAAATAGTTCCGACATTGAAGACCTCATACTGGGAAATAATTTTATTGGTATTGGTGTTGCTAAATACTATGGGAATTGGAAGAACATAAGCTGCGATTATAGGAGTTATTGGATGAGATATTTATCTGTCTTAGTATTTCTTCTAGAGAAGATCCAAAACTCTTTGTTAAAAGAGAGCCGAACCTTTGAGATTATGCATCGATTATCGATGATGGAATGTAGTAGCTGTTGAGAATGAATATCTTTCGTTGTGGAAAGATGATCTGTTTAGATCAGTAAAAGGACACCTATGTATACTCTAAGGTTGATCTATGATTAGAGTGTTGATATTATAGTGACTTGGTGTCATACAATTATCATTGTCGTTGTGATGATGGATATATCATCAGCTTAGAGTAAAAAGGATGTAGGTGTGTAGAGATGACATTTCATACTTAGTATGAAATTTTATGAGCTATTGATAATGTTGTTAGACGTATTTAATGATTTAGTCATCTATGGATTTGAGAAATCATATATTTTGGACACAATTGGATCAGTTTGTAGTTGTTGGAGTTGCGTAACTTGGCCACTGTTGATGGTGGTAGTTGGAGTTACGCACTTGGCCACCATAGTTGGTGGTTTCCTTGTATGATTTGGTTATTACTGCAGATGGGGATAGGATGTTTTTAGCGTTACTATACCACTGATTTGTTTGATCAAGAAGGTGATGGAATTCACTTGGTTAGAAGCTTGTGGAACTAGGTTCCAAGGCTCAAATGGTGGCTGACTTTTGCATTAGTGTTAGAAAATCCTTCCAGTGTGGATGGAAGGGTACTATATACGGATGTATCATTTAGGGATCGTAGTGATTCCAATGCAGTTGTATGATACGTATTTCATGTTTACGCCAGTTAAGAAACTACGAGATAAGTTGTCATACACATGACGAAGATTTAGCAGCTATTATCTTGTTTTGTAGATGTATGGAGCAGGAATGCTCATGGGATTTTGGTTAGCTACTGGGTAGCTACTATAGAGTTGTTGGAACACGGATAGTTGCAACTAGGGAGATTGGTTATTATAGTCCCAGTCACTTCCAGTTTCTGTGTGGTAGAGAAGATTTTAGAAAGTAGATTGATTTCTTTTGTGAGAGAGAAATTATCCATCTCTGAGGAGGATAGTGGTTTACAGGGTTGCATTAAATTTAGGAAGAGTAGATTCAGGAGACTCGTCATTCGAGATTGGCCATGTATTCAGAGTGGATCCGAAAATAGCGAGTTCTGAAATGTTCTTGTTGGTGGAACGACATGTAGGACATGGTCGATTTCGTAGTATGATGTTGGGTGTGCCAACAAGTAAGGGTGGAATATTAGTGATTAGTAGGGCTACGTATCGAGATGGAAGTGGGAGCCTAGTACAATGGATTGTGTTGGGAGATTATCTAGAATTTGGAAAGGACTTGATGTGATTTGGGGTAATCGATGGTTGATTAATCAGGTCCGCTCATTTTCTACCGAGCCGTAAGTTGTATTTCATTGGGTCACTCGACGAAATTATACTGCAAGGAGATTTTCAATTTTCTTGGAGTATCCTTTATAGGGGATCCTTGGAAGCTAGAGAGGGGGGTGAATAGCTTGTATTCGTAGCGTGATGGATTTTGTTTGTGATTGAGTCTACAATTTTCATTAGCGCGCAGCAGAATAATAGAAATAATGCAATAACGAAATAGACAACAACAAATACACAAGTATTTAACGTGGTTCAGAATCGAATGGTTCCTATTCCACGGATCGAGCTCTAAAGAGCTCTAGTGATGCACACACAACCACTAATCACAAATACTCTTTCTCGACACAAGTCGGAGGCGAAGAAACCTCGTACAAATATTCTTACAACAATAAGAAATAGATACAAGCAATTACAATAACGAAATACAATGCAAGTAAAAAAAATACTTTACAATTGCTCTTTTGAATGCTTGATCTTTGGTTGCTTGAATTGCACTTGGAGACCCTGATTTGTAGCAGCAAATCGCCCCAAAAGCCCTCAAGAAATGCTTACTTTTTCCTCCTTCATGAGCTCCATTTAAAGCTTCAACCTGTGTTGGAAATCGCCGATCAGTTGACTGCTCGGGACCATCAGTCGACTGATGCCACTGTTGTCGTGAGACAACGGCTAAATCCACACTGAAAAGATCCAACGGATCCATCATCAGTCGACTGATCATGACCATCAGTCGACTGATCGAGCCTCCACTCATCGCTAACCTCATCAGTCGACTCCATTTTATGCGAAAAAGGCAGCGTGATCGGTGATCACAAGATCGATCGATCGCCAATCGATCGACAACCCTCCTCTGGCGATCATTGCTGAAAAATTTCAGCGATTAAACCCTAGTTGACTCACGCCAGTCGACTGCCATATGGCACTTGTCGACTGGCACACCTCAAACATGAGGTTTTAACCCAAGTATGCTTCCCCCATACTTGCTAGACCACCCTTAGCCTAGACCTAAGCCTTATAGCCATCTCCATCAACCTCACGCCTCTCGGAGCCCTCTAAGTCATCCATGACTTGTTCATCCATTGCGCTAGCCTTTAGATGCTTCCATCGGCTATGTCATGCTAACGGTGTCTACACCGCCAAGGCACATTGGTCTTACACTGCCAAGACTCCGCTTGGACTTTACGCCGCCAACTATTAGACTTATGCTGCCAAGACTCCCGCTTGGACTTTACGCCGCCAATATCAACCCCCTTGGACTTCTCAAATGCCAAGACTCAAGCTTGGACTTTCCCTTGCCAACCCATGTTGGACTTTCCATGTCAAGACCCATGCTTGGACTTTACATGCCAAGTACTCATGCTTGGACTTTCCCAAATGCCAAGTGTTCCACTTGGACTTTCCATGCCAAGTACCCAAGACTTTGACTTTACCATGACAATCACATTGTCATATGTTTTTGTCGAACATCAAAACATCTCTTGAGTCAAGCTCGAGTCCTGGTCAATCGTGACCTGGTACGATTGCACCAACAATCTCCCCCTTTTTTATGTTTGACAAAAACACATACCTTTGAGTTAGAACACTAACTCAAATTGCCTTACCAATTATCCCAAAATGGTAATTTTATGTTCTCCCCCTTTTTGACATACATCAAAAAGGTTCTCTCCAAGGAGGTCAATGTCTCATGTCCCAATGAGATCTTACAATCTCCCCCTTGGTCCAAAGATACCTAGGATGCCTACCATCTTCCTAGTGATAAGTTTCATATTACTCAAGAGAGGCAATCCTATACACTCTCCCAATTTCAAAATTGGTTATCTCAAAATCCGATTTTCCTTCTCATGAGGAAAAATTACCATCCATCATCTCATGATGGATACCTCCCCCTAAAGGCTTACTCCCCCTTGACCATTGCATCAACAATGTCCTTGGAAAGTCCCTAAGCCAATAGGAACTTTAAACCATCAAAATTAAGGCCTAAAGTTCAACATTGAAATTTTCAACCCTTAAATTTGATACATAACCCTAACACCTCTCCTAATCCATATCCAATGGATTTTCACCCTTTATAATGCTTTCCAAAGCATATCCTAGGGTTAGGAGTGGTTAGAGACCTTTACCGTAGCTAAACACGGGCTAAACATACCTTGTTTCCGATCTCTTCATTATCTCAATCGACTTCCACTAAGGGTAGCGATCGATAAATCTGAAATTTCAATTTGCTTATCAAAGTCGAATTTTAGAAATTCATAAATAATTATATGTATATCAAAAAATCATGAAAATTCATACGTATAATACTTATGACACATACAATTGATAAAAAAATATTGGAAAAATATTTTATCCATAAAATACCGAAATTGATACAAAGTTCAAAAGTGGAAAAAAACTTCAATGTTTTAGCTCACTTTGTATCAACTTCATCAATGGTTATTGCTATCAAAAGATAGACTTCACTAAGGTTTTCTAAAATGTTTTTGAAAACCTATGGATCATATTCCTTGGGCTTAATGTACATGACTTGTACACAAGCTTTCCCAATATCCACCATTAGTTAAAGATGAGTTTTAGTTCATCTAGATGCTAAAATTATGCACCTTGAACTTAACTCATATCCTAGCATCTCACATGTATCTAGGGTGTATAAATACACATACATATCAATGTGATGTGAGATGTGGGTTTTGTCCTCCTAAACTAGGGTTTCATGCATTTTTCTAAAGCAACACTACTTGATTCCCTTATAAATGGGACTCCAAGTCATGTCATTTTCCTTAAATCAATTTTAATCAAATTAAATGCATGAATGATCATGGCATAAATAATAGCAAACAAATTAAGCATGGCCAATGATCATGATGTCATGGCATATGATATAATCTAAAAACATATGACATTAATGTTGGATCGAAGCGGTTCGCTAGAGGGGGGGTGAATAGCGATAAAACTTTTTCGAAATCGTTCGTTAATTAGACAATTAATCGCAGTGGAAAGATAAAAGGCAAATAAAGAAAGACAAATGTTTTTTACTTGGTTCGTAGCCTTCGGCTACTACTCCAAGGCCCTAACAGTCCTAGACCGTGTACAGAGGGCAATTCACTAAAACACTCCTCCTCGTTGGAGGTAGGAGTTTGACGATTACAAAAGAAACCTTCAAAGCAATAAGATAGAGAGACAAACCCTCTCTTCTATTTAAGTAAAATGCAACGATAGAAAGCCTCGATTAACAAGAATTGAAATATTGAAAGCAATAACCAAGAAAGATTATACCAACAACTAAAAAAAAGAACTTAAGCTAGGGTTGTTGGTAGCACTTCGTTGTTGTAGAGTCGTCGAAGAGTCGCAGCATTACGGAGGCTTTTGAGCACTTAGAATTGATGATGAAACCCTAGGTTAGGACCTCCTTTTATAGTCTTTGAGCCCCTTTTCGAGAGGAACCCTAGCCAATCATATTTGAGCACCATTCCCCTTGAATTTTGGTGATAAGCCTTGACTCCTCGAAGCTGATCTTTGACCATCAGTCGACTGATGGCCATCATCAGTCGACTGATGGCAGCATCAGTCGAATGCTGACCTCTGACAGTCGACTGATGCTAGCTGCAAGGCAAAGTTAGCTTAACCAAAACATTATTTTGACGGCCTCCGACCGTCCGATCTCGACCTAGACCGCCCATAGGATGTCTTTGGTCGGATCTACGCTTAAGATCATCCCTGTAAAGAGGATACGACCTCACTTACACTCGCACACATGAGCTTACCTCGATACTTACTGTGTCGCTTTTGCTTCCGGCCTTCCACTCGATTCCTTCGGCTCCCTCCGAAGTCACTCGAGTGTCGCCCGACCCGACCACCGCGGCTTCCTCCGGGTGTCGCTAGCCTTCAGCTCCAGCTATAGCAATTTTTTGCACACTCGATTCAGCTCGTGAGATAACGATATGAGCTTAACTTTGTATCATTTGCTATAATCAAAACTCAGGTTCGACTTAGGTGTCTACTGCACCAACAATCTCCCCCTTTTTGATTTATGACAAACCCACATACAAAGTTAAGAAAAATAAATTAAGTGCATTAAGTAAAATGAGTATGAGATATGCATGAATGAGCAGGAGTATATAAAAACTCCTTTTCAAGTGCTCCCCCTTGACGAATCATCCCCATTGACCGAGGGTGAGTACTTGAGAAAGAGTTTTAACTCTCCCCCTTGATGTTTGCTGCTAAAAATTAAGTAGCCAAAATTACTTAATATTAATAAGTTTTAAGTTATGAAATAAAAAAAAATTGATTCCTTAACCTTGTCCTTTACTTCCGTTTTTGTTAACAAAAACAAGTTAACTAAATGTGTTTAAGTTTAAGAATTCTCTTAATTTGTTGTGTTAACTTAAAGTTAAGTAAGCCCTGGCCATAAAACAAGTTAACTAAATGTGTTTAAGTTTAAGAATTCTCTTAACTTGTTGTGTTAACTTAAAGTTAAGTAAGCCCTGGCCATATAAAAAAATGATCCCTTAACTTTGGCCCCTTCCTTAACTTTGGCCCCCTTTTTCTCCCCCTTTTGTCATATATCAAAAGGAGTGAGGGTGTGTGTGGAATAAAATAAGTATTAATTTCGAAGTCCAAGCATGTTCCACATTATTTTGAAAATAATATACTGAAAATAAATTCATCTATAAAATGTTCGACTCATATTTGGTTTGATTGATATGAAAGATCAACCAGTCCTAGTCAGAGTCGGTTAGTATGTTTGATTATACTCCGTGGTTCATAGCGATGCACTAGCTCTACATCTGAAACCAGGAGTAAGGTCCTAACATCTCACGCCCATCTACGTGGCTAAGTACACAAACACATTAGTCCTATGTGTTGTGAGATGTACTGGCTCCTTAAATCTATAGGTGCATGATATCTAGGGTAAGTCCTATACTAGTTCCATGAAAAATGAAAAGTAAGAAATAGTAGTAATATAATTTGCAAAGTCCTATTCTACTACGCACATGCCCAATTTTTGTCTTAATAGACTGAATTCAGCTTCGGGTAGGGGTTTAGTAAATAGGTCTGCCAAGTTAGACTTCGACTCGACGTATTCGAGTTGTATGGCTCCGTTGGCCACATGTTCTCGAATGAAATGGTGTTTGACCTCTATATGTTTGGTCCTAGAGTGACATATCGGATTTTTAGTAAGGTTAATTGAACTAATGTTATCTACGTGGAGTTTTGTGTTCGTAAAGTCTAACTTAAAGTCGCGGAGAGTGTGCTTCATCCAAAGAAGCTGAGTGATACACTCACCCATCGCGATGTATTCGGCTTCGGTGGTAGATAAGGCAACACAGTGCTGCTTTCTACTGCACCAACTCACTAGACTCGAGCCGAGAAGTTGACAACAACCACTCGTACTCTTTCTATCGAGCTTACTACCGACATAGTCCGAATCAGAGTAGCTGGTTAGTTCGAACTCGGTAGATCTAGGATACCAAATACCGACATTAAGTGTACCCTTTAGATATCTAAGGATACGCTTGACTAAAGTTAGGTGAGACTCCTTGGCACAGGTTTGGAACCTTGCACACATACTTACTGCAAATAAGATATCGGGTCGTCTTGCAGTTAAGTAAATGAGACTCCCTATTACGCTCCTATAGTATTTTAAATCAATTGAATTTCCGATTACATCTTCTTCTATATTCACATTAGTTGCCATTGGGGTATTAATAATTTTAGCGTCTTGCATTCCAAAGCGTTTAATTAATTCCTTAGTATATTTGTGTTGATGTAGGTATATTCCATCTTTAGTTTGTTTAATTTGTAGACCTAAGAAGAAGTTTAACTCGCCTACTAAATTCATTTCAAATTCACTTTCCATAAGTGAAATGAACTCATTTAGTAGGATTGAGTTAGTGGTTCCGAAAATAATATCATCTACGTAGATTTGGGCTATGAATATGTCTTTACCTAAGGTTTTTACGAAAAGAGTTGGGTCAACTACACCTTGGTTAAAACCTTTGGACTTAAGATAAATCGAAAGTCTCTCGTACCAAGCTCGAGGAGCTTGTTTAAGTCCATAAAGAGCTTTCTTTAACCTAAGGACATGATCGGGTTTGTCTTTGACTAACATAAACTTCTTCTTTAATGTATCCATTTAAGAATGCAGATTTCACATCCATTTGAAACAACTTAAATCCTTGATGTGCTGCATATGCTAATAGCATTCGAATGGACTCTAATCTAGCTACTGGGGCATAGGTCTCGTCGTAATCTAAACCTTCGACTTGACCAAACCCTTTAGCAACTAGTCTAGCTTTATTTCTAACTACTTCACCTTTATCATCAATTTTATTTCTAAACACCCACCTTGTTCCAATGATTGTTTTATCTTTAGGTAGTGGTACTAATTCTCATACTTCGTTCCTAGTGAATTGAGCCAACTCTTCTTGCATTGCAATAATCCAATCGGGATCAAGAAGAGCTTGGTCAATAGTTTTGGGTTCAATTTTAGAAATCAAAGATATTTGACTAAGGTTTCTGTATGAGGCTCTAGTTCGAACTCCTAGACTTGGATCACCTATCACTTGGTCGATAGGATGATTCGTTTGAGTCCTAGTTGGATTTGGGTTAGAGTCTACAACTTGATCAGTAGGATGACTCATTTGAGTTCTAGTTTGGTTAGAGTCATCTATCACTTGGTCGATAGAGTGACTTGGTTGACTTAGATTAGGATTAACACTAGACTTGATCTCTGGATCAGAGTTAGGTCTAGTATGAATCGGCTCGCTAATTGGGGTTGCCGGGGGTTTTGTAGGTTCGTGTCCTTCATCAAATACTACATTGATAGTCTCTTCGACTCTAAGGGTGTCATGGTTATATACTCTATAAGCTCTACTTATAGTCGAGTATCCTAGAAATATTCCGATCGTAGTTTTGGATGTAAATTTCCCTAGGTAATCCTTAGTGTTTAGGATATGTACCTTACACCCAAATACCCTAAAGTACTTGATGTTAGGTATTTTATCGTGATAAATCTCGTATGAGGTCTTAAGGTGTCTCTTTACCATAAGGATCCTATTTTGGACATAGCATGCCGTACTTACGACTTCCGCCCAAAACCTATCGGGTAGGTTATATTCGTTTAACATTGTCCTAGCGGCTTCTTGTAGGGTTCTATTTTTGCGTTCTACTAGGCCATTCTGTTGTGGAGTTCTAGGGCAAGAGAACTCATGGTGGTATCCATTTAGATTACAGAATTCTGTAAACCTGTGGTTCTCGAATTCACCACCATGATCAGTCCTAAGTCTTTTGATTTTAATACTTTGTTGATTTTCTATTAACTTAGATAGGTTGATTAATTGATCTAGGGTATCATTTTTGTGTTTGATGAACCTAACCCAAGTAAATCTAGAATAGTCATCAATTATGACTAAATAGAATTTACTTCCGTTAAGTGACTTGGCTCCGTGTGAATCAAATAGATCCATGTGTAGGAGCTCAAGAACACTTTTGGTTCGTTCTTGATTAGTTAGTTGATGTTGTGACCTAGATTGTTTACCTTGTTGACAAGCATTACATATTTTATTATCCAAGTTATTGAGGTTAGGCAAACCTCTTACTAAGTCCCTCTGACTCATCTTGTGGATGAGTCTTGGGTGTGAGTGACCGAGTCGTCGGTGCCACAACCATGATTCCT